>CM057452.1:459687500-460002500 GCA_016271365.2 Neoceratodus forsteri
TTTTCCCTACCACTGAGGTCAAACTGACAGGTCTGTAGTTTCCTGCCTATGTCTTGCTACCACCTTTGTGAAGGGAATCGGATCCACCCTTCTCCAGTCCTCAGGTATCACACCATCCTCCATGATTTGTTAAAAGAGTAGTCAATGGTGTTACTAGTTCTCCCTTTAGTTTTTGGAATTCTGGGGTGAATCACATCAGGCCCCATTGCTTTGCACCTTCAGTTTTAGGAGTTCTTTCAGAACCCTTTCTTCTGTGAAAGGACTGATATCAACCCCCATCCAGAGTGCTTCTGTTGACTGGATTAGGTACCTCCCCTCCTCTTCCTTTGTGAATACTGAGCAGAAGTATTTGTTCAGTATCCCTGCTTTCTAGTATCATGAATATGTTGTTCATCCACACTTCTTTGCATGTCCCTTTCCTTTAAGGATTGCTGGAAGGTCTGGCTGCTCCACCCGCCGGGTGGATATTACTAGCTCTGTCCCATGATGCCAGATCTTCATTTCCGCTGGAAGATTCAGGTTGCCTCCTTAGGTGCTCCCGCATTTTGTAGGCCCTGGCTTCAAAACCTTGGGTTATTCAAGTAGCCTTGTTTGCATTAGCGTTGCAACTGTTTCTCTTCAATTATGGAAAACAAGTCTTCCCCAGTTTCACCAGTGTTAGTGTGGCCAGAAGATGTACATACCAGTCCCCACACGTGTGCATCTGTTGTAGGTGTAGACCATGTCACCTCGAAGTGCGATTTGCGTCTTACATTTCACCTAATGTCCCGAAGACAGTCTCGCACATCTACAAAGTTGGGAGGCGGAAGATGGAATCCTCAGTGAAATCAAAGGAGGCTCAGTGGGCGATTTCTGCAGCCGCGGGATCCATGACGGATTGGAGCATATGCAAGTCTTGAGGAGGCGGCTTGCACTGGAATCTTCCTCTTGTAGCTTCTTAAGTCCGCTCAACTTGGGCTACACTTTCTCGAGTTCTTTCCGAGAGTTGTGCCAGTCTCTCCCGACTAAGGAGAGAGTCCTCTTGAACGCACATACTCCTCTCAGTCCTGTAAGTGGGAAAGGACCTGGGATCATCTTACGTCTCGAGACGAAGGCGTTCTTAGGATCAGGAGATCTCTGTTCCAGGAACCAGCAGTCTCGACCTCGGTCGAAATGAGCTTCTCCGGCCGCTGGCTTTTTGGCTTTGCTGTCTGGCCAGTCAACTAAAATGTCAGTCGATGAGGTGGAAATTATCTTCGATCCGATCGACCCTTGTCGTCAACTCCGGTCAACGACTCTCTTGCTCGGACTCCGACCCTTGTTTTCCCGACGAGGAAGCCAGCCGCTGGGAATCCTGTCGAATCCCCTGACCGGGAACTCAGCAGTCCCCGGTATCTCCCGAACAGCGAATCGGCCTGCCCGATCTCGATCGAGGTCCAGGTCTCCCTCGACCGACAGGCCGAGTAGAGCCTCAAGCGGCTTGAAAAGAAGCAATGCCATCGGTTGTCCTGGTCCTCCTCAGATGAGGAGAGGCTCCGGTGGAAACTCCATCAGCACTACAAGAACCTCATGTAGCGGCTGATTTTGACCGGGCACAAGCTGACCCTGGCTTCCACCATGGCCATTACTTGGCTTTCGCCTCCCAGGCCAAAGCCAACTCCTGGAGCCAATTAAGTTGGTTCCCCATCCGTGGAGCTGGCAAAACCTCTGGTTCAGCCTAAATCGGTCTCTCCACGATCGTGGTGGAACCCCGCCCTAGCAGGCTGTGGAGAGGACTCCTTCTAAGGAAGCTAGACCAGACACCGGGCTTCCCCAGCATCTTTCTGTCACTGTCAACCCGTACTGCCCTCGTGAGTCGAAGGTGACCTAGGCAGTCGACTGTTGTATCTGGATTCCTCAGATTCGGATGAGGCCAGCCTACTTTTTCATCTGGGGATGATGAATCGTCTGGTGGGATAGAGGCGAGGAAGGTCGCCCGTCCTTTCAGGGCATTCGTACCTCACCTCATCTCTGAGTCTACAGGGATGCCCCTGGTGCCTATCCAGAAAAGGCAGAGTATCCTCTCATGGACATCCTCAGGAGGGATACCCCAGCGGAGGCCTTTCCTGTGGCTGAGGCCATAGTTGGCCCAGCCTTAGAACCAGCCACGCCCTGCCTCTTGTCAACCTAGGTCTGCCGCATGGCCGCAAAGGCTCTCTGAGGCCGGAGATCAGAAGGCTGTGGGTTCTAACCAGACACTTGGGTTAATATCCTAATACTGACACTTTAGTGCAGCATGAAGGTGTTGCACTCCTGAGGTGCCATCTTTCAGATGAGGACCTAAACGAGGTCCCATCTGCCTGTTTGAGGTTAGTTCAGGTGAATGTTAAAGATCCCATGGCACTTCTTGAAAAAGAGTAGGGAAATGTTTATTAACAACCAAAACAAAATACAGTACAGTGAATACATAACCGAACTGTAAGCTACAAAAAAAAATCATGTAGTAATCAGGAGGCAAGGCAAGATAAATCAGCAGTGGAAAAAGCGGTCTTGAAAAACACAATATAAACCCTGAAAAAAAGAAAAATACCATCCCTCCAATATCAAGTATAAGACAAACATCCCCAAAAATAAAACCCATACTATCCTACCCACCCAATACTGTACCACAAATGAGTACCAACATCAGACCCCAGCATGCAAAACTCATGCTCATAGATTTTATCAGGTTCACTTTGAATCTGAAAGAAAACTACCTGCATTTGGATGGCTTTATTCTGAAGGTATCTTGAACACCTCGCCTGCTAAACTGACCATTTAATACAAGCTAGAACCACAAAAACTGTACTCTTATGCCATTTATGCAAGTCTTTTGGAATTTGCCCCAATATTAAAACATCGTAAGACATGAGACCAAGAGAGCTCACCCCACCAGGTAACTAAAGCTGACCAAAAGCCTTGCATGTGGACACAATCAAAGTACAGGTGCTGGGTAGTCTCAGTGTGCCCCTGACAGGACTGCTTATAACAGCCCCTATCAGCCAACTGCTTGTGTTTCTGATTATAATTCACATCGAGTTTTTGATGCCCACAAAGCCAGATCACATCTTGCATTTTATTTGGAATTCTAGGCTCTGTCATACTAGCCAGCAACATATCAGTATTTACAGTACCGAAACCTGAAACATAGGTTTTTCAACATAGCAGAAATCCACAATAAAATTATAAATTATTTTTCATGTGAAATAAACCAGAGAAGTTCAACCTTCCACATTCTAATATATTTAAATGTAGTTCTAACATAAAAGGTGCAGTTTTCTGATGAGTGCCACTTGCCTCTGCCCCAAGCTGTCAAAATTTCTCACCCCATAGTGCATGCACATAGATTCCATCTCCTCAGAAGCCAATAACATAGGTCTAACAGAACTATTGAAAAATTTACAAAACAAATACACCAATGGCTGTATCATGTGAAGACCTCCTGACCTTCAGGCTCTATAAGTATGTGCTCGATTTACAGATTTGAATCGGCTACTCCACAAGAGCAGGAAAAAAGACCCATAACCTAGCATGCATACCATATGGGAGGGAAGCGCACAAAAAATTGGTGCTATATATGCCCTAAGAAAAATACTCTTTTTCTTTCTTGTCGTTTCCACGACTGCGATTTGATAACTTTCTGATGAGCTATATCAGAAAACCATGTCCCAATTAATTTGTAAAGCATCTGGAGTACCATAATAAATATCCAACAACTTTACATTTCCAGTGATGACAGGAATATCAAAAGTATCCATAACCAAAGCCGTACCCAGCACCAACATCCTACTTTAGCAAGATTAATCCTAATTCTAGTATGTGGCTGGAAGCGTCTGGAGTACCTGAAGGACCCTCCTCCTGAATCCAAATCAGCCATGGAAAAGATACAGTCATCTGCATAAGCTAGTACTTTCTGAAAGGTAAAGCCTTCCGTAGTAGTAATGGGCACAATATGCACATCTCGTCAGTCAATCTCAGGATGGGATCTAGACCAAAAGCAAACAACAAGGGACTCAGAGGACATCCCTGTCGAACCCAATCTTAATTGTGACAGGAATGCCCATATGTCTAGTCCACGAGAGGTGTAACCTGTGCTGCGAATATAAAGTTTTCAATAAGTTAACCAATAAGTCTGGAATACCATAGTGACATCAAAACAGCCCGATGTATTCATGCCAAATGGCATCAAATGCAGTTCCTGATCTAGTGACAAGAGATAACCAGACAAATTATACATTAAACCTTGTTCTACAAGTTCCTGAGATAAACTAAATTATGGACAATATTTCTGCCAGGGACAGCACACATTTGGATAGGAATAAGCAATCTTGAGCAACTTTAGAAAGCTGAATCAATAAAATATTGGCCAATATCTTATAGTCTGAAGTCAACAAACTCAATGGTCTCCAGTTTTTCAATAATTTAAAATCTCCTTTTGTAAAGAAATATCATAACCCCATTAGACATACTACGTGCAAGCAGATTCTCAGACCAAACAGCCTCATAAAGGATGCAAACAATGGTAACAAGAAATCTGAATAAACCTTATAGAATTCATTTGAGATTCCGTCAGTACCAGGTGTGAGTACAATCGACAATTTATTAATAGCCAGTTTGATCTCACAATCGGTAATAGGAGCCACCAGTTCCTCAATTTTTCTGGCAACAAAGGAGTTGAAATGTTGAAAAAGCTAGCTCAACAGTACTGAAGTAGTATCCTGAAATGTAGACTGCACATGTGCCTGAACAACCCTACATATACCTCTAATATCCTGTACAACAGTACTGTCAGAATCTAATAAAGCAGACATACCAAATCTATCAGAGCCCTGTACAGAAAGATCATAAGTGTTCACTTGTTGTCTTGTGCCCTTAATCAGATATTTTTGTTGATTAGAGTATCTGGCTTCTTTCAATTTAAGGAAATCATACATTTTATCCTTAATATCGTTAAGCTTATGTAACACCACACCATCTGAAGCGGTCACCTGAGTTAACAATTTTAAATATTGAGCTCTGTAACTTAAATATGTCAAATGGTGATCCCTGGCTTTTGTCTTAGAGCTCTACAAAAACAGTTTCAGATCCGCTTAGGTAGTACTCCACCTCTCAATAGGACTGTCATCAGAAAGCAGAGATCCGAACGGACACAAAAAGTCTGCAGATGAACCCTGGTAAGTTCATCCTGCAATAGGGCAACATTTAGTTTCAATAAGCACAGCCCATCGGAAGCTTTTGGTAATGACCAATCCATATTTTAACCACCACATGATCAGAAGTCTCCATAGGTAAAATCATTAACTCTGAACAAGTAATTCTATCAGACAAAACAAAAGTCTATACAAGAAGACAAAACTCCCTTATAGAATGTATGTGTGGGAGGTATGCATAAAATGTCATACACATCTTCAGGTTATTATGCTGAATTATGTCAAGAAAGCGTATTAGTATCGCAGAAAATCTTCTCGTCTTCCTTCCCAATCCCTAGAAGCAAGGCCACAGTTAAATCACCCCCACCAAAACTAATTTAGATGTGTGTAAATAAGGGGCAATCCTCTTAAAAAGTAGTGACCGATCTGCTTTATGCTGCGGCGTAAATATTAATGATCGATAGACACAATTAGAAATGACAACATCAACAAACATAGTCCTTCCTGGAAAGATGTCCAGGACCTGCAAAATTTTTACCATAATGTCAACAAATAATACACCTAAACCATCACAAGTATCTTCCCCTAAGGACCATAAGAAACACCCACCTCCAATCCTTTTCTGCCTCCCTGAGATCCAATAAGGAATGTATTCTAGTATTTTGTAACAAAAATATTTCAGACTAGCAAAGTAACCTTTCTCTTGTTTGGTGACTTAATACTGTTAACATTAATAGTTAAAAGGAAATACGCAGCCACGTAAGAAGAAGAAAAAAAACACTACAAGAAAAAAAAAACAGTCAGGTCATGTCACTTCTACTTTTCCTTTTTCGGTTTAGGCTTATCCTAATACCTGTATCAGGGTCAGTCTCAGTGTGAAGAAGCAACAGAAGAGCGTCTGATTCTAAATCATCCTCATCCCTTCCTGATCTAACAACAGGGCATATGAATTCTGTAAAGGAATCAAAGCAGGTTCCATAGGGATTGGATGACTGTCCCCACTGGCTCTATTAGACTTAGAGCGAGTCACTCGATGAAAGCCAGTATCATTCTGCACTTCAGGAGGGGCATGCAAGGTACATCAAGACCACTGCCGTGGTGCTGTCAGCATCCATCACCACACTATCAGAACTAGCCTTTCCTGGCAATAATGCAGTAGGGGCTGGGTGATCACCCAGTGGGGGTAAAAGAACCATGTGATGACTCCACCATGGTCACATCAGGAACTAGAGGATCTGACTGTGAAAGCACCATATCAGAATGCATATTGCTGCTACAACCACAGAGTCCTCAAGTCAAGCTTTAGGCGGTGTCAAGGGAAGTGAACAGAAGAGTGGGATTGTAAGAGCAAGTCATGCATTTTCTGCTTTTCTTTCTGGGCATTAGCCATATACATCCTGTTCGGCATGGAGGGTAGGGTCCCATTATGGGATGCCCATTAACATAGGTTACATTTCGGGGTCTCCTACAGTGAGCAGCAACATGACCCAAATCACCACAAAGGCCACATTTCTGTTGATCACAAACATTACTAAGGTGGCCAAAGCCCACACTTATAACAGGCCCTAGGTTGTCCGGGAAAAAAAAAATCACTCCTATGTCTCTTTTCTTAAAAAAAAAAACAATTAGGCAGATGTTTAGTTAAACCATATTCGAGATGCAAATCTACTAGAAAGCCATCCCCGAGTCAAGAGGAGCTCATCGTCTAAAATAGGTTCTGGCTGTCCTTCAGAATACAGTGTCGCTGCAACCAGTAGGTGATATCCGAACATTAACACCCTCATTCGGAACAAAACAGTAATTTTCTTAGAGACCGGCTTAGTCAGAGGATTGCCATAAAGGGTTTCCATAAAGGGTATTCTTAAGTGCTTGAAATTGTTTCCAGAACCTATCTAGTACCACAGAATGTTTGAAACTAATATCAAAGATGGAGTCACCAGGCATGTGGATCAGGGCATAAATTTCAGTATGCATAAAATGTCATACTTCCCTTTAGAAGTTCTCTCCCAACAAAGTGCCTATTGGGAACCTCAGACAGAGGACCCTGAATTTCAAACACACTGCGTTAAGTCTAACTGCAGGCTCAGAAAGTGTTCCAAAGGTAGCAGAAACAACTGTTCTTTGATTTTATCATGCCAGACAGTATTGGAGGGTCTGAGCAGGAGCAGGCCTGTGGGTATTGGAGCAGAGGCGAAGACTGCTGTTGCTCCCCAATAACCTGAATCACCTGAGTAAGAGGAGAGGAAGGGGTCCAGCAGGTAAAGGGATTCACCTTCCAACGTTGAATAGCCACTAGAAGCGATTCCAGGACCAAAGCTGGAGTGGTTTGAACCCCTACCATCAGGGAGCCCTGTCCAGGTGTTAGAGAATCAGGAATATCTGTGTCGGGGCAGATAAAATCCCAACCAGTTCTCCAGCTGAGGTAACGTCTGTACATTAGGGTCCCAACCTGTCCCATCCGGAGATTTCACCCAGCCGCCGCCTCAGCACATGAGAGACTCAAGCTGCAGGGGCCCCAACACCTCCATTGGAAAGCTCATCTCCCGTGGACCTACTGAGGAAGGGAGGAAAGGTGTAAGTAGCTGGAGGAAAAAACGCCATTGTCAGTCCTTTCCTAGCACGCACAGTTCCACCAGTTCTACTGCTCGTCCCCTTGGTGAGAGACCAGTATGAAACTGGCCCACTACAGAGGACCAGGACTCGCATCCTCCTGAACAGTTAAGCCTCACCCAGCAGGATTGCCCACAATAAGCCCAGTAGTAGATATTGGTCCCCGAACACATCGAAGGCTGCTGAACCATGTCACCCATAGCTGGGGTACTTATTACACCATCCGAGTATCCACACATTCGCGATAAGGCAGAGGAAGAAGTCGTTATAAGAGTCTCGTTGGGTGGACAACTGACACCAGGTCCGATGCAGTAGGAAGCTGTGTGACTTCCTGTTCCTGTACCTCCATCTTCTCATCCCGAGTACTCCTGAGTTCCAGCAACAGTTGGTCCCGAACAGCCCAGATCTGCCGCTCTTCATCAACAAGCTGCTGTCTTAAAAAACAGCATCGTGTACCCATCCTGAACCGAACCTTCAACTGGCAGTCAACAGCATCTTCATGCATAGAATCCTGATAGTCATTCCCAGTAAGTGCAGCATCCTCCATCAGTACATCAGCCATGTTGACCACGAATAAGAAGGGGCCAAGTAGATGATCAGTACCTCAGCATCCAGCGCATCCACACTGTCCGACTACTGAAAGCATACTGACTGAGTCAAGCAAAAATGCAGTGCCCTCTGACCTAGAGTGAGAATTTCACGGTGTCCTGGCCAAATGTTTCACCCTGTTCACTAAAAATACCACCAACAGCTTAATCTGGTTCAAGGTTGTTGACATTCATCTGTATCCCCCTCCCCAGGCTGTGCCTGAAAATAAGCAAAATTTGTCTAGTGCACTTACGGTCAATAAAATCTAAATAAATAAATAAAGTATGAGGGTCCCTTGCAGGATTCACAGAGCACCCTTCAGCCGAGAGCCTGGTGACGCTTCTGTGTTCAACATATTGGCAGTTCTGCCGACATTGATCGACCTTCAAGAAGGAATCCAAAACTTGGATAATTCGACTGGGAGGTCTATTGTTCTAGTCTTTAGGCCTCCATCAGGCAAGTTCGGCCATCATCATGGCATACTTCTCCCACGCCCTCTTTGGGTCTTTGGATAAAGTCCTCCCGTCGCCCCATGGACATGCAGACCACGGTCAGAGAAGTCCAGGACCAGGGCCGGGCTGTTGCCAGACAACAGCTCCAGATGGCCCTGGACATTGGGGACTCTTGTACCTGCTCGTTGGCAGCCGCGGTGCCTCTCGCTGCAGGGCTTGGCTGAGACTCTCCTCTTTCCTGCAGATACTGGCACAAACTAGCTGATGTGCCTCTCCTGGGCACTGATCTCTTCGGCCCAGGTGTGGCTGGTCACCTTCAGCGTATTGAGCAGTCCAGTGCCACCTTGGATGCCACTTCTGCTAAGGTTCTTGAGTAAAGCAGAAGAAGAAGCCTTTTGGCACTCTTCCCTGTGGCCAAGCAACCCTCCTTTCAAGGAGGCAGCAGCAACAACAGGCTCAAGCTTGGCGCCCGGGCCCAAGCCGGGCCCTCCCAGGTTCATAAGGGCCTTGAGGTTCAGGTCCTGGAACATCCTCCTCAAGCCTGCTCAATGCAGACAGGGCTGCCACCCTCTCCCATCACACCAGCTCTGGGTCCTCATGTGGGGGCGGCTCTGTCACTTCCTTTCCGCCTGGTCTGCTATCATTACGGACAGGTGGGTCTTGAAGTGGTCAGTCAGGGACTGCCTCTAGAATTCGAGCAGTATCCTCCAAGCCAAGCCAAGCCCAGCAGAGGAATGAGCATCCGCCCATACTCAGTTGGCTGTCCGAGATGACATCGCTCAGTTCCTCCTCATGGAGGCAGTAGCTCTAGTGGCGGATTCTCCAGCAGATCCAGGCTTTGTCTCCAGGTACTTCCTGGTGCCCAAGCGGATGGGGGGGCTGGCCCGATTCTAGATCTGCTACGACCTGAATCAGTATCTCCAGGTTACGCACCTTCCGGATGGTCACTCTGTCCCAGATCATACCATCCTTGGAGTGAAACATGTAGTTCTGTTCACTGGATCTGCAGGATCGTTCTTTCATTTCCCAATCCGTCCATCTCATTAGCGGTCCCTCCACTTCAGAGACAAAGGGACCCTTATGAGTTCTGAACCATGCCGTTTGACCTGTCATTGTACACGGGTCTTCACCAGATGCATTGCAGTGGTGACAGTCCATCTCAGGCGTCGGGGTGGGGTCAGGTTTACCCCTACCTCAGCGATTGGCTCTTAGCAGGTCCCACCCAGCAGGAGGTGGAAGGTCCAGGGACCTGGTCCTCCAGACCTGCTTCAACTCAGCCTCTTGATCATCGAGGCCAAGTCGGAACTCATGCTTTCTCAGGTGATGTGCTTCATCTGGGCAAAGCTCAACTCTTGTCAAACCAGAGCTCGGCTCGGTGGACAGGGCAGAGGTCTCTCCTCCTTTGCCCGATCATTTCTGGTAGGACAGTTGTGCCCTGCCGGGACTTTCTGCACCTCTGTGGTCCATTGGACCCAGTGGTACATCGCCCCTTCAGTGGGGAGCTGGCCACCCAATGGACTCAGTGCCATGGTCATTTCAACCAGCTTATCACTCTAACACAGAAGATGTGGGATGCTGTCCAGTGGTGGACCGCTCCAGACCATTTGCAGGAAAGGATCCGTTTCTCCACCCGAGCCGACAACCGTCCTCACAGCCGATGCGCTGTCATGGGCTGAGGAGCCCCATGGGGACAAAGGGCCCATGGGTTCTGGACCCACGAGTCGATACCACATTAGCCTGTTGTAGCTCAGAGCAGTCAGACTGGCACTGTCAGCTTTCACTCCTCAGCTCCAGGGTCAAGTAGGTCAAGTCCAGATGGACAATACGTGACCATGTACTACCTCAACAAACAGTGCGGCCGCATTCCGTCTGCTTTGCAGGAAGTGCTCGCATCTGGACCCTCGTCAGCCACCTGGAGGCAGATCTTCTAGTCATTTAAGTGGCAGAAGCCTCAAACCATCTGGCAGATGCTCTCAGCCACTTGGGAAGACATCACAGTGGTCTCTCCATCCGGGGTAGCTACAGTCTGTTCCCCACTGGGTAAAACCGATGGTGGACCTTTTGCCTCCAGGGACAACACCAAGCTGAGGCTGTTTCATGCCTGCTCCCCAGCAGGGCTCGCTACAGGGGATGCCTTCTCAAGGCTGTGGATCCCAGGCCTCTTCTCGCCTTCCCTCCATTTCTCTTGATCCACAGGGTGCTCCTCAAGGTGAGGGCACAGGGCTAAGGTGATTCTCGTAGCCCCAGACTGGCTGCACCAGTTCTGGTATCCACATCTCCTCAGCCTCAGCTGCAGTCCCCAGAGTGGCTTCCAGCATGTCTGGACCTGATTTCTCTCAACCAGGAGAAGATATACCATCCAGACCTTCAATCCTTACACCTCACAGCCTGGTAACCTGAGCGGCTAGAGTTCCAGGCTTTGGGTCTTTCTGAGGATGTCCTCACCGTGGTGGAGGCATCCAGAAAATAATGACCAGGAAATGTTATGCCTTCAAATGGAAAAGGTTTTCCATTTGGTGTGAACAAGGACCTGACCCTCTGTCCTGTCCAGTGGTTAACATTCTCGACTACTTTTGGTCTTTGTCAAGGGGTCTTGGTCATCGACCTTGGGGTGCACCTGGCAGCCATCTCTGCTTACCCGAGCGGGCGGTCAGCCCGACTTTAGTGCAGGAGACAGTGGTCAGGTGTTTTCAAGGTCTGGATCACATGTCCCTGCGGTCGTGAACCTCCACCTCCATTGGATCTACAGCCGATACTGGCAAAGCCCATGTGCAGGCCTTTGAACCAGTGCACAAGTGTGCATTGTCACACTTGTGGAAGACAGCCTTCCTGGTGGCTGTCACATCTGCCAGAAGGACAGGGGCTCCAGGTGCTCTTGGTGGACTCCTCTTATCTGTTCTTCCACGAGGACAATGTTGTCCTCGCCCCACCCAAAACTCCTTCTGAAGGTGGTGTCAGAGTTTCACCCCAACCAGGTGTTAACTCTGCCAGTATACTACCTAATTACACCTCGGGCGGAATACAGGCTCCATACCTTGGACCTGTGAGGCAGGCCCCTTCTAATAAAGAGAGGACTGCGGAAATTGAGGAGAGGTTAGCCAGCTGTTTGTCACATACGCTGAAGCAGCTTCTGGCAGACCTGCAGCAAAACAGACTTTTGCAAGGTGGATTACATCTTGCATAAGTCTGTGCTACAAGTTAGCGGGCATGGAGCCTCCCAGAGGGACAAGAGCTCATTCTACCCGCCATACCGCTGCATCGGTGGCTGCTTTCAGGAACATCCCTATCCAGAAAATCTGTCAGGCTGCTACCTGGAAGTCAGCAAACACCTTCAATACCCATTACCACATCGACCTTGAGTCACGCCCAGGATGCTGGTTTGGGGCAGTTCTTCAATCTCTTTTCCCCAAGTAAGTATCAATGGGGTGTGCACTGCCTCCCTCCTCCCAAGAACTGCTAGGGTCTGCCAAGATGTGTGGATGAATAACATATCCATGATCCTAGAAAAACAGATTACTCACCCGTAACAGTAGATCTTACTTGAGAGGGCTCTTGCAGTAGGTAATTACATATAGGTCTGATGCGGCAGGCGGCAGGACCCTACGAAGCTGTTCTAGCTAGCAGTCCCTGGCAGAGACCACCCCCACGTCAGGTGACTGTCGTCAAGGAGGCGTCGGTATAAAGGGCGGTCCCAGACTCCGCCTTCAGTTCTTTCCTGCCGTTAGCTCGTGCAGTGCCTCGTGGAAAAGTTTGTGCGTCAGCCCTACCTTCCCCGTCGGTTTTCACCGAAAAATCATTATTTTTCGACTAACGTCCAGTACCAGCGTCGGTGTATGTGGTCCCTACACCCTCCGAGCACAAGAATAAATCACGATTCATGCAGCGTAACTACCGCCTGGGGCCAGCCACTCCCTGTGCCTGTTCTGCCTGGGCCCCGATCACCCGGTCAAGAAGTGCCAGCACTGCCTCAGTTTCAAGCTGCCGGAAAAGGCAGCAGCAATCCCTGGAAGCCCATATTCTAAAGAAGAAAATGAGCTCTATGGAGAAGGGCTCAAAAAACTGAGAGCAGGTTTCACTTCCCCAAAGGCCATCGGAAGAAGAAGGAGGCACCAGGACAAGGCTCCTCCACGCGTCACCCTCGGAAGTCGCTGGGATGCAGGTAACATCCCCTCGAAGGTCGCCCTCGGCGACGCCTCGGAGGTTTCCGAGGGGCATCGGCCGCCCGTCTGGCTCGTGCTCGGGCCTTGCGGGCGCCTCCAGGCAGTTGAAGCCTCCGTCCCTGGTTACGGCCGCGAGCTCACGACCTACCACTGAGGCGACTCAGTAAGCGGTGTCAGCTCCTCTGGCGTCCACCTGGAGAGGCAGGTAAGACATCCGACCCTCCCGGGCGTCGCCGACCTCCATCCCACGGACCAGGCTGATTACTCCACTCGTCCTGCCTCCAGTGATGGCTCTTATAAGTCAGGCGTCCGGCTTCTCGGCGCCCGCCAAAGCTCGCCACTAAGCCTCCGTCGGCTTTCCGATGTCCAGCAGCGGAAGGAACCGGCAGCGCCCCCTCCCCACGTCTGTCGTGCCGGTTCCCCACAGCCTTCGCTGCCATCTGGGGAACCAGAGTCTCCCAACCCGACCCGGGGACTTATCCCTCCATCCCGGGCGGCTGGGGATCTTTGCCTCCATCAGTCCTTCCTCTACCTGGGCGCGGACCTGATGTCGGCTCCCCAGACGCCGTCTCCGGCGTCAGTACCTCGGCGCCAGGGCCTCTGCTGTCGGCCCTGGCGTCGGCCTTACCAACTCGGAAACATTCCGCTCCCATCAGGCCCTCCGGGCTCTCCACTGTGGACCCGCCCGTGAGGCCTCTGGCGAGCCGTCTGCTCTGGCAGCCCCCTGGCTCCCGGTATCCTCCTTCCTGTTCGGCGCGGTGTGCCGGGACCGCAGTATCCGGCCACAGTACCCGGCGCCGGGCTTCCCAATGCCACAGTACTCAACGCCCACAGTACCCGATGCCGGGCTACCCGCTGCCAGGTTTGGATACGCTCCATACGGTTATAACCCGTATCCTTATCCCCGCCTCCTTCTCCTTCACCTCCTCGCGGCACAGTGGACCTGCAGGAGACTCTGGCCTCCTGGTGAGCTGAGGCAAGGCTCAGCTCACCAAAGAAGACGAGAAACCGCCTTCAGGCGGCGAGTGCCGTCCCAGGCCCGTGCGTCCGGCGGCACACTCCTCACCACCTCTGGACTCCAGGGTTCTTCCGTCTGGATCCAGAGAGGCAGGACACGCTTTCCTGGGGACTTCCCAAGGGGTCTGTCTCCCGAGGTCGGGAAGAGTCTTTCTCTTCTTCACCCTCGGACTCTTCCAGCGATTGGCGAGAGAGGCAGTGAGCCTGGCTCTCCGTGAAGCCCAGGCCAAGGACTCCTCAAAGTCTCCTCTGGAGGATCCTTCTTTACAGAGTTGCTTAGGAAATCCAGGAGATTCATCAGTGGCACTCCCTGGAACCAGATCCTCAGCATCTGAAACTTGCTGAACATCTGGATCTGCCTGTGACGACTCCTACCTTGGTGCCACCCTGGATAGGCCTCATGCCGACCTTGTTACCACAATATGGAAGCAGTCCGAAATATTGGCCACTTCCTAGGAGGTCGAACTGGCTGTATCAGGCTCCTGGGGCTATTGATTTCCTGGATTCTCACCCTCGTGCCGACTCGGTCGTGATTAGCGCCACTCGCGGCTGCTCGTGAATCCTAAACATTTTAGCTCATCACCTCCTGATAAGGAATCACGCCTTCTGGACCAGTATGGGAGAAGATTTCGCTTCCTCCACACTGGGATCAGGGCCCTGAACTATATCGGCCATATGGGGGACTACCAGAAGGCCATCCTGACTTAGGCAGAAGCCAAACTGGACTCCTTTCCTGACTCCCAAGTCAAGCAGGAGTTGGCTGATCTCATCCGCTCTGCTCATTCGGCCAGTCGCACATGCTATATGCGACATACGATGCAGTGGACACTGCGGGCAGAGCTCAGCTTTGCTGTAGGCCACAGCATCATGCTTGGACTCCGTGTCAGGTTTGGTCCTGGAGGTGCAATCTGCTATCCATTAAGTACCCTTCCGGGGGTCGGTGCATTTCGGGGTTGATGTCAAAGACATCATCACCGATTACAGAGAAGAGACGGCTCTGAAGTCAGTTGATTCCATGTACCGTCCTCATCAGCAGCAGTGCCGTCCCTTTACGCGAGCGGAATCGGCCAAAGGTGAAACCAGGGAGGCGGGCCACAAAGCGCCGGGCACCCGCAGCTTCCCAACACCCCCCCACCCAAAGCAGCGGGTGCTTCAGCTGCAGCGCCGCCCACAATCACCTGACTCTTTCCTCTCCCACCGCCTCCAGACTCGCCGGAGGAACCGGTAGAAGGAGGTGTTCCCTCCACCTTCGGGATGGGAGAGGATAACCACAGATTCTTGGGTGCTCCAGCTCATAGCAGAAGGACACTCCATAGAGTTTCTTCAAAACCACCCGCCACCCCCTCTGAGTAAATCGTATTCACGAGACATCTTCTCTTGGTCAGGAGGAAATCTCTGCTCTTCTGCTGAAGCAAGCGATAGAGCCTGTCCCCTTCATCTGCAAGGGATGGGTTACCATTCCCATTTCTTCCTGGTCCCAAAGAAGACAGGAGATCTCAGACCAATTTTGGATCTCAGTTCCCTGAATCTTTCGTAAGTACAGAAGGTTCAGGATGCTCTCTTTGCAGAGCCTTCTGCGCTCCTCTGGCCGGGTCAATGGCTTTGTGCTCTGGATATGCAGGATGCTTATCTGCACATTCCCATTCGCCCATCTCATCATAAATATCTTCATTTTGCATTCCAGGACCACTACCAGTTCAAGGCGCTCCTTTGGTCTATCCTCGGCCCTCTGAGTATTTCCAAATGTCTGGCAGTGGTGGCGGCCACCTGCGTACCAAGGAGTGCAGGTTTTCCCATACCTGGATGACTGGCTCCTGGTGGCCTCGTCAGGGAGGAACTCCTGCGTTCCCCTCCTTACCCAGCAGGTTTTTCGCCTGCCTGGGTATTACCATCAACCATTCCAAGTCTCATCTGGACCCATCCCAGAGCTACAGTTTATTGGGCGATCCTCGATACGACCATGGGCAAGGCCTTCCTGCCTCGGACAGGGCATCCACCCTTCAGACCCAAATAAATCTGTTGTCCGACCGTAGGATGGTCTCTCGAATCGGTCCCTTCGCCTTCTCGGACTCATGGCGGCTGCTATCCCGGCGGTACCTCGTGCTCGACTCCACATGAGAATCTCTCAGTGGACTCTCGCTCTCAATGGGATCAGCTAGTGGATGACCTAGATCACTCAGTTCTGATCTCCTCGCCGATGATGCGAGACTTGCAATGGTGGATGGTTTGAGAGAACCTGTTTCAGGGTTCCTTTCTTTCATCCTCCCCCTCCCAGACTCTAACCACAGGCGCCTCAGGCGAAGGCTGGGGCCCATCTAGGCCCTCATGGACCCAGGGCTCCTGGTCCAAGCTGAACAAGCTCTCCACATCAGTGTGCTTGAGTTTCGGGCAGTGTATGTCGCTCTCAAGCCCTTCACTATATACCTTCCGGCCACCTAGCCGTCCAGACGGACAACATGTGCATGGTGTGGTACATCAACAAGCAGGGAGGGGACTCGGTCCTACCCTCTGTGCAGGGAGGCAATGAGGGTTTGGGATTGGGCAGCACAACCGACTTTCACCTCCGGCAATTCACGTTCGGAGTCGACAACACCCTGGCAGACAAACTAAGTTGCTCTTCTGCTCTGACTCATGAGTGGGAACTGGACCAAGGGTCCTAGACAATATCTTCAACTTTGGGGAACACCACAGGTCAACCTGTTAGCATCCCCCAAGCATAAAACTTCCCATCTTCTGCTCGCTCATTCCAGGCGAGGTGCTTTTGGGCGGCGCTCTGTCTCCAACTGGAAGGACAGATTCGTCTCTGCCTTTCCCCAATTCCGCTTATCCCACGAGTCTTGCAGAAACTAGCTTCAGAAGAGGCGAGAATGATTCTGATCGCTCCTTTCTGGCCCAGGAAAATCTAGTTCTCTGTTCTACAACAATATTCAGAGGATCCTCCTCTTCCTCTTCCTCTGTCTCAAGGTTTGTTGACCCAGGATCAGGGGACCCTGGTCCATCCAGGCCTCAGATCCCTTCAACTGCATGCATGGCTCCTGCAGACCTAGCCCAGTCCCATTTTGGAGTGTCTTCCCAAAGTGGCGGAGATTTTAGTGGAGGCCAGAAACCCTCCACCAGATCCACTATGCCATGAAGTGGAAAGATTCACTATTTGGGCGCTTCCAGAGCGTGGAACCTTTCTCCTGTTCAGCGGGGCTTCTGCTGGAGTATCTACGTCATCTGTTTGACCTGGGTCTCAGCCATCCCTCTCTGAAGGTACAGATGGCGGCCATTTCGGCCTATCATGTTCCCTTAGCAGAAAGGCTTTTGCTCAACTGGAGGTCTCAAGATCTTTCTCAGAGGGGTCCTCCATCTGAGGCCCCCATCCATACTCCTGCTCCCCTTGGGACTTGAATTTTGTTCTTGAGAAACTTACTGTCCCTCCTTCAAACCTGCAGCTTCTGTGGATTTGAAGTTCCTTTCATGGAAGACTCTCTTCTTGGTGACCATTACTTGGTTCGGAGAATCGCCAAGCTCCAGGCCCTGATGTGTAAAATCCGTACTTGATTTTCTCACGAGCAGTTGCTCTTCGCATCGAATCTAAGTTTCTCCCTAAAGTAGTAGCGAGTCTACTCTAAATCAGTCCATAGAGTTACCTGCCTTTTCACGAGTACTCTAATCAAGGGAGTATTTACTCCATACTGTGGATGTTCACGGATTCTGAGATACTACACCAACAGGACGAAGGATCTCAGAAAGACTGATCAGTTATTCGTCTCTTTTGCTCACAAAAGGGAAGGCAATGCTGTTTCAAGCAATGCCTGTCTAAGTGGTTGCTCATTGCACCACTTTCTGTTATGACAAATACAACAAGACCCTCCTGGGTCAAGTCGAAACCACTCCACAAGAGGAGTAGCTGCCTCAGCGGCTTGTTTCAAGAATGTGTCTGCGGCAGACATCTCGCTGCCACCACCTGGACTTCGTCCATACCTTTACTAAACACTACAGTTTGGATGTAGCCTCTCGCCGTAGAGCAGGCTTGGGCTGGCTGTTCTGCAAGGCCTCTTATCTTGAGGCTTGCACAGCTAGAACTACTTTTGGAGTAGCTTCCTCCTCCCGGTGCCTCTCTTTGTTCCAGACTGCTTGGGATTCAGTCCTATATGTATTACCTACTGCAAGAGCCCTCTCGGTAAGATAGTACAGTTACATAAGAACTTACCGTAACAGTAGATCTTGAGAGAGGCTTTTTGCAATAAGTAACTTCTCCATCCCTCCATCCCCCTAGGCTTTTTCAGCTCCTTTTCCACGAGGAAATATCGCTTCTCTTTCGTCCAGCCTCTTTTGGCCTGTGATGGGAAAGAACTGGAAGCCGGGCGTCCGGGACCGCCCCTTTATACCAACGTTTCCTGGCGCCAGTCACCTAACATGGGGCGGTCCTGCCAGGGACTGCTAACTAGAAATTTTTCCGTGGGGCCTGCTGGCATCAGTCCTATATGTAATTACCTACGCAAGAGCCTCTCAGAGATCTACTGTGACGGTAAGTTCTTACGTAACTGTACTTTCTAGGAGTTGTATATGTTGTTCATCCTCACGGTCCCACCCGACCTCCGGCTGCAGGAGCACAACACCTGGCTTCCAGCGGGCTAAGATCTGGCATCATGGGACGGAGTCGAGGGATATACCACCCAGCTGGGTGGGAGGAGCCAACTGAAGACCTTCCGGCGATCCTTAAAGGGAAAGGGACATCCCAAGAAGTGTGGATGAACAACATATACCACTCCTACAACTACTGTTACAGGTGAGTAACCTGTTTTTCACTGTCCCTCTCTGCCCACCCACCCTCCCTCCTCTTTATTCAGCCTCAGTATCCCTCCCTTTGTCTTTCTTCCCTCCTCCCTAATGCACCTATAAAAGGTTTTATCCCCTTCTTACCGAGTTGGTTGTCTTTTCCTCAATTTGGGCCTTTGCTATTCTGACTGCCTTCCCGCTTCCTTTTACTTTAACTTGGTACAGTTCTCTGTCCTGCTCCTTCTGTGTTTCCTTATACTTCCTGAATGCTGTCTTTTCTCCCTAACCTTCCCTGCCACCTCTTTTGAGAACCATAGTGTTTTTTCTTTCGTTTTGATTTTATTTGCTTCACACAAAGGCTTTGTTGCCTCTGTGATGGCAGTTTTGATGTTCCCTCATTGTTGCTCCACCCTCCTTCTTGCCTGTTTGCTGGTGCTTTTCTGAGGACCTCTCCACTTTGATAAAATCAGCCCTCCTGAAGTCCAGTACCTTCACTTTTGTATGGCTTGACTCTACAGCTGAGTTTATTGTGAACCACACTGTTCGATGGTTACTTGTTCCCAGATGGCTACCACTTCTAGATCTGAGATACCAGGTCTAAGATTGCTCCCTCCAGGTGGGTTCCAACACTAGCTGTCTTGAGGCATGCCCCTGTAGGGCATCGAGAATGGCCCTGCTCTTGGATGTGACTGCAGCAAAGGTGCTCCAGTTAACATCTGACATATTCAGGTTCAAACAAAACTACAAACACTAGCGTGGCATTGCAAGTCCTCGGCAGGTCAGCCCACATAAGATATTGAACTTTTCCAAACAAACTGCACTCGGAGCTGGAAAACACACTGGACCACAATTACCATTAAGCTGCTTTTTGCACATAAGGTGGTGGTACAGGTGCACAAGCGTTAAGTAATACCACAACATACCTTGGCGCTAGGTTAACGCACGCCTTCGTCATGAAGGGTGTGTTAATCAAAGTGCCGGGTTTCTGTGTTACTCAACGTTTGTGCAGCTGTACCAATACCTTATGTGCAATAAGCAACTCAATAATTAATGAGTCGATGTATTTTCAACTCAAATACAATTGTTTGAAAAGATTCATATTCAAATCCCCATCAGCAATATCTCCTTTCTCTGCCATCCTAGGATACCTTCTATCATTTCCTTGTCCATTTCCTCCCCTGAAGAAAATGTTTGACAGGAATATTTTTAACATCATATTTGTATTGTTACGTTAGTTATAGTCTGAGTTCCAACTTCTTCAACTAAAATCTGCTATTGGGGGCCTTGGTGACTCTGTGGTTTGCTGTTCCTCAGGGTATGAACAGTCACGTGACGCTAGTATTGACATTACTCAAACTGCAGCACTGTGATGTCAGACAAAGTAAACTACTGACACAGTAATGCTTGCATAATTAAAGCAACGCCAACACTGTGTTGTGTATTCATCCAAACTCAGAGGAACAGCACACCACAGATTCACCAAGGCTCAGGGACCTTTTCCCTGACTTTTTATTTCCCTATTTATGTTTTGTGCTTATTCATTGAAATTTTTTAACAGGTTAGCAGTACCGAGAATTATATAAGTCTTGTTTACAGATGCGACCTGGGGCATCAACCTACCAGCTGTATTAACATCATTTTTTTGTAGTAAATAATTTACTATGTATACCATGGGCATGATGCATAACACTGGTAAAGAAAGTGTTATTTGCCTTGCTATCCAGTTGCTGTGGAAATAACATTTGACGTCCACCGCATCTGTTATTTCCACTACAGCCCTTTCACAAATTCCTTTCCTCAGCTAATCAGGACCAATAAAATACACATTGCCATAACCTGGTTATGGCAGGACAAACATGCTACTTCCACAACTCATCAGTAGGGATAAGGTTCCCACACTAAATCTGGTTAATATGGTGACCATTCAGCGTCTGCGATGCTTGGGAGCCAAAATAATAACTTGCCTTTTAATGTACTGAGCAGTGAAAAGATGACCGACAACCCATCTGCTCATGGTATGCATAGGAAATTCCATAGATTGATCACAAATAAGATTTTCATTCACTCTTTCATGATGCCAACAGTACAACCTGGCTCTCATGACTTAGCCACTTGTTGCCAGGCAGCATTATTGCAACATTCTAGAGTAAATAAAAGCTTATTTTGACCAACCCATGGAGGTATCCTCTCACTTATATGCAATTCAGATGTATGCAATTTTCGAATATGTGCACATTTTCTCTTCAGTCGCAAGTCATGTCCTTTTCAGTGCTGTTTATTTATGTATGTATATATTTTATTTATTTATTTTTGTTGGTTGCATGCATATCAAATTTCGGTTGTATGCAACTGTAGCCTCTTTTCTGGTATTCTGATCTGGCTGAAGAGGGTCATTGCTCAGACTTGAGGTAAATTAGGTACTAAATGAAGTTGCAGGTGTTGCATAAAGCGTATGACGAGTCCTGTAAAACTCAGTATGCTGCCTGCGAAACAATTGGGATAACTAACAGAACTGTGCTCTCCATTGAGTATGAAGTGCAATTGATTGATTAACCTTCACAGCCTGGAATAAATATGACAGTTACAGTAATTACTTTACTGATAAACTTATCTTCCTGTAGGCTTTTAAAATGCATAGTCCATTTCTGTATATATGCAGCTCTCCTTCAATGATATCTCTCATCAGGCCACACCTATGGAACTGTAGCTGCTAGGCACTAGGACCATACAGAAACTTTTTAGCAAGCAGTCCACTAGGGGCTGCCCACGATGACATCCTATGTGGCACTTCCCATATAGCGTAGATAGCCCTTCTCTCCTCAGTTCTTTTCCTGCTGTTGACCATACTCGCCAGACCCAGTATGGAAACACCATTTTATAATCGACGCTTTCATATACAATTGTCTTCTTAGTTCATAATCACTTTTAAAAGTGATTCCCAATATTTTGTATGTCGACTAAAGAGTCACTGAAGCTCTTCAGATACTACAAATGCAGTGAGAAGATACATTTGGGCGATTCACACAGCATCTCGTGTGCTGCCTCAGCGGAGTCCATAATGAGAAGGCCTGCCAGATCTGCTGTAACTTCAGTACTTCTCCCATCTCAGACATCAATGGCTTCAGCCCCCATGACCTACTGAAGGTGTCGACAAGGATCAGGAATACAGTCCTGACCTTATTATGTAGGATGAAGAGTATGTGGAAAGTTCCTATGAGAGGTCTAGTTCAGCTACAGTATATCTACAGGGGTGAGTAGTGGACACACTAAGGTTCCCTTCTGAAGATCCGTCATCCCTCTCCCTGGTGCAGCAACTCCAGACTGCCATGGGGTTTAAAGCGGAGGAACAGGACATCACTGAGAGGAACTTGGTGGAGTTCCTGAAATTGTCTGATTCTCCACCCATCATTATTCCTCCTCCTACCTTCCTAGGAGGATGCCACCCTTGCTGCTTAGCCTAGGTCCAAGATGATGTCTGCCATACCCAGGGAGACAGACAAGATACATCAGGCCCTGTCAGGCAAGCCTTTTTGCAGGTGAACCTGAGGCCAATTTGGCAGTCATAAACTCTGTCCATGACAGATCCAAGTACCAAAACACCTTAGTTCCCTCCCTCCTGACAAGGGTCCAGGAGGCTAGATGTTTGAGGAGCAGAACTTTTGTTTCTACCACTTTGGGCCTGAGAATTGTAAATTCTAGGATCGTGGATGTGTTGTTCAGCCACTGTTTGGCATGTCCTTTCCCTTTAAGAATCTTGCGGAAGATCTTGAAGCTGGCTCCTCCCACCCACCGGTGGTATAACCCAGGCCACCCCATGATGCCTGATCTTCCTTTCCGCTGGAAGATACAGGTTCCTTCCTTACCACTCTTGCATTCAGTAGGCCCTGGCTTCAAAATCCTCGGATTGCTCAAACTTAAACTTCGTTAGAGTTAATAATAATCGCTTCGCTGTCTCAACGCGATGGAAGATAAGTCTTCTCCCAGTTTCCGGCGCTACCCGTGTAGGCTAAAGATATCTCGCACACAGACCTGCATGCCGTATATAGTATACTGCCTGGGTGTCAGCCATGACATCCAGGCCCGTGAATGTCACGCATTTCCACGAACATACGTGGACAGTCGTCTCCGCGGTTAAAATTGGGCAGACGGAAAACAGAACCCACTGGTCAAATCTAAGGAAGCCCAATGTGTGGTCTCTGCAGCTGCGGGGTCCACCGAGCAGCTCGAACAAATGAAGGTTTTGAGAAAGAAGGCGGCTCAGGCCGTGGATTGGTCCTCAAAGTCCTTTATCGTTATTTGGGCTCCATTTTGTCCGGTTCCTTTCAGGAGGTATGCCAGTCCCTTCCTACCAAGGGTGAGGGGTCTTTGGGCACACATGTCTCTCGGTCCATAAAAGGACAAGGAACGAGAATCTAAGTCATCACGCGACATTCGTGGAGAGATCTCGGTCCCAGGAATCACCTGTCTCGACTTCAGTCAAGGTGGCGGCCTCGGCTGCGGTTTCATGGTTCCACCGTCAGGCCAGCCATCCCAGACACTGGGCGATGATCGGTTGAGATCATCCTTGACCCAGTCAACCTGTTGTCGTTCGGCGGTCCAACAGCTCCTTATTCAGGACCCTGGTCCTGCATCTCGCGATGAGGAGAACCAGCCCGCTGGGAACCCCATCGAGACTGATCCCGGTCAAGAAGAACCACGGTCTCCTCGGTGCCTTCCGATCAACCCTGTTGGTCACCCCAGCGATCAAGTCGAGGTCTTGGACCCCTTTGACCGACAGGCGAAGAAAGCGCACAAGCGCTCTAAGAAGTGGTGATACCCGACACTCTTCTTCGTCACTCATCGGGATGAAGAGAGGCTTTGATGGAAACTCTGTCAATGCTATGAAGATCTGATGTGGTAACAGCTGATCTTGTCAGTCGCCTCCCTAGGCGAAGCTGACTCCTTCCGTAGCCAGCCACGCCGTTCCTCCTCCCCACTGAGCTGGTCAAAACCTTCCTGGTTTAGCCAAAATCGACCTCTCCACTGATCTTGTGGGGGTGCCTGCCAAAGAGTCTCTGCCTGTTCCGGGCCTCCCATGTAGGCTCTCTGTTACCCTCACTCCTGGCTGCCCCAGGCGGGTGGAGGGAGACATAGGTAGCTGGCCGATTTATCCGGACTCTTTGGAGTCAGGCGACTCAGACCTACATTCCCGTCCTTTGGATGACAAATCAGTCAGTAGTCTCTCGACGAAGAGGGACCCTCTTCCTTCATGGGCATCCTCCATCTGATCTCCAGATCCTTGGGTATGCGTCTGAACCCATCAAAAACAGGCCAGATATCCTCACGGATATCCTCAAATGGAAGGATTCGGCGACAGAAGCCTTTCAGTGGCTAAGGCCATTGTTGGTCTGGCTTTGGAGCCATGCAGCATTCTGCCTCCTGCCCTCGTCTTCTGTCCAGATGGCCCGCAAATATACAGTGCCCAGTGGGTCCTTTTAGAGTTCACAGAGCACCCCTATGCGGAGGTTTGGTGACCAAATCTGTGTTCAGATGCTCAGGTAGTTCGGCAGATACTGATAGACCTCGGACAAGGAGTCAAAAACTGGACCATTCACCCGCAAGGTCTGTGCCACCTCTTCGCTGGGCCTCAGTCAGGCAAGCTCAGCCATCATCATGGCGCATTTCTCCCTCACCTCTCCGCAGACCTCCAGACCACGGTCAAGCAGGTCCGGGACTAGAGGCCGGGCTGTTGCGGCAACAACTCCAGACAGCTCTGGACCTTGGGGATTCAAGCCCGCTCAGTGCAGCCGCAGTTGCCATGCACCACAGGCTTGGTTAAGGTCTCACCTTCATGGCAAACACCCAACACAAGCTAACAGATGTCCCTTTTCTGGATACCGATCTCTTCAGCCCAGGTGTGGACAGTCACCTCTAACACATTGAGAAGTCAGTGCCACCTTGGACTCAGTAACTTCTGCACAAATGGAACCTCTGGGTTCCAAAAGTGGGAAGAAAAGCAATTTTGGCACTCTGCCCTGTGGCCAAGCAGCCCCACTTCCAAGCAGGGCAGCAGCGGCAGAGCTAACTTGGTGCCCTTGGCCCAAGTCTGGGCCTCCGACAGCCTGTAAGCCTGGAGGCCAGGGCTCCGTGTTCCCAGTGTGGACCCTCTTCCTCCAAGCCTGCCCAGTGATGGGATAGCGGTGGCCACCCCTTTTCCTGTCATGCAAGCTCTGGGTCCTCCGTGGGTGGTCAGCTCTGCCACTACCTTTCCGCCTGGTCTGCTGTTACCATGGACAGGTGGGTTCTAGAAGTGGTGGGCCAGGGTCTGCCTCTGGAATTGAGCAGTACCCTCCAAGCCAAGCCCGTGCACCATGGGAGGAAATGGCGTCTGTACACTAATGTGGTTCTCAAGATGATACTGCCCAGCTCCTCCGCAAAGGAAGTGGTGGCCAGAGTCATGGACCCCTGGTCAACCAGGGTTTGTATCCAGGTACTTCCTGGTTCCAAAGCGGACAGGGGCTGGCGCCCATTCTAGATCTGCCGACTTGAACCTGTTCCTCAGGTCACACCTCCCAGTTGGTAACTCTGTCCCAAATCATACCATCTCTGAGCAGAACCATATGGTTTTGCTCTCTGGATCTCAGAGTGCATTCTTTCATGTCCCGATCCGTCCGTCTCCGAATATTCTTCGCTTCCGAAGGAAGGAGCCTAATCGATTCGAGTCATGCCATTGAGCCTGTCTTGATCTCACAGGTCTTCACCAAATGCATTGCAGTGGTGGTGGCCCATCTTGACATCGAGGGTCAAAGTTTACCCATATCTCGACGACTGGCTCTTGGCGGGTTCCACCAAGCAAGAGGTGGAAGGTCAGGGACCTAGCCCTCCAGACCTGCATCGACCTTGGCCTCCTGATCAACTGTGCCTTCTCTCCACTTCCCTTGGTTCACAAGGTGATGATCCTCAAGGTCAGGAGGGACAAGGCACATGTGATCCTGGTAGCCCCATATTGGCTGCACCAGTTCTGGTATCCATGTCTCCTCAGCCTCAGCTCCAGGACTCCAGCATCTTCCAGTCGCCCGGACCTGTTATCTATCAATCAGGGAAGGTAGTCCATCTGGACCTTCAGTCCCTGCACCTGAGAACCTGGTTCCTGGCGGCTAGAGTTCCAGGCTTTGGGTCTCTCTGAGGATGTACTCTCTGTATAGTGGAAGCATCCAGGAAGGAGTCGACCAGAAGGTGCTGTGCCTTCAAATGGAAAGCGGTTTTCCGTTTGGTGTCAGAGAGTGAGGGCCTGGATCCTTTGTCCTGTCCAGTGGCTAGCATCCTAAACTACCTTTGGTCTCTGTCAAAGGGGTCTTGGTCTATGACCTTAAGGTGCACCTGGCAGCTATCTCTGCTTACGGGCACGTGCTGGTCAGCAGGCAGTGGCACAGGAGAAGGTGATCTGGCATTTCTTTAAAGGCCTCGACCAAATATCCTCAGTGCATGAACCTCCACCTCCGTGGGATTTACTGATGGTTCTGGCAAAGCTCATGGGCAAGCCATTTGAACCAATGCACAAGTGTGAGATGTCACATTTGTCATGGAAGACCTCCTTTCTGGTGGCTATCACAACCAGAAGGACTGTGGAGCTCCAGGCAATCTCAGTGGGTCTTCTTACATAGTCTTCCACAGGGAAAAGATTGTCCTGCACCCCACCGAAATTCCTTCTGAAGGTGGTGTCGGTGTTCCAGCTTAACCAGGTGTTGACTGTGCCTGTGTTCTACCAAACTACACCTCGGATGCCTAGTACAGGCTCCATACTCTGGACGGAGATGGGCTCTCTTATTATAAGGAGCGGACGGTGGAAGTTCAGGAAGAGGTTTGCCAGCTGTTTGTCACCTACGCTGAAGCCGCATCTAGCAGACCTGCAGCAAAGCGGCCGATTGACAGATGGATTACATCCTGCATTTATCTCTGCTATAGGTTGCCAGGCAAGGAGCTTCCCAGAGGGATAAGAGCTCATTCTACCCCATACTGCTCGTCGGGTGGCTGCTTCCAGGGACATCCTATCCAGGAAATCTGCAGGGCTGCCACCTGGAAGACAGCAAACACCTCCATTACCCACTACCACATCGACCTAGAGTCACGTCGGGATGCTGGTTTTGGGGCCTCAGTTCTCCAGTGTCTGTTCCCCAAGTAAGTATATCAGAGGGAGTATGCGACTTGCCTCCCTCCTCCTGGAGAACTGCTTGAGTCTGCCAAACAGTGTGGATAAAACAACATATCCACGATCCTAGAAAAACAGGTTACTCACCTGTAACAGTAGTTCTAGGAGTGGTATATGTTGTTCATCCCGAACCCTCAACCTCCCTGTCTTCAATGCACAACCTGAGCTTCCAGCGGGCAAAGATCTGGCATCATGGGGGAGCCGAGGGTTATACCACCCTGGTGGGTGGGAGGAGCCAGCTCAAGACCTTCCGGCAAGATTCTTAAAGGGAAAGGACATGCCAAACAGTGGATGAACAAAATATACCACTCCTAGAACTACTGTTACAGGTGGGTAACTTGTTTTATTGTGCCCGTATGGTTAAATACCAAAATATCCTCTGTAGAAAGGCCAAGCAGCTACCCAAGCCCTCCCAGAGGGTACTCCTAAGCAGGAGCTCTTAAGCGTTCTACAAGCAGGAGCAGATGTAGGTAAGCATCTGCCTATGATATTCTGATGCTTCTCCAGGGCAGCAGCTTCTGAGGTATATCTCAGGAGGCATTCCTAGTTAAGGTGGCAGGCTTTGCGAATGATGTTCAACAATCGATTCTCAGTGCCCTTTAGAGGACACAGATTGTTTGGTGCAGACGTACAATATATATACTCTCCAGTCTAGAGGCCTTAGGTAGAACCCTGCAGTCAGTGCATTCCCTCTATCACACTCAACCAAGGAGCAGACAGAAGTGCCTTTTCACCGGCCAGCAACAGACATCATTCTGCTGCCAGACAACAGGGTAATAGTAGAGGCAACAGATTTCCCTGCCCCAGGTGCTACCCCAAGTGCCCACTCAAAAGCCCCTAGAAGTGGTGTGTGGCTACAGCCGCAGCATCCAGCTCTGCATGACTCCTTCTACAACCCCCAGCCACTAATGCCTCCAGGGGTGGTTGTTGGGGTCGCCTCTCCCTCCACCTGGACCAGTGAAGGATGGTAACATCAGATGCTTGGGTCCTACAGATAACAGAACAAGGTCATGCTCTAGAGCTTCTGTAATCACCGCCAGATCATCCACCAGTGCCTTCCCTCTGTCCTACAGAGCACATCCCATTACTTCTAGAGGAGATCCACACCTTGCTCCAGAAGGGCCATAGAACCTGTTCCTAGAAACAAAGGCATGAAGATTCTATTCTTGGTACTTCCTCATCCCAAAATGGACAGGTGATCTGAGGCCCATTCTAGATCTCAGATACCTGAACTTTTCATTGAATACAAAGTTCAGAATGGTAACTCTGCAAGGCCTACTTCCACTACTGCAAGTAGGGACTGAATTATTACCTGGATATTCAGGATGCCTACCTGCATATCAAGATTTTCTCCCTCACAGGAAATATCTCAGGTTTCTGTTTCAGGGGAACACTCCCAGTTCAGGGTATTTCCTTTGGCTTATCATCTGCACCACGGGTCTTTGCAAATGTTTTAGCAGTGGTGGCAACAGTCCTTGCAGGGAAGACTATATGTCTTCCCCACCTGAAACTGGGTTCTCAAAGCTCGCTCCAGGGCAGCCTTTTCACACCCTAGAATGCACAATACACTTGTTTGATGCTCTAGGATTACTGTCAATGTGCGAAGTCAGTCTTGACTACTTGTCAGCATCTGCAGTACATAGGGGCACTCCTGGATACAGCCCAAGGCTTAGCCTTCCTGCCCCAGGACAGGGCCAAGCATCTGATTGCACAGGCCCAGATGGTCTACAACAACAGGTATGTCACAGCCAGGACATTCCTGAGACTCCTAGGCCTGATGGCAGCGGCGATTGTCACAGTGCCACTGGCCAGATTTCATATTTAGTTTTTGTTGACTGCGTAGAGTGCACTAGGCAGATCTGCCTATTTTTCGAACCACGACCGGGGTGGGGGATACAGATGAGCGTCAACTGACTTTGAACCAGATTAAGCATATGTGAATCCACAGCGGTCACTTAAGAGTCTAGTGGAACCAACATACAGACAATTTAGAATAGAAGGTTCTAGTAACTTCCCTGTCTGAAAGGTATTTCAGTGGTGGATGGAACCCAGCCATTTATTGAAGGAGGGTCTCTTCCTGATTCCTTCCGATAACAGATTCTCACTACAGATCCCTTGGGGATGGGGTTGGGGGCCATCTGGAGCCCCATCAGACACAGGTACATGGAACAAAATGGAGAGCACTCTCACATAAACATCCTAGAAATGTTAGATGTTCTGTATAGCCTACAGGCCTTTCAGTCTCATCTATCCCTGGGTCCTCTGTTAATACAAATGGACAACATAAGCATGATGCACTACATCAACAAGCAAGGGGACCTCATTCTTACCCCTGTGCAGAGAGGCAATGAGACTCTGGTATCGGGCTCTGGAACACGGTCTAGAACTGCCAGCAGTGCATGTTCCAGGGTCGAAATGCCCTAGCAGACAGACTAAGCAGATCACAGTCCAGGTGGGAACTGCTAACATCTGTCTGAAGACCTGTTTGACAGGTGGGGCTGTCCGAGTTGGACATCTTTGCATCCCTACACAGTGCAAAACTGCCATGGTTTACACACTCACTCCAGGGCCTGGAGTTGTTTGGTGAACGCATTGTCCCTCTCTTAGAGGGAGGTTCCTGCATGCCTTTCCTCCCTTCCCTCAAATTCAGGAGTGCAAATCAAGCTCCAAATGGAGGGTGCAGCTATGATACTTATTACGCCCTGTGGCCTTGTCAGAGTTGGTTTCCCACTGCAGCAACTGGCAGTGGAACCACAAGCATCTCTGACCTTATGCTGGGCCTACTGTCACAGGAAAAGGGAACCCTGATCTGCAGGAAGTCCATCCTCACAGCTTTTTGATTAATTCACCCCTGAGAAAGAGGGGCTCCTGTTTCTAAACAGTACCTGTCCTGATGGCTGGCTAACTGTATTACTTTCTGGAACTTCCTGGGGTTATCGTGGCCACTCAACTAGGCATGGCCACTTCTGTTGCCTGTTTCAAGAATGTGTCTGCTGCAGGGATCTGTGCAGTTGCCACCTGGAGTACTGTCCACACTTTCACTAAACACTGCAGTCTGGACATTGCCTCCTGAAAAAGGGCATGTTTGGCCTAGCAGTGCTTCAAGGCCTCTATTCTTAGGCCTGTGAGCTCCAGCCACCCAGACTGTTTTATTGCCAGTATTGCTTGGTACTCGTTCCATAGGTGTGGCTTGATGAAAGAGATATCCTCGAAGAAGATAGAACAGTTATATACTGGTACTTACCATAACAGTAGATCTTGAGAGTATCTTTTCACATCGAGCCATCTATCCCACCCTCCATCCCGAGGACTTAGAGCTGTGTAATACCTGTCTTTCTCAGGAAGGGTTACCTGCTGTTTCCTGCCTCACCTGGTAGGCAGAGCCATAGGTTCTCTCTGGTTCCCTGAAGGAGGTCCTCTGAGCATGATCTCGGACGGTAAAGTGAGATGGGAAAGGGTTACCCCGTGTTTATAGGGAAGTGCGATGAGGGGCGTCATCATGGGTAACACCTAGTGAACTGCTTGCAAAAAGTTTCCCATGTAGTCTAGTGCCCTGGCGGCTATAGTTCTATAGGTGTGGCCTGATGAAAGATTCTCTTGAAGATCTACTACTACAGTAAGTGCGTGACTATTCTTTTTGGATGTGTGCACAAATATTGTTGTCCCCAACAGTGTGCATATAATAGGAATGGACAATAAAATATAACTCACAACTGTAACCAGAACAGCTAGTCCAGCTTAGCATCATCTCTGCATTAGGTGTGGTGTTTCAGAACTTAGAATATTTTTAAATGAAAACCTGCTTTCTCTGCTGGTCTCAAACTACCAGCTAGCTAATCCCTAACAGATCTTTTGTTTCGCTGAAGAGTGGACATACACCAGACACTGCTCCTGCCTATTCAATGTTTGAGTGTTTAAACTGTATTTATTTATTACTGTTTATAGCAGTCTTAAAAGATTATTGGTAATACTCTCTCGATCTGTTTTTCATGAAATTACCTTTATTTGTGCATTTTCTGTGTTCCCTCTTGGTTTCAGCAAGTGAGTATTAGATCTGAAACCGCTTCTTTCACGTGACAGTGGCAGGTAGCATTTCCATTTTTGGTCTTCTGATTCCCTATTTTAGGCTTCAGTGTCATTTAAAATTAAATTATTTTACTCTTTACTATTTTACCTAAAAGCGGGGCTAATTGCGGAGGATGACTTTTCCAACTGTCGCCCTGCGCTCGCCCCAAGTCCCCAGTGTGGGATTTGAACTACCGACCTCAATTCGTTGCCTGATGTTATCACTTGAATACAGAATGTCTGTGCCAGTTCCATTACACTGTGACACCCAGTGTAATGTGATATCTTAACAAGCTTCATTTAGACAGGGCTGCTCCTCATGATTGCTAACCTCAAGCTGCACAAATGGATGGAATTGGAAAGGATTTGAGCATTTCTTTTTATATTTTAAGGTTGTACTGACTACAGCTTAAGTGTAGAAAAAGAAATCTAAACAAATGTCATTCCAGATTTGAGTTAGCAGATCTTAAACATTTTGATTTAGTTTGGAGGTAAACAATTAGACTGTTGATTAAAGATGAAAGGTTAAAGATGTACATGCAGTGTGTCTACAAATTTACTAAAACAATTTATTTTCATTCTATGCACATATGGAAGCAACCTTGTGCTTCTGACATTCTCTCACCTCAGAACCAAATTAAGGTGCCTGGAAGAAGAGTGCTGTTGTTTAGGCTTGCAAAGCACAATAGGAAAGGAAATATATTTTGTTTTGTGGTGCCTTTCAGTATCAGTCTCCCAAAATGCTGTACAGGCCATACACAGCTGCAACAGCCATTACGTCTGCACAAGGAATTTAAGTGATAGCTGTGGAGGTTTGAGACAGAGAGGAGGAGGAGGTTAAGCATGGTGGACTGGATTCTGGAACAGCTGACTGTAACATTATGATCACATACAGTGTAATATGCAGAAGTAATAACACAACACAGCAAACAGGAGGCTGATTCCACCATAGGGAGCCCAAGGAGAGTGGCATAAACCGTCTTGGATATTGCATTAATGAGCCAAAACCATGGTAGCAGGGGCCACTATTGATGACATCACAGCCATACTACCACAACAGTACAGTCAGCAGTAGCCACCATTGTGAATCTCAGTGTAACTGGAACGTCTGTGGCCAAGCATAGTACAGTGAAACCTGGATAATCCATGCCTTGTTATTATGGATACCTGATTATCTGAACAGAGAACCTCTGAAACACATTTTGCCATGTCAATTGCCTCTTTCTTTAAAACAGAACGTTTCTGAATCTGAATCCTGCATTCAGGTACAGAGACCATTGTTCCCATTCATTTTGACCTGGATAATCTGATCAGGAGTATGTTAATGGTAGTCTTCTTAATCCTCTTTATCCCTCTGGCACATAAAGGTGATAGGAAATCATTTTAAATAGTTGACTGCCTCCATTTTCCTTTCCATACCAGTTAAGTTCAGTATTGTGATATGCTTTGACCAATTTTGATAAATGACCTAGCTTTGGGGTGCCCTCAGATCTACCTAGAGTTCTACTCCTCTCACCAGCTACTGCTCTTTCTTTTCGTATTTGAAAACATTCCATGACATCAGTGATACCATTCCATGCTGTTCACCTGAATGGCCTGGAATGGTGCTACTAATGAAGTTCAGGAAGAATGGAGAGAGAGAGAAGAGAACTGCTGAGGAGAAAGGGATTCAGAGTAGTTACAAAGGTAAAAATAGACTTAATTTAGCAAAAGGTCAGCATGTATCAGAATATTAAATCGACATTAAGAGGAAAACTGGAGGCATCTAGAGTTGAAAATAACCTGTTTCCTATCACTTTTAATAAAGAATGTTCCCTCCTGCCATCTGTCCCACTCCAGTAGCAACTCAGCATTGGCTGCTTGGCTCTGCCAGCTCTCAAAGTGCTGTACCTGTTCAGTCAAGCCACTGTTTTTAAAGTGCCCTCTCCAGCAGCAGCAGCTCAGTCCCACATCAGCTATGAACCTATGCTGACAGATCTGTTGCTTTCCACTAACTGTGAAAATGACTGTTTGACTGTGATCTGAAAAAACTGATTCTCTATTCATTCCTGGAGCAATCGGAGGAAACTCAGAAACTAGTGTGACTGTGTTCCTGACTTGAAAAAAATATGTATATGCTAAAGGGCAATGTATGCAAAATCATGGATTTTTAAAATTAAAATAAGCATTTAATAAATGATTAAGAAAGGAAAATAAAATGTTTTAACTACTTAGCGCTGTATTCCCAAATCTTCAGTTTTCTAATTTTTTATAAAATAAACAGCAAAAAATATCCCTGTTCATTGTCTGGTTACTACATATATTTTATTATGTAACAGAATGGGGAAAAACCAATGTTTATGGATTAACCAGGTCTGACTGTGTAGCAGAATACTGTGAGGATGAAGAGAAGGACCTCAGTACACCTGATGCCACAGAGTGCAGGAGATTCCTCCCACCCCGGCATTGGACGACTTTACCTCCTTTTGTTCCTGATCTTCCTGGACTGTCTCCATCACTCATTCACACTATTGGGATAGTGCTGGGCGCTAGGACCAAGCAGGAGCCAGCATTTTCAGAAGGGTCAGTGCCAAGACAGGACACGCATGTGTGGCACTGCGAGACTATCTCGCCGCTGTGAGGCTATCTCGCGTCGACCCTCCAGCTGCCTCAGTTCCTTTTCTCCTGCCGTCGAGTGCATTTGGATGTCGGCGTTGCTTGTCTGCGAGTCAAAGTTTTCATCTATCGACAGCAGCTTTTAGTGTTTAATAACATTTTAGTAGTATTAATTTCTTATTTTACAAACAAGAAAAGAAGATTATGAAGAAGAAAAATTCTCACCTGCCATCAACGGAGTCATCCTTGACAGTAGCGGTGATGGTAGGAGACTAGTTTGAAAGTTGTTATGGCAGTGGGGCTGTGTCCGGTCCGCTGCCCTTTGATAAACGGGGTGTCCGACTACAGACAGTCCTGTGCTCGGGGGACAGTCCACTGAAGCACAGACTAGCAGTTCTGGGATCCAGCTCTGCTTAATCCGAGCTCTTCTTCCTCGTTGGGGGAAGAAGAACACTGCCACTGAGGTTGCCCTCTGGTATGTCTTGCACGAGGATTGTTAGTCTGGAGGAGCGATAGACCTGAACCAACTTTGTGTGGGTTCCCTGGCCCTGCCCCAACGGGCACGATTCTCTCGACCGACTCCATCTCTGTCCTCGTCCGGAGCTCTGGTGAGCAGTTTCACCTCTGGGCCACTCCTGTGAGCAGGGGTTCGACTTCTATCCAGTTTTCCTGGCTGCTGTTCCTGATTTCCAGGCCTCTGAGCCGTTGGACCAGGGCCAGGTCGATTGGATCAGGATGAGCGCGGTGCCTTCACCATCATGTCGACCCCTCATGCCTACCCCCTTTCCATGCAGGGCCGCACGGGCACCACCTTTTCCTTCTCCCTTTCTCAGGATTCTCCATAGGCATTCCCACGGTGGTGGTGTCCTGGCACCGTGCCCGACGCCATGGTGGCGCCAGATGTCTGGCGGCATGGCCGCGGATTTTGGCATTGGTGCCATAGGTGGCACCGCTGGTGTTTGGGTTGGTGCCGCCACCTGTGCGTGTGCTGTGGGTGCTGTTGGTTGCCGGTGCCACTGGGGGTGCCGCCGGTGGCTCGCAGCACCCACGGCTGCAGCGGGTGCACTGGGGCACCCATGGGTGCCATGAGTACCATGGGTGTCATGAGTATTATGGGTGCCATGAGTCCATGGGTGCCCTTGGGTGCCAGTGTTGCAATGGGTGCCATGGTACCAGGGTGCCACAAGCATCATGGATGCCATTGTTGCCATGGTACCATGGGTGCCATTGCTGCCATGGGTGCGGGGTACCTGCAGGTACTGCCACGGGTGCCCTCTGGTGTCACCCAGGTTGGCATAGGCACTGCTTGGTGCCCGCCTGTGCCGCAGTGATGCTGGTGCTGCAGGGTGCCAGTTGGTGCTGTCTGGCAGAACTAGTGATCGATTTCCTTCTGCAGACCTCTTCTTCTGTGGAACTTGTGGCAAGATGTTTTCCACAGAGTGAAGTCCTGTTCTGCAGAATATTTTTCCACACATCTTAATGAGCGCGGTCTGTATGGGATCTTGTGACATCCACCGTTTTCTGCTGATGGAACTCTTCTGTACTGTTCTGCCAGCGGAATCTCTTTATCCGCTCAGCACTTTCGGCTCCCTATGTGGTGCTGAGCTCCCATATCCTTCTTGATGGCGGAATCTCTAGTGGCTCTGACCTGTAGACCTCCCTTAGGGGTCCTTCTGGGGTAGAAGTGCATCGATGAGTCTCTCCCGTCCTTCTGGTCAGTGATATAGCGGATGACTCATTTTATATACTGAAGGCACGCCCTCTCTATCATCAGAGTCCGTGATGGAAGATCCTTTCAGTAGTTCCTCAGTGATGGGGTCCACCATAGTATTCAGACTGCATCCGTGGACCATACACGCTCATGCCTAGACTCTTTCAGTTGTCAAGACAATTACACTCTGTGGAACATTCTAATTAAATGGCCTAGAGCTGCACAGACTCTTCTGCTCCTTTGATAGGGTATATAGCCCCCTTCTGATACTGCTCCTTCAGTTGCTTCTTCGCACAGGTGGTTAACATCTCTTCAGCTGTGATTATTAGTCCGGTCACTATTTCAGTTATGGACCCTAAGGTTCCTCCTGCCCTCAGAGGATGACATCTTCATCATTTTGTATCAGGCAATCCTTGCAAGATAGCAGCCTGAAACCTTGTCAGGCTCGGACTAATGGTAAAAAAAAAAAAAAAAATGTTAAAAATTATCACAGTACAGGACCCAGCGAAATTACCCAATACCACACTTTTGGATCTTGTCAGGTTCCACCTCAGCCCCTGAGGTGGTCGCTCTAAACTACGGTAAAGAGTACCTGACTTCTTCTACCCCTAGGTGGAGTCCAATCCAGCAGAGGTGTGGGTCATCTCTTTTCCAAGAGAGATTTCTCTTATTCCAGGATATTTCCTAGACCTAGGTGACTGCCCAGTTCTGTTGGTCCCCTTTATCAGGCTTTCTCTTGATCAGAGTTTCACAGCAACAGAAGTGACTTTCAGCGAGTCGGAACTTAGGTTCCTACTTCCTTGCTTGCTTCAGCTTAACAGACAACATGTTTCTTTCTTGACCATAGGTCAAGTAGGTCTTTTCTGAGATGGCTCAAATATTCACACCTTCCGTTCCTGCGCACTGGTTCCGTGCCAGTCACACTAAGCTATCCTCTCCGAAGCGTGATAGAGCTGTGATGTTTGTTTTTCAGCAAAGCAACCAGAGTCCTTCCTACTCCGCTCAGGGAGGCTGGAGTGAGTAGTGCCTACCGCACTGAGTCACTTCTGCCGCTGTTCAGTCACTTTCAACGAATGGGTTAGCCCTAACTTGGTCCTACTGTGTCCCTCCTCGATGCACATCTGCCTCTTTTGCCTTAGAAATCCAGCCCCTGTTTTTTCTTGTCGTAATATTTTTTCCACAGTGGACATGTCCTCCTGTATACTTTTCCTTTCTTCCTGAGTTCAGAGACTGCTACTACAGTTGTCACACAGGGGCAGGATGATTCCTTTGGAATATGCAGTGGTGGGATCTGGTTCTTCTAGACCACCACAAGAGGCTTCTAAGTCATGCTTGGCCTTCCATCAGGAAGGTTTCAGTGACGAAGTGGAAACCATTCTCCTTGATGGGCTAACTCCACCTGGACCTTCTTTTGCTCACCAAGTAAGGGGTTCAAGTGCTCCTGGGACCTGTTGTTTGCAGGTCAGCCATACTTGGTAGTGGTGGGGTTCTATCTGCGCTGGTCTACCCTGAACAGTAGACTTTACCTCCGGCTCTTTCAGTTCCTGAGGTCCTTTACATTAGATTAGTACTTGTCTTTGACACTATTAATTTTGGTCCTATACCAAATTGTGAGGCTGGGTTCTCGCCACTCTCCTAGAGTGGTTGCGGCTTCCGGCAGAGTTTCATTTTGTGTCCATTGCAGTCATCTGCAAAGTGGTGAGTTACAACTCAAGCGCTTATCTTGTAAGCACTATATTCTAGTTGCTGTTTCCAACAGCTCTTTTATTAGCAGGACAGTCCTTGACCGTCCTTTCTGAGTGTACCCTATCTCCTCCACCCTACTTAGGCTTATTGATTTTAGCTCGATACTCTCCCAATAGTGTGAATGAGTGATGGAGACTTAGTCCAGGAAGATGTGGAAATTACGACTTACCGAATTGTTGAACTTCTTGGACAGTCTTCTATCACTCATTCACACACCCACCTGCCATCCCCTGTGTTCATTCATTTTCTTCCTGGTCTTCATGGTCCCATGGTTCAGGCTGTGAAGACATTGTTCTTGACCTTCTTGTGGGGCCATCTGGGCCCTCCTCAGGCCCAGAAACTCAGGATGAGTTCTTTTCAGTAGTTACGCTGCACCTCCTCGGTCGAAAAGGTACTGAGGTGGTTGGAGGGTCATCGCCGAGATAGCCTACACAGGCACGAGCAGTCTCGTAGTGCCACGCATGTGTGGTCCTGTCTCGCACCGACTCCTTCTGAAAAATTTTGGCTCCTGTTTGGTCCTAGACCTCCGTGCCATCCCAGTAGTGTGAATGAGTGATGGAGACTGTCCAAGAATATCAACAACTACGGGCACGTAATTTCCATTTTAAGAAGCATGGCAGAAAAATGCATAGTTGCCCCACAGAGGAGCTGGAGGGAGAGGAAGGCAGTCAAATTTCTTAAGCGTGTTGGGACTTACCTCCACTAAGATGTTAATTCTCATACATGCAACTTTCAAGAAAATGAGCAAGAAGCTACTCAGCTCCGCTTCTTTGATAATGAGACAGGTTGCTTTCCTGAGCTGCACTGCAGACTATCCGAAGCTCTTGGAAAAAAATGTAACCTTTCATGGCAGTATGCCTTCTGAAAACAGCACATGCCCTGCAGTTGGTGAAGTCAGTGCTAAATGCTGCTAAGAACAGAATGCAGATGTCTGTAGATATTAATGATAGAGCTACAAGGGTCCTGGCTAATGCGGTGGACACTAGGAGATATGCCTGGCTAAGTACCACAGGTGTGTCCTTTATCTACAAAACAAAGTTGACTTTCCTTGAAGGAGCCATGCTTTGTGGCTCAGACAGAGACTTACGTGTCTTATGTTCATAAAAACAAAGCAACTTTAAAAAAATGTATGGACAAACAGATGAAATCCAGCGGTACAACAGACCCTTTAAAAGGGGAGGCATGGGAGGGGTTACTACAAGAGGTAGGACAACTTACTGCACTATAATGTACAGTGAGGTTTTAATGGAGGCGAGAAGCAAGCTTCCACCTCAGACCCATCCCAGATTAAGACTAATTCCTGACGAGAGTTACAGGCCGCCAACCTCCAGATACCTGTAGGGGTTGCTTCTCTCAACAGCTGCTGTTCTAGCATTCAGTAACAACAGACCAGTAGATCCTGGAGGGGTGAGGGAGGATTTCCTGTCATTCACTGAAGTCCCCAAGAGGAAAAACATGTTAAAACAAAACAGAAAAGGAGCACCTTCAGTCGCAATTGGGCATCTAAAAGCTGTTCTCACAGGAAGCAGTAGTGAAAAGTACCAGTAAAGGAGCTGGGAAAGGGATTCTTTTCAGGTGCTTTTTACCAAAAAGAAATGAGGGAATGGCGACCTGTTCTCGGCCTGACACGTGGAAAAGGAGAAATTCAGAATGTTCATCTTACGGGGGTAGTATTACAGTCACTACAGGAGGGGATTTGCTCTCCTCACTGGATGGCAAGGATTCAGTGAGGGAGTCGCATCAAACATTTCTCAGGTTCACTCTAGGAACAAAGCAATCCATTACAGGACAATACCTTTTGAGCTGATTTAAGCCCCAAGAATCTTCACAAATGCATGACTGTGGTAGCTGTAGCATTAAGAAGTAGAGATGGGCAAAGTGACCAACTTCACTATTTAGAGTATTTTCAGATAGAACTCTAATTTCCGTGAAATTCTGCACAATGCGAAGCAAATAACTTCGCTTTTGGGGAACGCGGTTGCCAGAGATCATTTGGACTTCTCAATTTCTCCTTTTCTTTGCTCCTTGAAGGTGAATTTTGCAATGATTCATGGGATGGCAGGTCACATGGGCTCTATATTGGCTTTGCACAGCCTCAGTTCAGCGTAGTGTATGTAGTGAAAAGCTGGAGTTAGATAACTCTTAGAGCTGTGAGATTCAAACCTTCAAAACATTAAAAGAATTTACCTTGGACTTTTGAGTCCAAATTTAGTACATCAAGTGTAGTAAATCCTTGTGTGTTTGTATCATCGATCATTTATTGATTTGGTGTTAATTTTGTATCTTAAATTAGTAGTTTCAGCGTCTGAACTGACAGTGTAGAAGTGTGCTTCGGGGAGGGGCAGATCAATGGTGTAGAAGGGAGATTCACAGAGTACAATGTGAAGGCAGTCTGCCAACTGTTGTTGGCTATTGTTTAGTATTGGTGTGCTCAGTTCTGTACACAGTAATACTTCTAGTAGTTTTGATCATTTTTGCTGTTCACTGTGCATTTTTTCTATCTGTTTAGAAGAATGTGTTTTATTTTACAGAACTGTTAAACTTTCTGCACATTACCTTTAGTCTATGTGCGTGCCATCAAGTCATTGGCATGTTATTGTACCACGTAATAGCAGTACTGGTATTTCTGAGCCCGTCTGTAATATTTTTTCCTGCTTCTATCTAGCTACTGCTGTAAATAACCCCTCCCGAAAAAAAAAGGTATTGTTGTTCCACTTTGGATTTGTGAAGAGTGTGGTTAATGTCTTCTGCCTGTGCGGCTATATCTCTTTATTTCAAAATTTCCGTCTCCAGGTCACTATTATTGTATCGTATCTGTGTCAATCTTCATTATTCATCACAGTTAGGTATGTGGCTGGAGGTCATGACCCCAAGGGAGCTCTTTTTTTTTTTTTTTGCATGGGTGGAGCCGACGAGGGACGGCACCACCCTCGAGTCCAACGTATTGCATGGCGCCACAGGTTGCCTGTTAGCTGTTGTCGGCACCACCTCCCTCCAGTTCTTCATCTCTCGCCATCGAGAGCAGACCTCGTGGTGGAGCTCAAGAAGAAAAACTTCGCCACAGGCTCAACCTAGTTCCGTTCTCGCTCCTTCGTCGAAAACAAGTACCATCGGTTCTGTTTGCCTCTACTGACGCCACCAGACTGGTACTGTAAGACCGCTCATTTTACTTTATTTTCAGCGACGCCGGGTCTGTTTTTTCCATATTTATTGGTAGATCTTGTCTGGTCTGGGGCAAGAAGTCGTTGAAATCGGGGGCCTGCAATGCGTGCCTCTGTGGCCGCCGTTATTCCGTTACCGACCAGCGTGATCGGTGTCTCACCTGTCTTGGCCCTTTTCACAAGGATTCATGTGACGCCTGCTTCTCCATGGACCGCCGGGTTGTCGAAGTTGCGCATGTGGAAAGTGGGGCAGCACCACCAACTTTAGGGAAGGGCACGACTGTAAGGTCAAGACACGGTTGCTTGACTTTTCGTCCAGGTTCCCTCCTGGCTCTATACGGGCCATGGAGGAAGGGATTCCACCTCTTTAGCCTTGCTGTGGTAGGGCCCTTTCCGCTGCAGGATGCCCAGTCCGTCTCTTCTGGGGCGGGTGGGAGGCACCGCTGGCAGTTGCCTTTCGGGGCGAAGGCACCCTCAGTGTTGCATCCTGGGCCCGGGCGGCACCATCCTTGCGCAGTCCGCCAGTGCCATTTGGTGTCGGTGTCACTTTGGCACTGAGGAACTAGACGGCGGCCGGTCCGCCTCGGCTCTGGTAGTGCTAGAAAGGGCGCCATGGGAAGTTCTACAGTTGCTTCTGTGACTGTATCTGGTCGCCAGCCGAGATTGGAGATGGCTCCGCTTCCGCGCCATTTGCGGCACTGTGGCGGGTGATGGTGCCATTGATGGCGCATTTCTTGCTCTTGTTGCCATTCGCGACACCAAGGGGGTTTCTGTGCCATTGTCGGCGCCATTTCTGGCTCCGCACCATTCACGGTACCGTGTCTGGCTTTGATTCTGGCCTCGGCACCATGGTTGGAACCGTTCTACCTTGGGCACCATTCACAGTACCGAGGGAGTTGGCGCCGACCATGGTGCCAGGCCTCAGGTAGGCACATCTCCAGACCAGGAAGGGGCAGGGGTTGGCAGGTGGTCTGGCATTGGGCCTTGGTCTCCACCTCTTTGGAGGAGGATTCTGGGTCTGATCCAGACTGGCTTCCGGACTCCTCAGAGTCTGCTGACCCCTCGGTAGTTTCTTTGACGGTCCGTACTCAGCCACCTCTGAGGAGCAGGCAGTGGTTCCCAACTCTGGGATCAGTGGCACTGACCAGCAGACAATGGTCCAGGTGGCCGTTGCTGTGCAACCTGGAGTCGGGGGTCTTCTGCCCCTCAGCTGGGATACCCCTTCTTATGGTGTGCCTGGATCGCCCAACTTTAGTGCCAACCAGAGCACCCACGGAATGGGAGGGTGCTGCACCCTGGGTGGTCTCTTCGAGGCTACTTGGAGTGCCAACTGTCTAGGTTGGTGTGTTCGAGGCAGAGGGCCCTTTCGGAGTCCATGGGGTCGAGGGGCCTTGGCTCGGTGCGGTGACCTCTCCTGGGACCCACCCAGGTTCGGGAAGGAGTCGCAGCGTGATCCTTGTCCTTCCTTTTCTGTCTCCTCAGGGAGCTCCTCTTTGGAGGTCAGGGACCATCCTCTTGGTGATCTCATGATCCGTTCGCCTCACGGGGACTCTTCAGGGCACGGTCTAGGCAGCTCCAGTTTGGTTGACCAGCCATCGGCTGTTGGCTCCCCAGGGCTCCACCTCCTTTTGGAGCATCTGGAAAGCCCTCTTGCCTGGACAGAGGATGTCCCATCTTCCTTGGATTCGCCCCCATTCTTCTGTCTCCTTCGCCTGGTATCACTGGGCCCAGGGGACCTCTGACCTGGGAGCAGTTCGGGTGTGACTGCTCACTTATGTCAGGGCTATGGATGAGTGGATGTTCCACTCTCCCCTTAGCATCAGCCCTCTGAATCTCGGAGATCTTCCATCTCCTCATCCCTCTCATCTATGGGAGAGGAACCTTCCGACCATCTCCCCGCCGCTGATCTGGCTGTGTATCAGCACTTCCTCACTAGGATGATGGAAGATCTCCACATTTCCCTCATTCTCAAGACAAACCTGAGCATGTGGCGGCCTTTTTGGGCAAATTCAGTGCAGCAACCTGGTGGTCCCCACCTGGCCTGCTCCCTTTCGAGAGGCATCGTGCTCCTGACGTCATCCCTTCTCCAGTGTTCCAGACCCTAGGGATCTGAGCCAGAGGTATTGTGATCCCTAGAGTCTCCAGGTCATATGCCTCACCCCAGTCGGGTTGGCGCAACTGGACACTCCTAACGGGCTTTGTGCCCTCTACCGACCAGCCCCACATCAAGACTCTTCAGATTTTGATTTCTGGGGTAGGAGGCCTTCTGCTCTGCAGGATCTTGTCCTGTGCTGCTCATCAGGCCCACTATGCATCCTATGACAGGTTCTTGTGGTCCAGGCTAGGTCAACTCCTAACCTCTTTGCCTGATTCGAGAATAACCAGACAAGCCATCGACACCTCTTCTCAGGGCCTGAGCTAGCAAGGCACATCCTACGATGCCAGCGAGATAGCTTCCAGAGTCATAGGGACGGCGATCTGCATTAGGTGGATGGCATAACCGTCTTTCCTGGTTGTCACCCATGGCCCGGCGCAGGGTGATTTCCTCCACCTACTGGAGAACCCATCTTTTCTCCGCAGAGTGAGGCGGCAGTTGTCGGGCAACTTCCTTCCCTCCAGGGGTCCCTGTCTCACTCTCCCCAGTTTCGGGTCTCACCAGGCCCGTAGAGGTTCTCCCTCCCAGTGTCTCCCCACTGGGGCTAAGGGCTTAGTCCCTTAGGTCTCGGCTTCTCTTCGGGGACTTGGTACGGGTTGTTGTGATGAATGAAAAGACTGACACAGATAAGATATGAAAATTACATACCTATCGTAATTCTTGATCTTTCTGTGTATCTTCGCCATTCATCACAAATCCCACCCTCCATCCCCTGGAGCCTCAGTCTCTGGAACCCCCACCCTATGCATGCCTTTCTCCTCCCTCCTTCCCATTGACCAGGGGTGAGTGGAACTCTGGGTCTGCAGGGGTGTCTCCCAGGTTTAAGCTAGAGGGGAGGGAGGGGCTGCTCCTTCATCGCCCTGGCTCCACCCCTTCTTAGGGTGGGATGTTGTCCTACCCTTTTCTCTCTTTCCTTTCCTTCCTGTCCTTCAGGACTAACCCCTTCTTATATTGTCTTAGAGGGAGACAGATTTCCTTTCCCTCTTGTTTTATTTATTGATTGAGGGAGAGGACATACCCTTGGGCTCCTGGACCCCCTCCTTAGCTTGACTTTGTCTAAAAGTCATCTCCTAGCAGAGAGTTCTCCTTCAGCTTTCTCCGAAGTGAGTCTTGCTAGCTTTGCCAAGCTCACCATCTAGCTCCCTTGCTTCCTGTACCTAGCCTAAGTGGAGAAGTCCAGGCCACGAGCCCCAGTTGTCCTCTCCCTCCCCAACTGATCTTTTTTCCTTTCCTCTCCATTTTACTCCTTTCCTCCTTGGGGCCCTCCCAATCCCCTTAGCTTATGTTCTCTCCTTTGCCTGTCCCCTCAGTCGCTTATTCCTCCTTTTTTTATTATATCTTTTCCTTTATCTGTCCCTTGGACTCTCTTGTCCAACCCTGTTTTTTCTTACTCTACGTGACTTAGAACTGGCGGGGCGGTGCCGACGACAGCTAACAGCCAACCCATGAGCACCATGCAATGCATCAGCCTCGAGGGTGGCGCCATCGCTGCATCGGCTCGCCCATGCAAAAAAAGGGCTCCTCACGAGGTCATGACCTCTGGCCACATACCCAGCTGTGATGAATGGTAGATACACAGAAAGATCAAGAATTACGGTAGGCACGTAATTTTCATTTTTGCTTTCCATCCCCTTAAAACCAAAGAAATATAACCTTGCTGTTAATTGTCTCTGTTCAGTCTGTTGAAATTGTTGTCACTGTACCACTATTGTGTGTTTTTCCCATAGTATCATGAACATTCTCTCTCTTGTGCATATTATAGCTTTTAAATGAATGAAGACACATACTAAAAATCCGTACCTATTGCTGTATTTTTGGCATTGTACTGTCTTGTGAATTCTTTGAATTTGTTACAGCAACCCACAAAATTGGAAAAACACTGTTTCCTATAAATGTGTTTCTTCTCTTGGTGACTGTGTATGTAAACTAAAAAAATGCCATGAAGACACAGTCAGGCAAAACTATTTCTGGCTGTTACGCCTGCTAATAAGACCATTGCTTGTGTGCTTCCAAATACTAGCAGCGAAGTTGTGATGATAAGGCAGGTTCATCAGTGGCTAACAATGTTAAGTGTGGTCGTGGACATGATACTGCGCGAGCAGAAGGGAAAGGTAGTAGCTGCAAGTAGAGGATTTCTGTGACCCGGTTTTCTCGCCAAATTAGTGGCATCAGTGCTGGTTGGAGATGCTGGTGGCACTGGTAGTAAAGCAGTGATGGCATTGTGGATAACAGCATGAGTATTGCTACAACCAAGAGAAGTCATCAGGCTGAAAAAATGTGGAGTCAGAAGATTTGAGGAAGTTGATGGTCCCTCCCCACAGTAGTTGAACAGGAGCCTGATCATCATGAGTCACATCTCATGTTTCCAGAGATCCTCATGTTAGGCCATCCAAAGAATCAGAACATGGTGACAAAAAAGTGTGGATCATCACTGTGAGGCTGAGGTTGTAATATCTCCACAGGATAGCATCCAAAGTGGATTTGTGGATGATGATGATGATGGTGATGCTAGCGACCCTATATGGGAACCAGACAAAAAGAAAGTTAAGGTGGCTGTAGGTAAACAGTCTGTTGGTAAATCCCCTTCAGAGTTCTTTTGATGGAGCTGTGTCTGGATGACTCTGAAGTCATACTAATGGATTGTGAAGATGTCCAGTCAAAGTTTGCATCACAACATAAATCATGCACGCACCCCCAGTTTCACCTCCCAGAAAATGCAGTCCCATGTGCAGCAGCAGCAGCAGCGTCTATGTGAAATGTAGCACAGCCAAATCACTAGTTTGGGCCACAGTTAATTAAAGGTGTGCATAGTTATACTTATAGTATTCATTGAGATGTTTGTAACCACATATAGATGGTCACTTAACTCCAGATATCAACACAGTTATGGCATGTTGAAGTTACAGTATTATTCTGTGGCTTAATTATGTTTTATTAGTTGCTTTTCTTAATGGCCACAGCTAGTTAATGGTGCAGCATATGTTGTCCTTGTAGTACCCATTGAGAGGTTTGTGACCATATATTTGTCACTTAAGTACAAATACTGACAGAGTTATGCTTTATACTTCCAGTGTTTATCGTATGGGAAACTGCATGCCCATGATGAACTCTTTTCTTAGCATCCTCCTCCTGAAGCACCAGCACCACAAACCAGCCTTTGGCACCAGTGTACAGGCCAAAGTGCCATGACCTCTGCATCCTCCTCCTGAAACACCAGCAGCACAAGACAGCCTCTGGCACCAGTGTACTAGGGATTAAACTGGTCTAAAATAAACTCAGGAATCTGGGGGAGGAAAAGCAGAAAACTTTTTCTTTTACTAGTTTTGACTGGCACACTAAGCTACACAGCTCCTGTTCTAGCAAAGCAAAGTCAAAGTGAAACTAGTTCACTGACTTCCTGCCTGATTCCTTCCTGCCTGCATTGTGCGACCTACAGAAAGTCAGACATGTGATCTGTGGCCTGTTTCTCACAAACTTAGCATTCTGACAGTGTAACCGAGAGTTAACTTAGTGTAGGCCAGAGATTCATTAAAGCCGAATTGAACTTTGAATAGAAACTTTTAAGTAATATACTTGGATCTGAAAGTTGATCACTCGCATTATATCAAGCGTAGTAAAACTTCACTGCATCTCTATTGTGGAGGACTAGCATCAGTCTACATACTTAGACAGGGGCCAGAGGTCAAGTAGGGTCTGCAGTGATACAGTAGTAGGGAAAAACGGGCAGACTAGGTGAGCCAAGCAGTTCTTATCTGCCGTCAAATTCTGTGTTTCTATGCAGACAACTGGTTAGTATGTGGAGAAAACAAAAGTGAAACAGAATCATTACGAAATGTAATAGAAATGAAGAAGCAGTTGGAGTTCCTCTTAAACCTGGAAAACTTATCAATGGAACAAGTCCAGATTCTGAAATTAATAGGGCAGCGTTAAATACGAAACAGGCAAAAGCATTTCTACCCATGCAAAGGAGAATATTCTGATATAGTTTACAGACACATTTCAAAGTGGAATAAAACAGTCTGCACAGGTGTGTCTTAAGATTTCTGGGCTACATGTCAGCAACATCTTCAGTCCCATAGGCAAGACAGTACATGAGGGACATTCACTGGTATTTAAATAGAAACTGGTCTCATCTGAAATCGCCACTGTCACTCAAATCCAGTGATAGGCACAAGGGCACTCACTTCAGTGGTGGAAAAATATAGATCGCCTAAGAATGGGAATTCCCTTCCAAAGGTATCACACAGTGTGATTCTGACAACAGATGCCTCGCTACATGGTTGGGGCATGCATATATCAGAACACAAACTGTAAACAGGATAATTGTTCCTTCAGGGTTCATCAGCTTCTATTGTTTTTCCCAAACTGATGTCATAATACTCTGTTTATGACATTACAGTTATTCCATAGCAACAGATTGTGCTGTCACAACCGAGCATTATGATTTCAAGTAAAGATTCATCTATAGAGGCAGATTAACTCTAAGAGATAAATATCTTGTTTTGTGGAATTTCTTCAGTAATAAATAATGGAGAGGAGAAATGTATAGAATATATCTGAAATAAAAGGCGAATTGTTTCTAAATATTCTGTTTTCTAAAGTTTTCCCAAAGATGTCAGCTGGTCTTTAAACTTGCTTGAAATCATGGCAGTGCTCCTCACCATCCAGTACTTCTCAGAAATCCTCAAGGATAAGGTGCAGCAAATCAGGACAGACAATGCAGCAGCTATCTACTATATAAACAAACATAGTGGAACAAGACCCTCAAATTTATGCAAAAAGCACTGAAAATGTGAGATTTAGCATACAAGCTCAATGTCAGATATCAGCAATCAATGTGGTAGGGAAGAACAATGTCCTGGTAGACTTGCTGAGCAGAATGAGAATAATCTCCCACAAATGGTCGCTGAAACCATCTCAAGGGCACATTCCCAGAGGGTTCCCTTAAACCTTTTTGGGGGTACAGAATACTGTATGCTTTCCCACCTTTCCTACTATTACAGAGAGTATAATCCTAAAGGCAAGGGTAGACAGGACCATAGTGATCCTAATTTCGCCATGCTACAGGGTTGGTAAGACTCTGTACCATTTCTTATGCAGAGAGAGTTAAAAGCAAGGCTCTATTTTGTTCACTTCTGTTCTGTCATTTATCTGTTTTTGCCTGTCTACTTAATCAAATTTTCTTGTGGCACCTAGGAATTGGCCACTCTGATGGTCCCCAACCCCCAATTATCTCTCTTCCATAGATAGATAGTTTTTTTGTTTATAAAGCACTCAATTCAAAGACTCAGGCTGTTCAACAAGAACAGTTATTATAAGCATAAAGATTAATCAAACAAACACATATAATAAAATCATTATTAAAAATCATCATTCCATTACTGAGTCAGTCAGTAAAAGCCTGTTGGAACAGAAAAGTTTTAAACCCCTTTAAAGGCTTCTACCGAGGGAGCCCTCTCAGGTCATCAGGCAAGGAGTTCCACAGGGAAGAGTGCAGCCACAGCAATTCTCTGTCCCCAGAATTCCGCAGTCTCACCCTGGAACTCCAAGAAGGCATCCTCGGCAGAACAGAGTGCCCAGGCAGGCGGTGAGGAACAAGGAGCTCTTGCAGATAGGAAACCCCCTCATGTAAGGGTCTTGTAGGTAAGGAGCCCTATCTTGAAGACAATCCTACACCTAACCGGAAGCCAGTGCAGTCCACGGAGGATGGGGTAATATGATCACATCTTCTCACCTTGGTCAAAAGCCTAGCTGCCATGTTTTGCACCAACTGCAGCCTGGGAGGTTGCCTCGGATAACACAAGGTATAGGGCATTACAGTAGTGCAGTCTGGAAGAGACAAAAGCATGTATCAAGCGTGGCTAGGTCATCAGGGAGATCAGGACATGGATTCAGGTGATATTCCTAACATGGTAGAAGTCATTTTTAACTACAGTCGACACCTGAGCGTCAAGCTTCAAACCGTCCAGGATCACATGCAAATCCTTCACCTGTCTGAAAGGGACAGAGAACCACTCCCAGTACTAGACTGGGGGTATGCCCCCTACCCCCAACTATTCGGATCCACTACCAACACCTCTGTCTTATCTGGGTTGAGCTTAAGCCAATTCAGTCGTCCACAACTGGATTTCCTTGAGGCAGCTATTAAATACAGAGACTGACACAAGAGAATTGGGTGCACAGGACAGGTACAGCTGGTTATCATCTGTGTATCAGTGAAAACACAGCCCATACTGCCTGATAATGTCCCCTAATGGCAGTATATATACCATGAACAGTAAGGGTGACAAGACCGAACCCTGTGGAACCCCACAGCTCAGAGGCTTCAGGGTAGATGAGACAAGTCCCATTGCCACCCTTTTGCACTCTGTCAGTCAGATATGACCTGAACCAGTTGATGACATAACCGTACAGGCCACACCATCCTTAACTTGCTATTTCTATTCTTTCTTCCTACCCTTGTTTCTCTGTATTTAAAAAAAAAACTATATGTGAAAATATATATAAAACTAGGGATCCTCGGTTTCAAAGCATTTACTTAATATTGTTGAAATGATTGCAGAAAAGCTATTTGGATTTAGTTTACAAAATAATCTTAACAGAGGAGATTGACCTTGAGATATATTTGACTTCCACAAGCTTGTTTACAGAATTGTTAACAGGAGACCATCTCTGGGACAGAATGTTCTATTTTGTTGCACCTGTTAAGACTAGATGTGCTCTTCAGGCTGGCCTCAAGAAAGAAATTGACAAAGTTCTGGTACATCCAAATTACACAAGCAGACATGTCTGGTTTTAGTAATACTGTTGGCGGAAAGCAATCATGGACTGTATTATTTGAATGTTTGTATAGACATATTCTTTCCTGTAGGCTCCTTAGAGGAAATTTACATTGTATATTAAAGACCTGTTAAGGTTAAATATGTTAGGAGAGCGAATGTTGGTTCTATTGCTGCTGCTGGCTGGCTGGAAATGTGCAACATAATCCAGGACCTAGTGGCGCTGATCTAGGTGTAGATGTCATCGAGATTGATGTTAAACATGCTATTTCATTTGCTCATGTTAACATGTGGAGCATTCTACCCAAGATTGATAAGTTTTGGGCTTGAGTTAGCAGAGATGGGTTTCATCCTTTTATCCTTCCTACTAATCAGTAGTACCACTAGCAGGTTTCTGCCTCCTAACCATAGGGTGAGGTTCATATATTTTTAGTGACTTGACTCACGGGCACGCTCAACCCTGATGAGAAAAATGAACAGGGGTGGGGATGGCAGCAGTGGAATAAACCATGCTGCAATTTTGAGCAGGCAGAGATAGACCATTTTGGCCTGTGTCTGCTGGCTTCTCTTATGTTCGTATATTCTTTCGTATGTAATAACTGTTTCGGAATCTTGACTGTCTTGTAAAATATCTGACTCTTCTGTCAGCCTAGATTATTTGAGCGTATGTCATTGAGACCATCAGGCAAAATGCATGTATGGGAGGTTTGGTTAAAACTTATTCGTTACCGATTTTCTTCCCATAATGATTTATGTGGGCGGGTTTAAACAGTTATTCTTAACTACTTTTATTTTCCCCTGGCCACTCATCAGGAGGATTAACTTTAATTTCAGATTATAAAGCTTTGGTACCTACAACAAAGGAATTTATATTGATGGGGATGCTAATTTGAACTGGTCTGATAAGACTAATGTTAATCTTATGTATTGAAACTGGATGCAGTTGTAAAGCGAGAACATTTCTCAATTTGCTTTCCAATAACATTTGATGATGAAGAAGATGATGATGATAAGGGATCATATACCCTGTTTGAATTTACAACTGGTTGTTAATTCATCAACTAACTATAATCGTAAAACAGGTTCTTGAACCCTAATTGATTGGATTTTGACTTCTCGATCAGACAGAATACTATAGGCATTTTCTTTGGCTGATAGTCTTTGAGATTATTGTCCTGTTTTTGTTCTTGGAGTGGTCAAAGGCCTAAAATTTGTATTTATATAACTTCAGTCTTTAAAATACTTGAACTTTGTAGAGTTTCATAATTCTATTGCATTCATTGATTGGTCTTACCTGTATTCTATTCCAAGTATTGACCTTATTAATTTTATAATAACAGTACATAAAATTAGGGTAAGAAATCGCTGCCAAGAATAGAGTACACCTGAATTAATAATGAAGCTACAGGAAAGAGATGGTGCCTGGTGTTACTATGTAAAATCACATTCTTCAGCTTCCTTAAGTATAAGCAATTAAGAAATTTGTGTAAACAATTAGTGAGGCAAACTAAACCTGAATTCTTTCTGCAGCACCAGTTCTCCTGCTCTATAAGCAGCAGAACTAGTCAGTTTTAAATAAATTAATAGGTAAGTCAGATTCTACTCAAGTTACTTTACTCAGCATGAGTGGCGGCAACTTAACTGATCAATTGGCTTTTGTTACTGAATTTAATATTCATTGAAGTTGCTAAACAAGCCCCCACATAGGCACACTTGGCTTTTTATTTATTTAGTTTTTGTTGACCAGGTGAGTGCACTAGACAAATCCTGCCTATTTTCAGGCCACGACCCGGGAGGGATACAGATGAATGCCAACTGACCTTGAACCAGATTAAGCTGTTGATGGTATTTTTAGTGAATGAGGAAATTTGTCTAGGACACAGGAATTTCCCCTACTCTTTCGATAAGTACCATGGGATTTTAACATCCACCTGAACTAGCACCAATCCAAGCAGATGGGACCTCGGTTTGATGTCTCATCCGAAAGACAGCACCTCAGAGGTGCAGCACCCTCTCATGCTGCACTACAGTGTCAGTACTGGGATATTAACTTAAGTGCCAGATGTGAACTAGAACCCACGGCCCTCGATCTCCCAGCCTCAGATGCAAGTTGCTACCTACTGAGCCACTGACACTGCTCTTATATTCAAAAAAATTATTCAGTTTCACCTAAATTTGAGTTTAAATTGTTGACACTTGATCAGACTTTAGGATATCTTAAGGGTATGAACTTGTGAACACTTACGAGGGCTGATATGATGGATTTATGCCTTTTTGCCTTAGTATTGGATTTGATGGCTTATTCACTGAACATTTTGCGTAATCACTCTGTATTTTATGCTGAGATTCCACAGTCTTGGAAGCAGGCAACAGCTGTTACAGCTTTTCTATCTGGTGACCGTGCCTTATCAAAAACTTGTCACCCTGTCTCTCTCCTCAACCCCTTGTTCAAGGTCTTGGGCTGAATTATCTTTGCTCAAGTAAAGGATACTTGGATTCAAGGAATTTGTTAACAACTTGCCAGCATGGTTTCAGGGAAAATGACAGTACCCTGACAGCCACGTTGGGGTTACAGGCGTCCTCAGACAGCCTTGGACAGTGGTGGCTTAGAGGATGCATTATTTATTGATTTACCAGATGATTTTAATCTTGTTAACCACTGTCGCCTCCTTACCAGACTTGAGAATCTCTGGTTTTCACCTGCAACAATAAACTGGTTTTCATATTATTTATCTGACAGAAAGCAATCTGCCACACTTGGTTCTACAAGTTCTTCTTTGATTGACATACATATGGACATTCCCAGGGTTCATCCTGAGCCCCATCCTTTTTAGTATTTTTTTTATTACATTACCTTCTGTTAATCAGGATATGAATACTTGTATAATTATCTATGCAGATAATATTGCAATATACAGACCTAGTAACAACCCTGTTGACATTGGTACATGTCTACTGAGGGATTTTGACAAAGTACAAACATGGTTATCTGAAAATGGAATGTGACTGAATACTAAGACAAAGTTTCTGTTATTTGCCACTCAACAAAAGCTGAAACAATTTGAGCTCTCCCTTCTTTCACTAACTTGACTGGTTTCAAAATTGAATATGTGAAAAATTCTCAATATCTTGGATTTATTTTAGATCAAAATTTGACTTTTCAAGATCGTATTGATTGTGTTGTCAAAAATGTACGTATCTTCATCTGGGATATCGCTTTCATCAGATTGCACCTTAAGGATATGCTGCCAGGCACTATTACCACACGGAAGCTTTTCAAGAAGTCTGCCAGGGCTATCTACAAGGCGTTGGGCCTGACTTCCCATCATATATAAGTGTGGGCAGCCCGCTTCCTCCTCAGTTCTTTTCCCACCATTGACCAGACTCACCAGGACTACACAGAGACTTTGCCGTTCAGTCGACATAAATTCCTTGATTTTGTTTTCCACAAAGACATGGTGGCTTTGCGTATTAACCCTAAGTTTTTACCAAAGATGGTGTCAGAGTTTACTTTAAATCAGACCATCCACCTGCCTGTTTATTACCCTGAGCATGCCAGGTCAGGCGAAGCATTGCTCCATACTTTGGATGTACATAGAATACTTAGCTACTATACACATTGTACAAGGGACTGCAGGAAGTCCTTGCAGTTGTATGTTTCTTTTAGCCCCTGGGAAGAGGGTGTCCCAGTTTCTAAACAATGTTTGGCTAACTGTATTACTTTTTATTACAGGAAGTATGGTAAGGAACTTCCTGGTGTGGTGCACGGCCATTCAACCAGAGACATGGCCACTTCCATTGCCTGTTTCAGGAATATGTCAGCTGCAGAAATCTGTGCTGCTGCCAACTGGAGTACTACACACTTTCACTAAAGCACTCCAGTCTGGACATAGCCTCAGGAAGAAGGGCAGGATTTGGCCTGGCTGTGCTTCAAAGTTTTCTTCTTTTTAGACCTCTGGCCTCCTGCTGCTCAGACTGTCTCACTGTGTGTACTGCTTGGAACTCGTCCTTAAGGTGCGATCTCATCATCATCATCATCATCAATTTATTTAGTATAGTGCTCTTTTCATTTGAGATTCAAGGCACTTTACAAATGAGCAGAATTCTGTGAAAACAGTTAACATCAACAATAAACAATTAAACAGTAAATCTCTCCTGGTTTATAATATTAGGTTAGCTCACTGTAATCAGGTGGAAAGGCCTGCCTAAATAAAATTTTCACCTCCCTTTTAAACATTTCTAATGTTGTGCTCTCTTTCATCATGATGAAAGAGATATCTGTGATGAAGACAGAACAATTACATAAGAACTTAATGTAACAGAAGATCTTGAGGAATCTCTTTCGTTAGGTCATGCGACCTGCCCTCCCTCACCCTTTTTATCTCAGGGCTTTCTTCCTCCTCTAGGATGGTATATTTGTTACTCCACTTACACTTATGGGATGTGGGCGTATGACATCATCATGGGCGGCCCGTGACAGACTGCTTGAGAAAAGTTTCTGTGTGTCCTGGTGCCTGGCGGCATAAGTCCTTAAGATGTGATGTGATGTGATGAAGGAGATTCCCTCGAAAATATACTGTTACCGTAAGTTCTTTCCTAACTGTTCTTTTCATCTTGGACAGTTATATCGGCTAAGAAACTGTTTATCAGCTCATTCAAGGAAGTACTGGCTCAGTCATTATTAGCTCTTCTAGGATCATGGATATGTTGTTCTATCCACACTTGTTGGCATGTCCTTTCCCTTTCAGAATCTTGCCAGAAGGTCTTGAAACTGGCTCCTCCCACCCACCTGGTTGGTATAACCCTTGTCTTTGCCCCATGATATCAGGTCTTCCTTTCCACTGGAAGATACAGGTTCCCTCCTTACTGCTCTTGCGTTCCAGTAGGCCCTGGCTTCAAATTCTGAATTTGCTCAAAATTAAACTCGTTAGAGTTAATAATGGTAGCCTCATAATTGCAACCGTCATGGAAGATAAATCTTCCCCGATTTCTGCTGCTGCCCATGTGGCAAAGATATCTTGCACAGACCGCATGTCACATGCGTATATTGCCTGGTGTCGGCCGCGACACTCAGGCTTGTGAAATGTCTTGCTTTTCACCCGAACATCCTGGATCATCGTCTTGCACGGCTATAATTGGGCAGGCGGAGAAATGGAACCTGCCGGTCAAATCTAAAGAGGCTTGATAGGCGGTTTCTGTGGCTCGGGGTCCACTGAGCAATTAGAATAAATGCAGGCTTTCGAGGAAGGGCAGCGAAGGCCACGGATCGCTCCTCAAAAGTCCTTTTTGTTCCGTAACTTGGGCTCCACTTTCTCCAGTTATTTTTAGGAGATGTGCCTGTCCCTTCCTACCAAGGGTGAGGGGCCTTGGGCTCGCATGTCTCTCAGTCCCGTAAAATGGACAAGGAACCAAGAGAATCTTCGTCTCACCGACAACGTTCCTGGGATCGTGGAGATCTCAGTCACAGGAATCTAAGTGTCTCAACCTCGGTTAAGGTTGCAGCCTCGGCCGCTGGTTTCCACGGTTCCACCGTCAGGCCAGCCGGCCCAGACACCGGACAGTGATCTGGTTGAGATCATTCTTGACCCAGTCGACCCGTTGTGCGCTCGTGGTGGCCGACAGCTCTTTAATCAGGACCCCAGTCCTGCCTCTCCCTGATGAGGAGACCCAGCCGGCTGGGAAACCCATCAAGGACTCGTTCCGGACCTAGAAGATCCACCGGTTTCCCAGTGCCTTCCAGTTGACCCCATCAGTCCCCCAGGCGAGGTCCTGGACTCCTCCGACCAGTTGGCTGAAGAAGGCACAAGAGCTCTAAAAGATGTCGCCGACATTCTTCTTCTGCCTCCTCAAACCGGGAGGCTTCGACAGAAACTCTGTTGACACTGTGAAGACCTAATGTAGCAACAGCTAGTTTTGTCCGGTCAGACACTGACTCGGGCTTCCACCCCGGCCATCACTTGGTTGTCGCCTCCAAGGCCGAAGCCGACTTCTCCAGAGCCAGCTCGTACCATTCCTCCTCCTTCAGAGCTGGTCAAAACAGTTCGGCCAGAATAGACCTCTCCACCGATTTTGGTGGAGCCGCCACCTAAACAGCCCCTGGTGTGGGTGCCTACCAAAGAGTCTGTGCCTGTTCCGGGCCACCCCATAGGCTCTTGGTTACCGTCTCTCCTGACCATCCTAGGTGGGTGGAGGGAAACTCAGGTGGCTGGCAAATTGATCCAGACTCCTCAGAGTCCAATGACTCGGACCTTCATTCCCTTCTCTTGGACAAGGTATCGGTCGGTAGACTCACGAAGGAGGAAGGCCCTCTTCCTTTATGGCCATTCTCCGACTTGTCTCCAAATCCACAGAGATGCCTCTCGAGCCTGTACAGAAACAGGCCGAATTTCCCCTCACGGATATCCTTAAGCGAGGGATTCTCCAGCAGGAAGCCTTTCCAGTGGCTGAGGCCATTGTTGGTCTGGCTTTGGAGCTATGGCAGCATCTTGCCTCCTGCCCTGCACCTTCTGCCCGCATGACCCGTAAATGTGGTGCCCATAGGGTCCCTTTTGGGGATACAGAGCATCACTCTGCTGAGGGTTTGGTGACTGAATCTGTGTTCAGATGCTTAGGTAGTTCGGCATATACTGATAGACCTCTGGAGAAAGAGTCAAAAAACTGGACCATTCTGCCTGCAAAGTCTATGCTGCCTCTACACTAGGCCTCTGTCAGGCAAGCTCAGCCATCCTCATGGTGCATTTCTTTCATGCCCTGCTGGGCTCTCTTGATGAGGTTCTACCTCACCTTCCCCAACCGGCGGTCAAGCAGGTCCAGGACCAGGGTTGGGCTGTTGCCAGGCAGCAACTCCAGATGGCTATGGACCTCGGGGATTCATCGCCCGTTCAGTGGGAGCGCAATTCCCATGTGCCACAGGGCCTGGTTGAGGGTCTCCATCATGGCGGACACCCAACACAAACTAATGGATGTTGCTTTCCTGGTACTGACCTCTTGGATCCAGGTGTGGACAGTCAGCTCAATGCATCGAGAGGTCCAGTGCCACCTTGGACTCTATAACTTCTGCACAGAAGGAATCTCAGGGTTCCAAAAACAGAAGAAAAGGCCATTTTGGCACCCTGCCTCTGTGGCCATGCAGCCCCATTTCCAAGCGGGCAATAACAGCAGGCACAGTCTTGGCGCCTGCCTGCCCAAGTCCGGCCTCTGACTGCCCATAAGCCCAGAGGTCGTGGCTCAGGTGGTCCTCACTCTGGACCCTCTTTCTCTAAGTCTGCCCAGTGACGGGATGGGGGTGGCCACTCATACCTGTCATGCAAGCTCTGGGTCCACCCGTGGGGTCAGCTCCACCACTTCCTTTTGCCTGGTCCACTGTTACTATGAACAGGTGGGTTCTAAAAGTGGTGGGTCAGGGACTGCCTCTGGAATTGAGCAGTACCCTCCAAGCCGAGCCCACGCCCCAGGAGGATTTGGTATCTGTATACACTCAGTTGGCTCTTCAAGATGACATTGCTCACCTCCTCCACAAGGAGGTGGTGGCCAGAGTCATGGACCCACCGATCAACCCAGGGTTCGTGATCCAGGTACTTCCTGCTTCTGAAGTGGACTGGGGGCTGGTGCCCCATTCTAGTTCTGCGACCTGAACCAGTTCTTCAGGTCCCGCACCTTCAGGATGGTAACTCTGTCCCAGATCATACTATCTCTGGAGCAGAACAAGTGGTTCTGCTCTCTGGATCTCAGGACGTGTTCCTTCATGTCCCGATCTGTTCGTCTCACCAGAGGTTCCTTCACTTCCGAGCAGAAGGAGCCCTATTTGAGTTCCGAGCCATGCAGTTTGGCCTGTCCTCGGCCCTATGGGTCTTCACCAAATGCATTGCAGTGGTGGCAGCCCATCTTGAGTGTCAAGGGGTCAGGGTTTACCCATATCTCGACAATTGGCTCTGGCGAGATCCAAGCAGGAAGTAGAAAGTCCAGGGATCTGGCCTCCGGACTTGCACCGAACTTGGTCTCCTGATCAGCAAGGCCAAGTCAGAACTCGTACCTTCACAGGTGATATGCTTCATTGGGCAAAGCTCGACTCTTGCTGAGCCAGGGCCCAGCTCCTGATGGACAGGGTGGAGGTTCTCCTCCTTTGCCCAGTCATTTCTAGTTGGGCACTTGTGCCCTGCCTGGACTTTCTGCACCTTCTGGGGAACATGGCGGCCTGCACCACTGTGATCCGATGAGCCTGGTGGCATGTGCGCCTCCTTCAGTGGGAGCTGGCCAGCCAGTGGACTCAGCGTCACAGTCAATTCGACCAACTGGTCACTGTGACTCAGAAGTTGTGGGATGCTCTCCAATGGTGGACCATTCTGGATCACTTGCAGGAAGGGATCCTGTTTGTCCATCCGAGCGGCAGGTCGTTCTCATGATTGATGCCTCTCTCATGGGCTGGGGAGCCCACATGGGGAACCACAGAGCCTACGGGTTCTGGACCCTGAGGAATCCCAATATTATATCAACCTGCTGGAGCTCAGAGCAGTCAGACTGGCACTGTCAGCATTAGCTCCAGCTCCTTCAGGGGTCAAGTGGTGCAAGTCCAGACAGACAATACCACGACCATGTACTACCTCTACAAACAGGGTGGCACACACTCCCGGCTGCTGTGCAGGGAAGCACTCCGCATCTGGACCCTCATAAGCTGACTGGAGGCAGATCTCCTAGGCATCCACGTGGCAGGAGCCTCAATCAACTGGCGGACGCCTCAGCCATGTGGGCGAGATGTCCCATGAGTGTTCTCTCCAGCCAGGGGTAGGGAAATTCCTTCCGAAGGTGGTGTCAGAGTTTCACCTTAACCAGGTGTTGATGCTGCCAGTGTACTACCCTAGTTACACCTCGGAGGCCGAGTACAGGCTCCATACTTTGGACCTGAGATGAGCTCTCTTATTAGAAGGAGCGGATGGCTGAAGTTCAGGAGAGATTTGCCAGCTATTTGTCGCCTACGCTGAAGCCGCACCTGGCAGACCTGCAACAAAGCGGACGATTGGCAGATGGATTACATCCTGCATTGATCTCTGCTATAAGTTGGCAGGCAAGGAGCCTCCAGAGGGATAAGAGCTCATTCCACCTACCATATTGCTGCATTGGTGGCTGCTTCCAGGGACGCCTCTATCCAGGAAAACTGCAAGGATGCTACCTGGAAGTCAGCAAACACCTTCATCACCCACTACATCATTGACCTTGAGTCACGAGGGATGCTAGTTTTAGGGCTTCAGTTCTCCAGTCTCTGTTCCCAAGTAAGTATTTCAGAGGGTGTGCACTTTGCCTCCCTCCTCCCGGAGAACTGCTAGGAGTCTGCCAGCAAGTGTGGATAGAACATCATATCCACGATCCTAGAAAAACAAGTTACCCACCTATAACACAAGTTTTAGGAGTGGTATATGTTGTTCATCCACACAAACCCACACGACCTCAACGCTACCCTGAGCTTCCAGCGGCAAAGATCTGGCATCATGGGGCAGAGCAGGGTTATACCACCCGGATGGTGGGAGAAGCCAGCTTCAGGACCTTCCGGCAAGATTCTTAGAGGGAAAGGACATGCCAACAAGTGTGGATGAACAACATAAACCACTCCTAGAACTACTGTTACAGGTGAGTAACCTGTTTTTATTGACTATGGTCTTCCAGTATATTCTTCTGCTACTACTACTATCTAAAGCAAGTGAAAATACTTTACCATTCTGTTTGTAGATTTACTAGCTCTGTTTCCCATTCTGCTCAACATTGTCCCGTTGCATAGTAGCTAGAATGGTTTTCCTTTGAACAAAGGGTTACCTATCAGTTTAACCTCAGTGGTAGGGAAAATGATGGAATCACTTCTGAAGGAAAAGAATTGTCGAATATCTAGAGGCCAGAGGGGCACAGGACCCAAGGCAGCATGGATTCTCAGCGGGAAGGTCATGCCAGACAAATCTGATAGATTTCTTTGACTGGGTGACCAAAGTAGTAGATCAGGGAGGGGCTGTGGACATGGCCTACCTAGACTTTAGCAAGGCATTTGACACAGTCCACACAAAAGATTAATATACAAGTTAGCTAGCCTGGGAGTGGGTCCCAAGATGACAGCCTGGGTAAAAATTGGCTGGAGAATAGGACACAGAGAGTAACAGTAAATGGAGTCCACTCTGAAGAAAGGGGGTTACTAGTGGGGTACCACAGGGTTCAGTATTAGACCGGTCCTCTTCAATGTCTTTATAAGTGACATTGCAGAGGGACTGGAAGGAAAAGTATGTCGCTTTGTAGATGACACAAAGATCTGCAACAGAGTTGATGCACAAGGTGGGGTGGAAAGGATGAAAAGGGACTTGGCAAGGTTAGAGGAATGGTCAAATGTATGGCAGCTTAGATTCAATGCTAAGAAGCAAGAAGGTAATGCACCTGGGAAACAAAACCCAGGGAAGAGTGCACAGTGGGGGTGAGATACTAACAACAACAAAAATGGAAAGGGACCTGGGGTAGTCATATCAGATGACCTAAAGGTGGGCAAGCAATGTGAGAGGGCAGCAAGGAGGGCTGGGGGATACTGGGATGCATAGGGAGAGGCATCACCAGTAGAAAACAGGAAGTTATTATCCCTCTGTACAGACAGCTGGTCAGACCCCATCTGGAGTACTGCATGCAAGTTCTGGAGACCCAGTCTTCGTAAAGACATAGACAGGATGGAAGCTGTCCAGAGGAGGGCAACTCAAATGGTGCAGGGTCTGCAACCGAAGACATATGAAGAGAGACTTAAGGAGCTTAATATGTATAGCCTCGAGGAAAGGAGGGAGAGGGAGACATGATAGAAACTTTCAAGTACCTGAAGGATTCAACAAAGTCCAAGAGGGTAGCATCTTTCAAAAAAGAGGTGTGCAAGAACAAGGGGCACAATTTGAAGATAGAGGGGCGGCTCAGAGGTAATTTAAGGAAGTATTTTTTCACAGAGAGGGTTGTGGATGCATGGAACGCTCCGGAGGAGGTCGTGAGTCAAAACAGTGGTGGAATTCAAGCATGCATGGGACAGTCATAAGACAATTCTAGGGGTGGGGTAGAAAGAAGTAGGCTGCTGGTTAACTAGGATCTGCAGCTTATCAGTAGGTAGGGAAATGGGCAGACTAGGTGGGCCAGCGGTCCTTATCTCCGTCAAATTCTATGTTTCTATTTCAGCCTACTAGCATTTAAGAGGTTTCAGTTTTCTCAAATATCTTTTCCTTTTATGGTTGGTGCTTTGGCTTGCCCTCATTTACACTCCACTAGATCTTTTCATACTGGTGTATTGCGTCTCCCTGTTTGTAGGACTTCACTTAGACAGACCAGATTCTGGTTGTATCGTGTTATTAAATTGTGGAATGAATTGCCTGTTTTCTATCTTTTAGTTCTTTGTTTTCAAAAGATGTTTAAAGCAACATTGTCTAAATCATTCTCAGTGTTCATGTTTTAACTAATGAGAACTTTGTAACTGTTTTATTGTATTTTCTGGTCGCCCAAAACCGGGCGCTGCTTTTCATTAGATATCAGATCACGACTGGTGCAAGCAACTTTCATGCCTATCATAGACTATGCGGATATTATATAAGTTGCTATACTGTTGCTTGTCTATGCAAACTCAACGCTCTGTATCACAGGGCTCTCAGATTCCTTACAAACCTGTCACCACTAACATACCACTGTAAGCTGTACTTAGCAATGGGATGGACATCTTTGCAAAACAGAAGGCTATACATATCCTTATATGGGCACAATGTATTGTCCCACAACCTTCCAGCATATATTCTAGAGCTCTACAGAAGGACCGCCTGCTCATATGTATTAAGGAAGAGAAATATCCTTCTTCTAGATACACACGGTATTCTGACGCAGTTTGGTGCATCTGCCATTAGCACCACTGTACCAACTGCAACGGAACAAGCTCTAGGGCACATTAAAGCTTAGCTTCTGGTAGGGAGACAGCACTTCAAATCTCTCATCAATAGCTAGTGTCTGGAAGTTTGCACCTCTAAATAAGTTGCAGTAGATCAGGAACCAAATTACTGAGAGCGCCTTATTAATTTGCGAAGTTGTCTCAGCTGATAACTAGCTCTTGGGTATTCTAGTGTGTCCAGTTAGGCAAGTATTAATCGGCACATTGCACTGTTAGCGTATTCTCTGTTTATTAATCACCTGAAATATTCTTTTGCTAAATCTATTCTCAAGTACTATTGGTACCTTTAATATGTACTGTTTGTGTTTTAACACTATGCTATATTTTCTATACTTGATTCACTGTGCCATATATACATAAACTGTCCTGTACATATGTATATCAACTGTCCTACCAGGACCTCCTTGTGAATGAGCTTGCTCAACGGAGCCTTGTCCTGGTGAAATAAATAAATTGAATTGAATTGAATGAAAATCACTGTCTTAGAGAAGTCCTACAAACAGGAGACGCAATACACCAGTATGAACAGATCTAGTGGCATGTAAATGAGGGCAAGTATTTAACAGATGTCAAGGCAGGAAATAAGACTGAAGGGACTTATAGATTTGGAAACAGACAGACAGACTCTTGTGCACGTCGAAGTTCTAGGAAAAGACTGTGTGAAGGGACCACGTACTGGAGTCATCTGCATCCACAGGACGCTTGATACTCTCCACTACCCAAGTGATTGTGAGCATTGATGGCATGTCACACCAAATGAAAGTGGGGGTAGTACCAAAGTTAACCTGCACCTGCAATTATTGGAAATGACATTCCAAGATTTTCTAAGTTAATCACAGATGGAGTAAACCCTGCTGTTTCAGCAGCGGTGATGATAAAGCACAGGCAAAGAAAATCTCAGATGTTTGGGACTGTTTTCCTTTTGGTGATTTTGATTCAGACTAGTTTGAGCTCAGCTCCAAGATCTGGAAGTCCAGGAAAGAAAAAGATGCCAGAAAAAACAGTGGCAGCAGAAAATTGATAGACATAAGGAGCTCATATATGAAAATGGCTAGAAAGCCTTCAACCAGGAAAACATACACTGCAATATTTTTTGTTTGTTTTAACCAGAGAGGGACACTAAGCTGAAAGCTTGTTTATAGATGCGACCTGGGAGCATGAGGAAGTTAAGTGACTTGCTCAGGGTCACACAGTATGCAAGTGGTGCCTGTAGGATTCAAACCCAGATATCTAGGTCTGCAGCTCAGAGCCTTAAACCACTTCACTATACTGCCTCCTAGTGGAAGAGATTTTCATGTTTTTTCAAGACCGCAAATCAGTAAATGTTGTACATGGGGACATTTCCTAATTCTGGATTATTTGTTATGCCTAAAGTCTTAAGGGTTGAGACCAGCATCACTGAAGGTACATTTTTAAGCAATTGTTGCTTATAGGCCCAAAATGGAAGAAAAGCCTTATCACACCCAGTGTTTAAAATGTTCTTTAAAGGCCTTAATCACATATGCCTCCATTTAAATACCTCTCAGAATTTTAATCATAATGAGGTTGTCATCTTAGGGGAACCTAAACTTAAACTGGCTTGGGGCAGCTCTCAGTTCTCTTCAGTCTCTGACTCATAGCGACAACCTGCATCAGATGGTAACAGTGCCAACTAGAAGTCTGTCTTCATCACCACTAGGCACACTATTGGATTGGGTGCTGGTAAACCGGATCGAACACATCTCAGCTGCTGGTACTCTTGCTGATGCCTTAAGTGACCACTCTCCTACTTTCTGCATCCTGTCCTTGGGGGCACCTCCATCTCCTCCACCACATCTCATCACTCTCACAAACTTTGCTCACCTAGACCAAGAGGTGTTTCTGTATGCGTCTCAAGAATTGATTGGTGGAGATCTATCTATCACACTGTTCTCAGGACGCCTTAACCTCTTCATCACTAAATTCCTTACGGTTCAATGTAAACATGCCCCAAAGATCACCCGGAGAGTGAGGGGTAAACAAACAAGATGGCTAAACAAAGACTTGCTCAAGCGTTTGCCTTTAGAGATAAACCCTGGAGCGCTACAAAACATCAGGCCAGCAAACAGACTTCAACACTTACTATACGCTCACGGAATTCATGTAAAAGACAAGTCAGAGCTGCTAAGAGCAAGTACTGTAAAGACCTACTGATTAACTCTGCCAGTGATCCCAGAAAATTCTGGTCACACATCAAATCCTTCCTAGGATCCTCACAGTCAACTACCCGGTGATATGCTGATAAATGATGTGCATTGCAATGACTCACAGACTATTGCTAATTCTTTCAACCTCCATTTCTCTGATCTCTCCCAATATACCTCTTTCTTCAATCCCATGCAGTGTCCTCCCACTTCTCATCAGGAACCTGTCAAGTATTTAGAGGCCAGAGGGGCACAGGACCCAAGGCAGCATGGATTCACAGCGGGAAGGTCATGCCAGACAAATCTGATAGATTTCTTTGACTGGGTGACCAAAGAAGTAGATCAGGGAGGGGCTGTGGACATGGCCTACCTAGACTTTAGCAAGGCATTTGACACAGTCCCACACAAAAGATTAATATACAAGTTAGCCAGCCTGGGAGTGGGTCCCAAGATGACAGCCTGGGTAAAGAATTGGCTGGAGAATAGGACACAGAGAGTAATAGTAAATGGAGTCCACTCTGAAGAAAGGGGTTACTAGTGGGGTACCGCAGGGTTCAGTATTGGACGGTCCTCTTCAATGACTTTATAAGCGACATTGCAGAGGGACTGGAAGGAAAAGTATGTCTCTTTGCAGATGACACAAAGATCTGCAACAGAGTTGATACACAAGGTGGGGTGGAAAGGATGAGAAGGGATTTGGCAAGGTTAGAGGAATGGTCAAATGTATGGCAGCTTAGATTCAATGCTAAGAAGTGCAAGGTAATGCACCTGGGAAGCGAAAACCAGGAAGAGTACACAATGGGGTGAGATACTTACAACAACAAAATGGAAAGGGACCTGGGAGTAGTCATATCAGATGACCTAAAGGTGGGCAAGCAATGTGAGAGGGCAGCAAGGAGGGCTGGGGATACTGGGATGCATAGGAGAGGCATCACCAGTAGAAAACAGGAAGTTGTTATCCCTCTGTACAGACAGCTGGTGAGACCCCATCTGGAGTACTGCGTGCAGTTCTGGAGACCCAGTCTCCATAAAGACATAGACAGGATGAAAGCTGTCCAGAGGAGGGCAACTAAAATGGTACAGGGTCTGCACTGGAAGACATATGAAGAGAGACTTAAGGAGCTTAATATGTATAGCCTTGAGGAAAGGAGGGAGGGAGGACATGATAGAAACTTTCAAGTACCTCAAGGGAATCAACAAAGTCCAAGAGGGTAGCATCTTTCAAAAAGAGGTGTGCAAGAACAAGGGGCACAATTTGAAGATGGGGGACGGCTCAGTGGTAATTTAAGGAAGTATTTTTTCACAGAGAGGGTCGTGGATGCATGGAACGGCCTTCCGAGGAGGTTGTGGAGTCAAAAACGGTGGAATTCAAGCATGCATGGGATAGTCAAAAGGCAATTCTAGGGGTGGGGGTAGGAAGAAGTAGGCTGCTGGTTAACTAGGATCTGCAACTTATCCATTAGGTAGGAAATGGGCAGACTGGGTGGGCCAAGCGGTCCTTATCTGCCATCAAATTCTGTTTCTGTGATGAGCTGGAAGTGTTGTCCCTGTGCCTCTTATACTCATCCATTCTGTTTTAAGGCTGTGTCTAGAAAGGAAGTCCTGAAGCTCCTGAGGTCCATCTCTGATCATACCAGCTCTGGCTTAGACTCCCTGGAACCCGCCTCTTGAAACTTGCAGCTCCCTTACTGCATTACCGCTGGCAAAATGTATACATTATCACTTTCAGGTGGAATGGTCCCTGACCTCTGGAAAGCTGCTCAAATCACACCTGTACTTAAAAAGGGATCCTAAGGTTGTCATGAACTACAGACTAATTGCCATACTCTTGGTACTGAGCAAATCCTGGAAAATTATGTAACTCAGACAACTGACTATCTACTTAAGCACAGTCTGCTCTGGATACCCAACATGGCTTCAGGAAAAGACATAGCACAACGACTGCACTCCTTAAATTCACCACCGACACTTTCAAAATGGATACTGGCAATCTGACTGGGGCTGTCTTTATTCACCTCACAAAGACTTTTGACCTTGTTGATCACAGTTTGCTTCTCTCTCGCTTCAACACCTGCATTTCTCCTCATCTGTTGTTGACTGGTACAAAAGCTACAGTACCTAACAAAAGCATAACTCAAGTGGTGAAATTTAATTCCTCTCTATCGAACAGTACCACCATTAACATTGGTGTACCTCAGGGTTCCATCCTAGGGCCCTTCCTGTTCTCTCTTTATATAAATAACATTGGAGCTGTTCTAAAATCCTGCTCTGCTATTCTGTATGCTGATGATCTTGTCATCTATACAAGTTCTACTAATGTAGACACTATCAGTACAACCCTTTCCTCTGACTTTAACAATATCCAAAGCTGGCTAACGACCACAAACTGGCTGTCAAACACTAGCAAAACTAAAGCCATGCTGCTTGGATTGGCCCCAAAGCTCGGTTTGCACAACAGCACTAACGGTGCTGGACTTAGAAGGTCAATTACTGGAATATGTTACTTCTTTCAAGTACCTGGGCATCCTGCTAGATCAATCTCTTGATCTTAATCTTCATGTACAGTCTGTTTGCAGAGCTGTCAACTCCAAACTGGGTGTTGCATATAAGACTAGTTATATGCTCATGCCATCAGCTAAAATGGCTATTGCGAGGAGGATTCTGCTCACCACCCTAACCTATGGGGCTCCCTTATTTGGGGCTGCTCATAAAACTGACCTACTCAGATGGGATATTACATATAACAACATGTCTCTATGCCTCTTCTGCTCTCGGCTTCAATACCACTGTCAACTTTATAATGATCTTGGTTGGTTCTCTCCGTTAGCTAGTAGGAAATACAACCTTGGCCCTCTTATTGATTCGATAATTTGAAATCAAACCCCTAGGTGTCTTGCAGCTATGCTTGTTCTTCAGGACACACTTCATGGTCTATGATCAGCTGATAAATCCTTTCTCAATTTGCTGAGGTGCCGCACTAGGAGAGGAACTGTTGCATTTGAGCATGCAACTCCACTGCTGTGGAATTCCCTTCCCTCGACATTAAACTTTCTAGCTCCCACACATGCTTTAAGAGAAAATTACGCCAAATCTGCTGATTGCTGATACCTTTCCTGCTTTCACCCTACCTAATGACTGATGTCTCTTGCCATACAATAGTATTTCCTCACCCTATATAACCCTCTTACTGCCTTAGCCTGTCCCGCTCCCTTTCCCTGCCCATATGCAATCTTGCACTGCAGGCATCTCCTTACACTTGCATACACTGTATGATCTAATTTCATGGCTTGCTCCCCTTTCCTCACTTACCGACCTTTTCCTTAATGATACCCTGCTCTCAATGGTTATTTCTTCCTTTTGTATTACCTATTTTTGTTTTGTGTACCTTGTTCTGTTTATATGATATGTTACCAGATAATTTATTGTCCAAGGTCCTCTCTATTCATTGCATAGGTAGGCACCTATGAACTTATGAATGGTCTACTCTGTATGTCTCTGATATATTGTATCCACTTTAACTGTATGTAAAGCGCTTTACTTTGTATGTTCCAATATATTATATCCTTGTTAAGTCATTGTATGTAAATCACTTACAAATTGTTATCCTGTTAAGTTTCTGCATGTCTGTACTCTCCGGGTTGTGCCTGAAAATAGTCATTTTATGGCTAGTGCATTTACCAGTTAACAAAAGCTAAAATAAAAATACATTTAGGAATCCCGTGCCAGCATGAAGTCTCAAGCTGGTTACTTCATTGAGGTAGACTCCTGTTCAACTGCAACACACCCAGCACTGACACTAACACTGCCCTGTTCCCTTGGCACCAGTCATTTCTTCCGGTTTCTTAATTTGTTGTGTTGCTTACTATTTAATGTTCCTTTGTCCATTTTACAGTTTACTGTGTAGTAATTTACTGTTTGGCAATTATATTCTTTTAGCATGCTAGAATTGTATATTTTAGTATACTTATTTCCATATTTATTTACAGTATGTATTGTACATTGCATGTGTTCTGTTTTGCTCTTTCCCCTGCCCTGAGAGTATATCTGTAAATCAGGTGATACCAGCTCAGTATGACTTTCCTGGTAAAACTTTTAAAATAAATAAATAATTCAATACTTTACAACAGAACCTGTGACTGCTGCAGAGTTGAAGTATGCCACTTGGAAAACCAGCTTTTGATGACACTAACTTCTGCAAATCTGAGAACTCCATACCCTAAGTATAGAGAGAATTCTTGGTAATCCATAAAGAAAAAGTAACTCTTAAGACAAGCGACACTATTCTTTTAAAATGATTTCCGAGTTCCATTTGAACCAGCCATTAGTTTGCCTCTGTATTTTAAGGAGCACACACAAATAGAGGGCAAGCTCTGCATAATCTGGATGTAAAAGGGCCCTTGGTTGTGCCTGGGCAGAACAGAACCCATCAGAGGTGACCGTAAATAATTGTTTTTCACTAATATGAAAGTGTCACAGGACACCCCACCAGTAAGCAGACTGTATCATGCTGAATAGTGTCTACAGTTGCACACTGCCATGAGAAAGCAGGCAAAGGTACTTCCATATGGTACCATCGCACACTCTGCCAGGGGAGCAGCTGTATCTGCAGGAAGTAATTTTCCTAAGTAATCTAAGGCCTCCAACCCAAGGTAATGCTTGGAGTCTGCAAGAGTTGGAGCAGCTGTTCTGATCATAGTTGTGAGAAGAAAATGTATTCACCTTAGTACCTGCTTTCCTTCTAGATGATCAAAACAGCTAGTGCAGGTCACCCTTCCCTAGGATTATAATACTGTATTTGGTTAGGGCATTTTTAACTAGTGACACTGCAGCTTCAGCTTCTCAGTGTGCCACAGCTGTTGCCTTTTAAGTGTTTTAAGGAAATCATTTTTCAATTTATACATATTTAGTTTTATTACTTTTTGTTTTTTTTAAGTCTCAGCTCCAGTAGAACCCTTCAGCTAAATATCTGTTAAGGAATGGCTGGCATCTTGAGACCAGCACAGAGAGTTTTCATTTAAAAGCATTCAAAGTTTGGGGCACCGCACCTCATGTGGAGAGGATGCAGGAGTTGTACCATAGTGTTCTGATCATCTAGAAGAAAACGAGATAACTGGTGTATTTTTCATTTGTGTGTAACAAATGCATCCTCTGTATGAACACCTTTTATTTCATTGATATTTTTCTGCAAACTTAAGAATTCAATCATTACTAATTCATTAAAAAATCGACAATTTGTTTTCAGTCTCTGCTTTCTATTAAGTCAAGATGACAAAGTAGTCTGCCCAAGAACCAAAGAAGTTTTTAACTTTTCACAAGCTGAGAAAGTCTACATTATGTAGGTACACACAGATGGGGCAAAGCTGGAATCTGAAGAACAGTACCTAATGGCATGCCCAGTGAAGGTGGTCTGTTGTATGGCAAAAAGAGTAACAGGCCATGTGGAGAACAAGACCTGTGTGATGGTGGCATAAATATTTCTGGCGACCAAAGAACAAAGCATAACCATGAATAAGCAAAATGAAAGCAAGAGGATTTGGTTTTTAAAAGGGTGTGTACTTGAAAACATTAGAGATTTTGATTGTGGGGGATTTGTAATGCTGTAACTAAAACTGTTAATGCTTTTGAAAAGTACTTTGACGTTAAACAATAACCTTAAGTTGCATTAGCCATGTGCATAGGACTCAAAATCATTAGTGCTGCTGCCTTATTTCTTGCCTTGGGGAATGTACATCACTTGAAGACCTGCAGGTATCTTTTCTAAGACCTTTGCTTCCATTGGGGTGTGGCATATGAAACAATTATATTAATTTTAAGGTTTGCAAATTAAACAATAACTGGAGCTTAAAAAAAAGTTCTGTTTTAGCAATCTTCTGATAGATGGGATCCTCATGACTTTTTAAAGGACCATCTGTTAGTATATACAATCCAGCACTGGAAATGTAGAATTTTGTATTAGTGCTTATTTATGCATGTCAGTGTTCATTAGTCAACAGAAACAATTGTAAATGTAAAAACCACTGCAAAGGTTGTTAATAAAAGTGCTGTTTTCCATTTATTGCTTGTCTTTTAGTAATAAAACTGTTGCATTTTTATGTACACAACTACCATGACAAGTTTATTTTATGTAGCATTTTTCATACCAGAATATCAAGAAATAGTTCACAGAGGAATAAAGAAACAGTATAAAAATGGAGATGAATTTGCATAAATGAGTAACAATAAAGATACTGTACTGAGAGAACAAAATTATTATACTAAAATGTCCTTAAGAGATTTTAGAGGTTGCAAAAATGCCACTTGAATTATTTATTAATAAATCACAAAAGTGATTTCAGCCAATCAGTGCTCAGAGCCACTGTACCGCTTATCCTGTGTAAAGCGTGCCATTGTGCAGGAGCAGTAGGAGGGAGCACCCACTTCAGCAGCAGGGGTGAGGACTGAAAAAGAAGACTCTAAGCCTTTATAAATCACATGCTCTGAACTGGAGTAACTTATAAGATAATGGGGCCTCAGGAGTTCTCTCATAAGGTTTGAGGCAGACTGAACCGCTCAGCTCCACTGTCCTGTCGCTCAAACCTGACCTCGAGTCTCTTATACCAGAGGCATCCCTTGGAGCCTATTAACTGTATCATAATGTTTCATTGGCTAGTCGGGGGCTATATTTTGAACATTTGGCTGCCTTCTGTCATTTACAGCTTTGGAGTAGCAGTGTCTTTATTAGGTTGATTTGAGATGCAGCCATAGTGCACTTAAAGATGCTGTTCTCTATACATGGTTTTGTTGAATTATTAGCTGATAAAATATTTCTGTTTTGCTGAAAATGTATCATACTGTGGCTCATTTTCATGCATTGTTATATCTGGAGACAAGATGTGATGAAAGCAAGAGATAAAAATGGCAAGTTTTAGCAAGGATCAGACTTAAGCTTTGGTATAGCTAAAGAGCCCTTTTCTAATTATGTAGAAAGATTACAGCAATTTCTGGGAACAACGCAGATGGAAGATGAACATAAAACAGCCATTTTTTATATTAATAGAGGAAAATATTTATACCTCTTGGGGATCTTTGTGTCACTCCACATTGTGTAATAGAATACTTACAGTATGTTTTACTTATTTCGTTTTTGTTGACCGGAAAGGAGGACTAGACAGTTCTTTCTATTTTCAACCTCATCACAGAGGAAGGGGATACAGATTGATGCCAGCTGACACTGAACCAGATTAAGCTGTTGGTGGTATTTTAGTGAATGGAGAAATTTGGCCAGGACACGGGAAATTCCCTGCTCTTTCGAGAAGTGCCATGGAATCTTTAATATCCACCTGAACTACAACCAGAACAAGCAGATGGGACCTCGGTTTAATGACTCATCCGAAGACAGCACCTCAGGAGTGCCCCCAGTGCTACACCACAGTGTCAGTGGTGGGATTTAACCCAAGTGCCTGGTATGAGGATTGAACCCACAGTCTTCTGAGCTTCCGTCCTCAGAGGCAAGTGTGCAACCTGCTGAACCACTAAACCTGAATATAGGCAATGTGCACCCTGACCAGTGGCTCACTGGTACAGCTACAGCTTTAAGTTTAAAAAGCGTGTTATTGGATTTAAAAAGCACAAGGACATCAAAACTTACTGTACATATAGACACTGGTTTAATACAAAATGACTGAAGGTTATACATACTTGTATGTTAATAAATATTACTATATTAGATGAAGATTATGTTTTACGGCACTTTGCAAATAATTCCTGGAAGCTAATGCATTACAGAATACAAAATTCAGCCTTGCAGTAGTATTTTCCTTCAAAAGTTATAGCATTGGTTGTATATTTAATTTCCAAAGGTACATTAACTGTCATACATCAGATGTACAACAAATGCAAGGTAACTTAAAAAGTAAGAATAAAGAAAATACCTTTTCTGATTACAGCATCAAATTATATTAAGAGCTGGACCTAGCAGCACTGAATGTATGTGTTCCACTGCTCCATTTGTGCAGTCTTCTGTACCAGTTACTAGGTGCAACAGCACATCTGACGAGATCTTCCTCCGACTTGTGATGTTCATGAAGTTTATTGTGGATTTTTCTCCCTACTTGAGCAACTCTAGCAAGTAGGAATTATTTATTTACAGGCAGTCTCCTTAAATTCAAGCGTTTCTCTCTAAAAGGAGTTTTAAATTGGCAAACCTATTATTCTCTAATTTACAACTTATGTGAAGGTGTAGGTGAGTTTTCAATGCCACACAAGTGTATAATTGTAAGGGTGTTTTTATATCTTTGCTGTACTTAGTTGCCCCCGACTGGTGCCTCCATGGTTAAATTTAATTATCTTCTCAGCCACCACCCACACCCCACAGCTGATTTTCCTCTGGTGTTATTTAGTCAAGGTGTGTATGTGTGTGGCAAACCTTCTACTCTGGGCTGTTTTGAGGATTTTCCATGGACATTGACCACGAGTACCATTTTTGCACTTGATTTTGCACTTAAAGAAAGTAAACAAAGCAAAAGAAAAAAAAAAAACACTATGGGTTTCCAAAGAAGTGGCATGGAAGTTTAGGGAGAAAAACAGGTATTCAGAAAGTACAATGAAATGTGGGGGACAGATCTGTATCGGGCAAAGCAGAGGGAGGTAGGAAAGCAGTCGGGTGCAAAGGCACAAACAGAGAAAGAACAGCGCGAGTTAGTAAAGGAATGAGGCAAAACCTTCTTCATGTATATTAGTGAAAGGAAAAAGACCAGGGAGGGATTGTGAGGCGAAATAAAGGGTGGGGAGGTGTGCGGAGAGGGGACCTAGAAAAGCAGAAATCCTGGACAAATACTTGCTAAGTATTCACAAAGGAAGGAGGGACCAAAATTAGGTGATAGAAACACACGTGGAAGGGAGGTGGACACGGTCCATTCACGGAAGAGAGAGTCCTAAAGGAATTCTCAGAATTAAAAGTGGACAAGGCAGTGGGGCCAGACTGGATACATCCCAGAATATTAACTCAGAAAGGAATTAGTGGCACCACTGACAGTCATATTTAACAAATCACTGGAGGAAAGAATGGGGCCAGAGGACTGGAGAAGGGTAAATGTGGTACCACTCCACAAAAGTGGCAGCAAGGTGGATGTTGGAAATTACAGGCTGGTCAGTTTGACCTCAGTGGTGGGAAAATAATGGATTCAATGCTAAAGGAAAGGACTGTGGCATATCTTGAAGCCAGCGGAGGCACAAGACCCAAGGCAACATGGGATTCACAGCAGAAAGGTCTTGTCAAACAAATCTGATAGATTTCTTTGACTGGGTGACCAGGATGGTTGATCAAAGGCGGTGGACATGGCCTACCTAGATTTTAACAAGACATTTGGCACTGTCCACACAAGAGGCTAGTAAACAAGTTGGGCAATCTGGGGTTGGTCCCAAGGTTGTAAACTGGGTGAAATTGGCTGGGCAAGAGGGCACAGAGGTGGTGGGAAATGGAGTTCAATCTGGAGCAGAGGTTGACCAGTGGGGTGCCCCAGGGCTCGGTGCTGGGGCCTGTCCTCTTCAGTGTTTTCATAAGCGACATTGCAGAGGTGCTGGAATGGAAGGTATGCCTCTTTGCAGATAACACCAAGATCTACAATAGGGTTCATACTCCAGGCGGGTGGAAAAATGGGAAGAGACCTAGGCAAACTGGAGGAGTGGTCAAGAGTCTGACAGCTTAGATTCAATACAAGAAGTGCTAGGTCATGCACTTGGGGTACAAGAATCCAAGAGAAGAATACATGATAAGGGGTGGTACTGATGACACCCAAACTGGAAAAGAATCTGGGAGTAATCATAACGGATGACCTAAAGGTAGCCAAGCAATGTGAAAAGGCTGTGAGGAGAGCCATAGGGATGATGGGGTGCATAGGAGAGGCATTGCCAGTAGAAAATGGGGTAGTGATGCCACTATACAGACAGTTGGTGAGGCCTCATCTGAAGTACTGTATTCAGTTCTGGAACCACATCTCCAAAATGACATAGAGTGGAGGCAGTCTAGAAAAGGCCAATGAAAATGATGCAGGGACTGCGCCAGAAGCCATATGAGGAAAGACTAAAAGAACTCAATATATATACCCTGGAGGGAGGGGATATGATAGAGGCATTCAGGTATCTCAAGGGGATAAACAGAGTTCAAGAGGGCAGCATCTTTCAAAAAGATGTGCAAGAACAAGGAGCACAATATGAGACTGGAAGGGGAAAGACTTGGGTAACGTGAGGAAGTATTCACAGAAAGGGTGGTGGATGCATGAAACACCCTTCCGTGGAGGTCGTGGGATCAGAAACAATAGGTGAGTTTAAGAATGCATGGGATAGGCAGAAGGCAACGCTAGTGGTAAGAAAGAGAAGGTAAGCTGCAAATCACTTGGATATGGAGTGTATGCAGTAGGTAGAGAAATGGTCAGATGGTGGGGGACAGGCAGTCCTTCAAACAACATGAAGTCTTGCTGTATTCTGACTATTGCAGTGATCTCCAACCCTTGAACTGCTCCGGAGAACAAAGAGTTAACTTTCCATGCAAGGTATGGAATGCTGATCTCGAGCCGGTTGAAGCCCCTGTCTGCTGTAGTTTGAACCCCAACCATCAGATTCTTTACTCCGCCTCACTGAACAGTCGCTCCAGAGGTTCTCCTTCGCCCAGTTCAAAAAGTCGGTTAAAGTGTCATTTTTAGTTCGGTTTCAACTGAATTTCTGCATCAAACCTGTCGGTTTAAGTCTCTGTCTGTGGTACCGTGAGTACTAGATGGGTTTCTATATTAGTTTTCTGTGTGGATCTTGTAAACATTGGATCGGTTCGGTTTGAACCGATCAGGTTTCAATCAAAAACTTTTGTCCTTATTAGAGTGTGGTAACCGGTCCGTATCGGTTCTAAAAAGCAGTTTCAGTCATTTTTTTAAGACATCTTAAGACGGTGTCAGGAACCGATAGGGATGTCTTGCCTGGTGGATTGCCAAAAAGGGTAAGTTTTGGTTAGGATTTACCATGTCTGAGAAACCCAAGAAAAAAATGGGCCCACTGGGTTTCAACACTGTAATGTGTGTGGGAAGCCTTTGCTAAGGCTGACCCCCACCCTGTGTTGTGTCTGAGGTTTGACCACCTCAATGCAGACTGCCAAATTTGTAAAAGTTTTCCCAAAGCTACCCTGGATAAGAGTAGGTAGACTGAGGGAAAGGGAGAGCCGAGAAGTCCATTGACGGATGGCCAGCCCGGTTCGGTTCAAGCAAACCAGAAGAGTGCCCTCTGACAAGGCGAAACTTCTTCAGACAAGAGAACCGATTCTGAGAGTCAGTTCGGTTAAAAGAAAAGAAGGGATAAATCGTCTGGTTCGGATCCACAAGTTCTTTCTCCGACCACTGATGAGATAGCCAAAGCGATGAGAGATAGTTCAGTCGCTAACCCGGTTCCGCCGAACCACTTCACTCGTTTAGGGGCTCGGTTCGGTCGGTTCCCCAGTTCGGATTATACTTAGAAGAATTTTATGAACCGGAGGAGGAGGAGTATGAAGATGATGATGATGGTGATTATGAAAGTCTGGATGTGCCTATTGACGGACATCTCCCCAGACAGACCTTCAGGTGTTTCTCCTCCTAGGCTTTCTGAGTCCCTTCCCACTTTATGTTTTACAAAAGAGTGGCTGAAACCCTCCAGCTTCCTATGGAAGAAGCAGTAGAGGATCAGAAGGAGCCTGATTTTGTTGAGATGATGGACATCCCAGAGTCCAGGAGACTGTCTGTTCCCCTACATAAATCTTTTGGGAAACAGAGATTTAAAATTTTGAAAACTCCTAATTCCATACCTCCTGTGGACAGAAGAATGGACAAGAGGTATACTCTTTCAGGCTCAGACACAGAGTTCCTTTCCAGCAATGCAGCCATGTTGGGGTAGTGCAGGCTGCTGCCTGTGATAAGGCAAATATTCCCTTGGCTTCACACTCCCAGACAAGGACTCCAGGAGGATTGATGCCATGGCAAAGAAACAGTACATGGCAGCATCTTTGGGACTCAGGCAGGCTAACTATATGGCCTACACAGCTAGATACCAGAAGTCCAGGTGGGACACTGTGATGGCTCTAGCTAAACAGGCCCCTGTTCAGCTTGCCAAGGAGCTGGAGGCGGGTGGCTGCGGATGGGACTGAGGCATCAAGGTGCAGTTTCATGCTGCTGTGAACTCCAGTGATGTTTCATCTAGAGTCATGGCTACATCTGTGGCCCTTTCAGAGGATGGCTTGCATCAGATGTACTAGCCTGTCACAGGATACCCAGGCTAAGGCCATGGATTTTTCCTGTCATTGATAATTCTCTGTTTGGGGAGCAGACAGAGTATTACATGAAGAAGATGGGCAGTACAGGACCACCTACAGGAGTGCTCAGGCCAAAGAAAGGCAAGCCACTCCTCAGAGGCAGCATTCCAGGGGCAGGCCCTTTCACAGGCCTTTTACCAAGCCAGGCCTCCTCTTCTGCTTTTGCTCAGGGGTTCTTTAGAGGAGAGACAGATGGGGTATGGCAGGCCTGCTTCCACCCCTCAACCTAAAGCCCTGCCAAGCAGACACCCTGATGGGTCTGCCGGGCTGATTCTCCACTACCTGTAGGGGGCAGGCTAGCTACTTTGTCCAGGACTGGAAGTCTTTAACATCAGACAAGTGGGTCCTAGAAGTAGTAAGTCGGACTGGTTCTCAGCTTCAAAAGTTTCCCAAGATGAGAGCCAGATCCTTTCCACCTGCAAATCCTTCAGAGGCCTTGCCCTAGAGGCAGAGGTTTCTTCCCCTTGGCTCTCAGAGCCATAGAAAGGGTTCCTACTCTACACTGGGGCAAAGGTTGTACTTCCTAACCCCAAAAGACAGGAGAATGGCGGCCCATCCTGGATCTGTGATACCTAAACAAGCACCTTTTAAAGCCAGAATTCAAAATGGTGACTCTAGGAATAATTCTGCCCTCTCTAAGCCCAGGGGACTGGCTAGCCTATCTGGACCTCAAGGATGCCTACTTTCACATTCCCATCAGGTGCTCCCACAGAAAGTATCTCAGGTTCAAGTTGCCTCAGGCGCTATCAATTCAGAGCAATGCCCTTTTGTCTAACATCAGCCTCCAAGGGTGTTCACAAAGTGCCTGGCAGTAGTGGTTGCTTTCCTAAGGAGAAAAAGATCTCCATCTTTCCATACCTGGATTACTGGCTCATAGTAGGTCAGTCTCCAGACCAAGTCAAGTCACATCTTCAGATAATTCAGCAACTGCTCACTTCTTAGAGTTCCTCCTAAACCTTCCAAAGTCAGTCCTAGAGCGGTGCAGCTCCTCTCACCTTTATAGGGGCGGAGCTGGATACAATAAAAGCAAAGGCCTTCCTTTCCCTGGACAGGGCAAGGACACTAATAGAACTGGCCTCTTCTTTCACCCTTCAGGTGTCTCAACCAGCAAGGCACTTCTTGCAGCACCTGGGCCACATGGCAGCCTCTACAGCAGTGGTCCAGGGTGCAAGATTTCAGATGAGGGACATTCAGTTCCACTTGAGAACCTTCTGGTCCCAGAGAAAGGATTCCTGACCAAACTAGTCCCAGTGACTCAAACCCTGATCCAGGCTTTGCAATGGTGGCAGGATCAGAACAATTTAAGGCAAGGAGTTCCTTTTGTCACTCAGTCTCCTTCTCTAATCCTCACCACAGACACCTCCCTCTTGGGCTGGGGGAGCCCGTGGGGATCTTATCACCCAAGGGCTGTGGTCACCTCAAGAATCTCTGCTTCACATCAGTCTCTTGAAACTCAAAGCAGTGTTTCTGGCACTACAAGTTTTTTCAAGTCTGTTCAGAACAAAGTAGTCCAGATCAGAACAGACAATACCACCACAATGTGGTACATCAACAAGCAAGAGGCACTTCGGTCTATGGCCTTGTGCACAGAAGCAATGAAGTTGTGGTCTCTGGCCTATTCCTGCAATCTTCTCTCACAGCAGTTCACCTGCAGGGAAGGACAATATCCTGGCAGATGCTCTCAGCAGGATATCTCAGGCCACCACGAATGGTCCCTGTTCCCCTAGTTTTGCAGGTGATTTTCTCAAGATGGGGCACTCCACAGATAGATCTTTTGCAGCCCCAGACAATCACCAACTTCCTATCTTTGCTGCAGACCCCAGTGTTGGGCTAAGTCCCCTGGATGCTCTGGTACTCAATTGGGAAGGAAGTTCCTCTGCTTCCCCTTCCCTCTACTGTTCAAGGTACTAGTCAAGATCAGGTCTCAACCCTGCAAAGTGATTCTGATCGCTCCAGACTGGGCCAGACAGCCATAGTAAACACTGTTGCTGTCCTTAGCAGTCCATCTTCCCTGTCTCTTCCAGGAATTGCAACCTGTTGACATCCTCTCAGGGAGGGTTTGGTATCCAAATCTCAAATCTCTCAATCTCAAGGCCAGGCTGTTGAAGAGTTAAGAGTTTGCTGATCTGCACCTCTCTCAAGGTGTCCTGGATATTCTAAAGGCTTCAAAGCCTTCCACCAGAAAGACTTACAACTCCAAATGGAAAAGGTTCACTATTTGGTGCTCTGATAAGCATATTTCTCCAGAATCTGCTGGGTTGCCTATGGTCCTGGACTATATGGTTCATCTCAATGGCTTGGGACTCAGACCAGCTACACTCAAAAGTACATTTGGCAGCTGTTTCTGCTTTTTTGTCACAAGGCAAGCCCTCTTCTCTTTCAGCCCATCCAGTATTTCACAAATTCTTTAAGGGACTGTTGCACACAATCCTCCCTTCAGGGACCCTGCTCCTGCATGGGACCTCAATGTTTGCATTGCTCAGCTTATGCAACCCCTTTTGAGCCTTTGTCCTCTGCAGAGCTTAAGAACTTGACTTGGAAAACTGTTTTGGTAGCCATTACCTCTGCCAGTGCATCAGTGAATTGCAAACCCTGTCAGTGGAGCCTGATTTCATCTCTTTCCATAGAGATAAAGTGGTCCTAGAACTAACAGGAAGTTTCTGCCTGAGGTGGTTTCAGATTTCCACCTTAATCAGTCTGTCTCTTCCTGTTTTCTTCACTGACCATTCCTTCTCTGGAGAGAGGAGGCTGCACAGCCTGGATGAAGGGCCTTTAGCTACTACATAGAGCAAACCAAGGGTCTGAGGTTTGGCTCCCTCAATTGTTCCTCACTTATGGGGAGGTTGGTAATGGGAAACCTGCCACTAAAGATCTATTGCCAGGTGGATTGTCTCTTGTATACAATTCTGCTATGAAAAATTGGGTAGAATCCCACCCTCAGGCCTGAAGGCTCACTCTACTACAGGTACAGCTGCTTCCTGGCTGCTGCCAGGGATATTCCTATCTTAGAAATTTGTCAAGCAGCCACCTGGAAAACAGTCCATACTTTCACCAAGCATTACTCTCTGGATATCCAGGCTAGGAGTGATGCTCGGTTTAACACAGCAGTACTTCAGAGCCTATTCCCAAAGTAGGTTCTGTCCCTCCTCCACGGAGGTACTGCATGTAATCTGCAATAGTCAGAATACAGCAAGACTTCATGTTGTTTAAAGAAAAAATTACTCACCTTAGTAATGTTGTTTCTTCTAATGGAGTCTTGCTGTATTTTGACCTTCCCTCTCAGAACCTGGTTTTTGGGATGTGGGTGGGCAGGAGCAGTGTTTGCACCTAGAGGTATCCCTTTTCTCACCCTCCTTTATTTTGGGTATGTGTTGTGTTTTTGTTTTGGGGTTTCCTGACTTGAGTCTTTGCTTTGAAACCGAAAAATAACCCTTTATCAAATTTAGTTGCCAGTTGGCTAGTGTGAGTTTACAGTTTCACACAGAACTCACAGTGAGTATAACTCGTAAAGATCTGGCGGTTGGGGTTCAAACAACAGCAGACAGAGGCTTCAACGAGCTCGAGCTCAGCGTTCCATGCCTTGCATGGAAGTTAACTCTTTGTTCTCGGGGCAGTTCAAGGGTTGGAGATCACTGCAATAGTCAGAATACAGCAAGACTCCATTAGAAGAAACAACATTACTAAGGTGAGTAATTTTTCTTATCTGCCATCAAATTCTATGCATCTATAATCTAATGGTAAGGTACAAGCCTCCCTCCTAAGTGTGGCTTTTCTTCGCAGCTTGTGTCTGCTTTTGACATGCACATCTTCTTAGCATGCTTAGCATTAGCTTTGTGACATCATCATGCCACTGCTTATGCAGATCAGCACCTGATCCTCTGGAACCATAATCTTCCATAATCAATCTTCTCCACTGAGTCCCACTAGTGGGTCTGGACAGGAGGCACTAGGACCCCATGGGAGCAAATCTTATAGCCAAGGAGTCAGCAGCAGTTACTGACCATGGCACCTGTCCAACACTGAGTGGAGCCACACCTACCAATAACCATTACCGGCTCCCTCGTCTACTTTTGTTCTGTTCTTTGTGCCATCAAGTACGCACCACAGGAGTTAATCATTGCCTCAGTTCACTACATCGACAAGTTATTTAGAATTTTTCTCTTGTTTTATTTTCATGATATCCAGGAAGTCAAAAGGGACCAAAATCCCACATTTTTGTCAGTGCCTTTGTGGCAAGATGATTTTGTTCTACAACTGGCATCAGTTTTGCTTTTCCTGCCTTGTGCCTAGTCATGATATGGATTCCTGTGGCCTGCTTCTCTATGGTTTTCACTCCCTAGGATACTGGGCATTGAAGTAGGGTTGGAGACCCCTACCTTCTGAGGCAGGTGTTTGACCAGAACACCAAAGGTGAGAAAAATGGACCTTTCCTGGATCCCTCCCAGGACCCTTATGGTTCTGGGAAGCACAGGGTTTTCCAGGAACTCACTATGCCGAGGTGTTGGGAGACCTTGGTAGCCTTGTCTAGTGGACAGTTGACTCCTTCTGGGTGGTTGACTAAGAATTATCTACATTCTGTTCACCCTCAGCGCGGAAATCCCAGAGTTGGAGCCTTTCCACTAGGGGCCTAGAGGTAGCACCGCACCAAGCATGGGCATCCTATGATGCCAACAAAGTGGCCTCTAGAGTAGTAGTAACTGCAGTCTGTATTGGAAGGAGGGCATGGCTTCGCCTCTCCAGGCTGGCACCAGTAGCCTGGAGAAAAGTGTAATGTGCACTAAGGGGCTCATTTTGCTCCCTTTGAGTCAGGCAACAGTTATCAGGGAACCCTTCTGCTCTTGTGCCACACACAGGATCACCCGCCTTGACCTGACTAATCACAGGTCTCACTTGACCCACAGGGCCCCTTCCCTCAAGTGTTCACCCCAACTCAGAGGGCTGAAGGTAATGCTGTACCTTCATGGTGAGCCAGCTGCTCTGCCGTAAAATAAAGAAGTTTGGTACTCCTGACCTAAAAGTGGGACTTGTGGAAAGGTTGGTTCCTGGAAGATCTGAAAGCTGTGTACTTTTCTAACTGGTGATTGTCCAAAATCTCTTCTCCATTGAGTATCACACCTGCCCACCACCCTCTTCTCTAGTACAGCCAGGGCTTCTGGGCAGCTCACCCTTGTGCAGAGAAATGATGACTACACATTTTGCTGTCACTCTCTCCTTCTCTCTGTCTTGCCTGCTCCTGTCAGGACTCAGGCTTTCTTGTTTCCCCTTTTCCTGCCTGGGGTACATCCCCACTAAATTTGGTATATTCCTATTAGTGGCCAAATACACCTTACACCCCTGGGCCTTTAATTAGTGCTAACTCCACTTGACAGCAGCCCTATCTGTGGATGTGTGCTTTGTAGCACAACTGAGTTCAGTGTGAGCAGCCAGCTCCATCCGTAGGGTACACCCTTGTGCTAAACTGCCAGGAAGGGAATGTCAGCTGACAACTGACGTTTTACTGTTGTAGTTTCTTTTCACGATATTTTCATGTCCCTCAACTTTCTTGCTGCTGTGCTCTGATAACAGCCATTTATTTGAATTTTGTTGGCCGGGTAAGCCGCTGAGACCAACGGTCCCATTTTCAGAAGCGACCTGGAGTTAGTTACATAAATGAAAGCACATGATGTTGATCATTATACAGTAGACCATCATACAGTATAGAAATCATTGTTTGTTTCAACAGATAGCCAAACATATTCACTACAAAATAATAGTTTGATCTGCATTTAGGTCAGCTTACTTGTGGGGACACTACAGAGAAAAACAGCCGCAGATGTGGGACAAGCCATTACTTACTATAGTACAATAACAAGAGCAGTAGGAGACTTAGCTACATAATTACCCTTGCAGGAAGTGCCATGTCTGGTTTGAGGTAAGAGCTAATAATCTTTATAGCAGTACCTGTACCTGCCTCGGGGAGGGTGTGACAGTATCCTAGTTCAGGGGATTGAAGTACTATGACCGGTATTAAGGAATGTAGCCCATTTATTGGGTGCAGGAGCAACTACTTTAGTGGAGACATATGTTCTTAGTGAGTGCTTGAATGAGGAGCTCTGTAGGCTTGTGGGAAGCTGGTTCCAGGACTGCGTGATTCAATATGCAAAGGACCTTTGCCCAACAGCCATGGGTGTTCAGGAGAGGTTGTGATGCTGGGCTGAGTCCTGCTGTGCTGCTTATGTGCTATGAGATGAGAAAGATGATTATTGGGTATTGTCTACTTGAGGCAGAGCAATGGGTGCATAATTCTGTTGCCCAGTTGGTGCCAATTTAACGATACAGGTGTTTTGCAGTGGTGTTCCTGCAGTCTGCTTGTGCAGTGAAACTACTAACCTTGTGGTAGAGTGTGTGAAGCCTGCTGTGTTCAGTTTCCTTAGGTATGCCAGTATCTGAGCTTAGTATAGGAGCATGGGGAGCAGGATGGAACTCGCCACCATTAGGCAGGAAGCCTTTGTGAGTGCGCCCTGAGTCTGTAGAGCAGACCTATCTTGTGATGTATTGTCTTGGTAGTATGATCAGTATGCGATTGTAGCATGAGCTCTTGATCTAGCCACATTCTGAGGTATTTTATTTTGTCCACTACTTCCAGCGTGTTCCTTTGTTGTCCATGATGTTGAGGAACTCAGTTCTGTCAGACCCTAGTCTTCTAGGCCCAAGAGCAAGGCCTTGATTTTCTTAATGTTAAGCAGGAGGTGACTGTATGATGGCCATTTACATACAAAAAGTCCTCATTTAGTTTTTGTTTAATGACAGTAGTGCCCTTGCTGCCCCTGTACAGGACAGCATTGTCAGCATAGAGGATTGTTTTCACTTCTCCAGAGCTGGATGGTAATTCATTTATAAACAGGGAGAAGAGTAATGGCCCAAGAATTGACCCTTGCAGTACTCCATCGGTGATTGCTTGGCTCGGGACAGACCAGTGTTCCATTTAACAATTTGGCTGTGACCTACTCTGTAGCTTCTGAACCATTTGATAGAGTGGTGGACCAGTCCGAGGTTCTCTAGATTGGAGAGTAATATTCATGATTCACCAGGCCAAAAGCCTTGGTGAGATCAATGAAAATGGCTCCAGTAGCTTTTCCCTCATCTGTGGCTTTGTGGATGTCTGCGGTGAGGTGCACTAGTGCTGTGTCAGTCCCATGATGTTTTCTAAATCCATGTTGGGCCACAGCCATTGGGCGTGAGCCTCAACAGGAGCAACCAGTTGGTTGTAAGCGAGTCAGTTTGCACTTTAGCCAGGGCACTGAGAATAGAGATTGGTCAGTAGTTTTCAATGCGTCCTTGGCCATGTGCTGTCCAGCGTATCCAACTGAGTCAGAAGAAACATGGAAGAGTGGCGCATTTACTGCTGCTAAATGGAGTCTAGTAGCCTCATAGACTGTGCAGTGTCACATCCACTAGGGCTTCAGTTCTGTTCTACCCGCTTTGTGGAGGTAGCGTGTGGTTTAAAACACAGACATACTTTGAGCTTGGTGCTTTGATGCCTAGTACAGTCCTATCGACTACTGTGTCTTGTTCTTGGTTTGGCATTTTTCTGTCCCCATCTTATTTGTAGGGAGTCTTGCCTGGGCTAGCCACTCTTCACTGTATCTACATTCAGTGCTGCTGCTTTCTATCCTTACCAGCCTGTCATATGTTTGCGGGGGTTACTGAAGTTCTAGCTCAGAATGCTAGACTACCCATTTCTTCTTGTGCCCCTTAGGGTGTCTGTTCCCATTTTGCTCTCTTGAGAGTTGGTAGTTTATTTTCCTACATTTATTTTTCTTTCTTTCTTTCTTATAAATTATTTATTTACAATCTGTGAAAGAAAAGGATCTGGGAGTTATTGTTAGTAATATATTACCTTTAGTTCATAATGCAATCAAGCTATAGCAAATGCAAATAGAGCATTAAACTATCTTGAGGCATATTTCCAGCAGAGACAGGGAGGTTCTGATCCTTTGTATGGGTCTATGGTGAGAGGCCATTTGGAGTATTGTTCTAGTTATGGGCCCCTTACATGAAAGGGGAGACAGACAGCCTTGAGCAGGTACAAAGAAGGGCAACAAGATCAATTTGGGGGATGAGTGGTAGATCTTATGAGGACCGATTAAAGAACTTAACCTCTTCTCACTAGCATTCAGAAGTCGGAGAGGTGACATGATCCTAGTATACAAGTCTATCCAGGATAACCAATTAAGATCAAATCTGGGCTTAGAACTCAAAACACATCTACATCACCAGAACTCATAACATACAGTTGTATCAGCAGAAGTGGAATTTGAAAAAGAAAGTATTGGTTTAGCCAACAAGTAGTACCTCAGTGGAATTTCCTCCCAATTCAGGTAGTGGAAAGTCCAACTATATAAACATTCAAAACAAGGTTGGATAAAGCTAGGAAATACTAATATGGTTTCAGCAAGCAATATGGACACAAGTCTAACTAAAACTTTGTTAATTCTATGATACTATTAGAATTTGTTTACGGGTAAGAACACAGGACTAAACATCCTTTTCAGGCTCCACCCAGGCCTAAGGGCAAGCGTAACAAACCTACAGTGTAATTAAATCACATTCTTAATTTACAATTACAGTTGCATCCTTTGTATATCCTTAAGGCTAGCTTGTTGCAAGACCCAACTTGTGTTTCTTCCACTTTTGCTTGTATCCAGGTGAACAGAACAGATGTAAGTGAGGAGCCAACAGCAGCTTTTGCAGGTGCCATAGTCAGTAGCCGTTGCCAGACCCTAGCCATAAGACTTGCTCCTGCAGAAGTCCCAGTGCCCCGACCCAGGCCCATAAGTGGCACTACGGAAAAGATATTATGGAAGATCACCAGCTACAATAAGTATATAACTTTCATTTATGGCTGAATCGATGGCAAAACAGCATTTTTCCTTCCAGTAGGGTTAATGCAGATTTCTTTTGCTGCAGCTTTCTTTTACGTAGATGGCTAGATGTTGATGACAGAAAAAGGCCCATAAGCCCATCCTGCCTGTCCAGCCCACCTTACTGTTCTGCCTTAATACCACCCCCCTTCTTTCTTCCACCCTTTTCTAGCTAATCCCATATGCCTGTCCCATCCGTGTTTGAAGCTGCTCACTGATCTGGCCTATACCACTTTCTCCTAGAGCTTGTTTTTACTTCACCACTTGTTCAATAAAAATTGCTTGGGATGTCCTTTGATTCTCCTCCCACAGGTTTCAGTGAGTTCCCCTTGTTCCTGTATTTGAGCTCAAGGGTAAAGCACCTTCAAGTCCACCCTATTTATTCAGTGCATGTGCTTGTATGTCACCCCTTTCCTCCTTTTTAAAAGGGTACATGTTCAAGTCCTGCAGCCTTTCATATATGTCTCTTTTCATAGTCCATTTACCGTCTTGGTTGCCCTCGCTGCACTGCTTCCACCTTGTAGCACTGTTTCCTTAGGTGGACTCCAGTACCTTCAGATATTCCAGATGTGGTCACACCAATGACCTGTACAATGGGAGAATCAGTTGCCTTACCTACAGGTCATTTACAGTGTGCTGTTGTTTTCAGGCTCTCTGATAGAATAATCTCTAGGTCCTTTTCTTCTGTGATACTTTCCGGTACCACCACCATCCCCAATTTCATATTGCATGCTGGGTTCCTTTTCCCAGTGTGTATTCCTTGCATTTTTAGCATTGTAGCCCAGTTGCCATATCATTGACCAGCTCTGCAACCTATCCAGATCCTCCTTAAATTGCCTTATCCCTTCTTCTGTGTCACACTTGTGAATATCTTCCTGTCTGTGAAGAGGCAGATCATGCCCTAATGCCTTCCTCTATGTCCCAAATAAACACATTGAAAAGAACGGCCCAGCACCAACCCTGAGGTATTCTGCTTGTTACATGCCTTACCTCAGAAAATGTCCCTATTTACTGCTGCTACCCTCTGTGTTCCTCCCATCACCAGTTTTCTATGCAAGCTGTCAATTATTTCTTCATCCCTAAGTCCTTTAATGTTTTGACCAAACTCCTGTGTGGGACTGAGTCAAAGGCTTTGCTGAACTCCAAGTAACTACATGCACTGCTAGTCTCTTAGCTGCTCTGGTCATCCAGTTGAAGTCGAGCAGATATGTCTGGCAAGATCTTCCTCTTGTGCACTCATGTTGTGTGGGATCCTGTAGCCCATTTTCCTCTAGGAAGTCTACTAGTTCTTCCTTAGTATAGACTCCATAATTCTTTCCACTGTAGATGTCCAGCTGACAGGTTTGTAATTGCCTGGCTCATCCTTTCTTCCACTCTTCTATAGTAAGACTATGTCCTCTGTCCTCCAGTCCATAGGGATGAATCCTTGCCTAGCGAGCAGCTGAATATGTCTGCAAGGGATCCTGCTATCAACTCCACTACCTCCTTAAGCATTCTGGGGCATAAGATAGCAGGTCCCATAGATTTATCTACTTTCAACCCATTAAGGTTTTCTACCACCCTGTTCCTTGACCATGCATTATAAGCACTTAAGTTCATGTCTTCTGCACTTAACCCGCATTCAAGTAGTGGTCCATCCTTTTGTCCGGTAAAGACATAACAGTTTTACACTAACCTTACTATATATTCCTGACAGGAACAAGTGGGAAAGAAAATGTGAAAGTTATGCTAATTTACTGTTTTATAACTATATTTCTAACAGCTGCACTGGAGTCACCCCCACCACCACCATTCTCGAGAGAACCACTGGACCAGGACGCTGGAGTGTGGGAAGATGGGAGACAACAGACCTTTCATGATGGGCCACCAGAGGTTGCCTCCCATAAGGATGGCAAACCATTATGCACCCTGGTAAAAGACCAGGAAATCACCTCTAGAAGGACAGCACCTTTTCCAGTAAAGGAGATGAAGACAGGAAATGCACCAGGATCTGCTGACAAAACAAGGAAGGCAGACGAAAGTCAGAAAGGTCCTGGTGATAGGAGACTTCGATGATTAAAGGAATGAGACCTGTCTAAACAAAATTCACAAAAGAAGGTGAAGATCAGATGCCTCCTGGAAGTTCAGCATTACGAGGCTGTGAATGCATTGGAAGGATGGTCGACAGTTCAGGAGAAGGCCAAGCAATTTTGCTGCACATAGGAACCAATGACTTGGCAAACCATATGGTGGAGGATGCCAAACTGAACAACTAGAAGCTGGCATTGCGCCTTTCTGAAAAGCAACATCCCTAGCCTTTTCGAAGCCCTACCAGTGTGGGGCAGGAACAGATGTGAGGAAAGAATAAGGCATAAAAAATGAGGCATTAAACAACTGGCTAAGAGAATGGTGTTGGCAAAAGGGTTTCCAATTTGTTGGATCATGGGGCACTTTCTGGGACAGATGGCTCTTCAAGTGAGATGGACTACATTTCATCCCAGGGACTAATGGCATTGGCACAGAAGTTCGAGGTCTACCTGGACAATTTAAAGTAGGACGAGGAGGGAGATGCTGTTAGGTGAAGCAGTGGAGTGTCAAGCAGTCTCTCCCCAAAGTGTGACATCAGGAAATACTCAAGGCATACAAAGAACAAGAAACAGAGCAGCATGGGATGGAATGGGCAGATGCGAAGCATCAGAGAGGAACCAGAAAGATGGGAGATCACCAATTGAAGGAAGAAAGCACACTGCAAGTTCATAGAAAGGATCTGTCTAAACACCAGAAGCTTGGGGAACAAGATGAGTGATCTACAGGCATTGGTGGCAGGCGCGAGATGTGGACATTGTGGCTATCACACGAAACATGGGCCACTAGCAACAATCACTAGGACCTCATGATCCTGGCTATATGTTGTTTAGGAGGGATCGAAGGGGTGAGGCGGAGGGGTCACTCGCTATGTAAAGAATAGCAAAGCAACAGATGACACTACTGCCAAGATTCCCACTGAGGATGTTGGAGTCACTGTGGGTTCAGTTAATATCTGCCTCAGGAAAGAAACTGTGATTGGAGTGCTGTACAGACCACCAGGGCAGGAGGAGAGAGAGAGACAGACAAATGGCCGAAGAGATCGTAGGATGCATGGGAGGGGCAAGGTGATAGCAGTCGGTGACCTTAACTTTCTGGACATTGATTGGAAAATTCCAGTGGCCAGGAGCTCAGAAGCCAGGTACTGCTGGACACATTTCAGGACTGATTGTTGACCCAATTGGTGAGGTCTCCACCAGAAATGATGCTTTCCTGGATGTAATCTGACAAACTCTGAGGCAGTCAGACCGAGCAAGGTAGCAGAGCCACTGGCTAACAGCGATCACAATGCAATCTGGTTTGAAATAGTTACAGGAATCAAAAAGCTCCTCAAAACAGAAGTCCTTAACTTTAAGAATGCAAACTTCTGCAGTTCAAGACAATTAGTGAAAGAAAGGTTGGCAAACATCTCAGAGACATTAGGGTGGAAGACATATGGAAAAATATAAAGTGTCAGTCCCAGAAACCACTAGGCTCTGCATAAAGACAGTGACAAAGAGAAACAGGCAAAAGAGCCCCATATGGTTCTCAAATAAAGTTGGGAAGGCAATTAGGGTGAAAAGAAAGGCATATACAGCATGCAGACAAAACAAAAGTGAAGCAAAATGGGAGGAATATATTCAAAAAGTATGGAGCAAGAGAGCAGTGATAGAAGCCAACATAGAATCTGACGACAATAAGGACCGCTTGGCCCACCTAGTCTGCCCATTTTCCTACGTAACAGATTAGCTGCAGATCCTAATTAACCAACAGCTTACTTCCTCCTACCCCCACTAGGACTGCCTTATGTCTGCCCCATGCATTCTTGAATTTCCCCACTGTTCTTGACTCCACGACCTCCTCAGGAGGCTGTTCCATGCATCCACAACCCTCTCTGTGAAAAATACTTGCTCACATTACCTCTGAGCCGTCCCCTCTATCTTCAGATTGTGCCCCTTGTTCTTGCACATCTCTTTTCTGAAAGATGCCACCCTCTTGGACTTTGTTGATTCCCTTGAAGTACTTGAAAGTTTCTATTATGTCCCTCTCCCTCCTTTCCTCAAGGGTATACATATTAAGCTCCTTTAGTCTTTCTTAGTATGTCTTCTGGTGCAGACCCTGCACCATTTTGGTCCCTCCTCTGGACAGCCTCCACTCTGTCTATGTCTTTGCGGAGATGGGGTCTCCAGAACTGCACACAGTACTCCAGATGGGGTCTCACCAACTGTCTGTACAGAGGATAACAACTTCCTGTTTTTTACTATTGATGCCTCTCCCTATGCATCCCAGTATCCCCCAGCCTTCCTTACTGCCTTCTTACATTGCTTGCCCACCTTTATGTCATCTGATATAATTACACCCAGGTCCCTTTCCATTTTACTATTGTCAGTATCTCACCCCCATTGAGTACTCTTGCCCTGGGTTTTGTTTCCCAGGTGCATTACCTTGCACTTCTTTGCATTGAATCTGAGCTGTCATACATTTGACCATTCCTCCAACCTTGCCAAGTCCCTTCTCATCCTTTCCACTCCATCTGGTGTATCAACCCTGTTGCAGATCTTTGTGTCATCTGCAAAGAGACATACTTTTCCTTCAGTTCCTCTGCAATGTCACTTATAAAGACATTAAAAGCACCGGTCCCAGTACTGAACCCTGCGGTACCCGCTAGTAACCCTCCTTTCTTCACTGTGGACTCCATTTACTACTACCCTTTGCATCCTGTTGTCTAGCCAATTTTTATCCAGGCTACCACCTTGGGACCCACTCCAAGGCTGGCTAACTTGTGTATTAATCTTTTGTGTGGGACTGTATCAAATGCCTTGCTAAAATCTAGGTAAGCCACATCCACAGCCCCTCCCTGGTCAACTACTTTGGTCACCCAGTCAAAGAAATCTATTAGATTCATCTGACATGACCTTCCCATTGTGAATCCATGCTGCCTTGGGTCCTGTGCCTCACTGGCCTCAAGGTACTCAACAATTCTTTCCTTCAGAAGTGATTCCATCATTTTACCTACCACTGAGGTCAAACTAACTGGTCTGTAGTTTGCTGCCTCTGTCCTGCTCCCACTTTAGTGAAGAGGAATCACATCCACCCTTCTCAGTCCTCAGGTACCACCCCATCCTCCCATGATTTGTTAAAGAGAGTAGCCAGTGGTGTCACTAGTTCTACCCTTAGTTCTTTTAGAATTCTTGGGTGAATCCCATCAGGCCCCATTGCTTTGTCCACCTTCAATTTTATTAGTTCTTTCAGAACCCTTTCTTCTGTAAATGAACTGGTATCGACCCTCGTCTTCAGAGTGTTTCTCTTGTTTGGTTTAGGTACCTCCCCTCCTCTTCCATTGTGAATACTGAGCAGAAATATTTGTTCAGTATCCTGCTTTTCATTGTCACCTCTACCCACATTCCCTCCCTTTATTAAGCCTCAGTATCCCTCCTTTGGTCTTTCTTCGCTCCCTAATGTACCTATAAAGGTCTTAACCCCTTCTTAACAAAGTTGGCTATCCTTTCCTCGGTTTGAGCCTTTGCTATTCTGACTGCCTTCCAGCCTCTTTCTGCTTTAACTGATAAAGTTCTCTGTCCTTCTCCTTCTGTGTTTCTTTATATTTCCTGAATGCTATCCTTTTCTCCTAACCTTCCTGCCACCTCTTTTGAGAACCATAGCGGTTTTTCCTTTGTTGTGTTTATTGATTTGCTTTACAAAGGCTTGTTGCCTCTGTGATGGCTGTTTTGATTAGTCTCCATTGTTCCTCCACCCTTCTTCTTGCCTGTTTCCTAGTGCTTTTCTGAAGCACTCTCTCATTCCCAAAGTCAGCCCTCCTAAAGTCCAATACTCTTGCTTTTGTGTGGCTTGATTGTATGGCTGTGTTTATCGTGAACCACACTGTTTGGTGGTCGCTTCTTCCCAGGTGGCTACCCACTTCTAAATCTGAGATTCTTTCTCCATCCCCATTTGAGAGTACCACGTCTAAGATTGCTCCCCAGTGGGTTCCAATACTAGCTGTCTGAGGCATGCCCCGTAGCGGATCAAGAATGATCCTGCTCTTGGATGTGCCTGCAGCAAAGGTGCTCCAGTTAACATCTGGCATGTTCAGGTTCCCCAACAACAATATCTCCCCTTTTTCTGCCATTCTAAGGAAGCCTTCTATCATTTCCTTATCCATTCCTCCCCCTGAGATGGGGTCTGTATACAACCTCCATGTGGATTGCGGTGCCATTTCCTGTCTCCAGGGTGACCCAGAGTGTCTCATCTGCTCCCTGTTTACTCTTTAGTTCTGTTGCTTTGATCCCTTCCTTTACATAAGAGCTACTCCTCCTCCTCCTCCTCCTCTTTTACCCTCCCTGTCCCTCCTGTAGATTGTGTATCCTGGTATATTGACATCCCAGTCATGGTTCTCTGTGTACCATGTTTCTGTGACTGCCACAATATCCAGGCAACCCTCTTCCATCAAGGCCACTAGTTCAGGAGCTTGTTACACAGACTACGGCATTGGTACTCATCACCCTCCACTTTTGATGACCTTACCCTTTAGCCCCATTCCTGTCCTTACTGCCTGTGCCTTTTTTACATTTACTTCTGTCCTGCTCCTAATGACTTCTCTACCTTGATGTTTACCTCACTAATTACTGTTGTTTGTGGGGAGGCTGGGATTTCCCTGCTCCTTTTCAGTGCCTCCCCTTGCTAGTTTAAATGCTTGCCAATGAAGCATTTAAACCTCTCACCTAGGATGCTGGTCCCCCTCCCGGACAGATGCAGACCATCGCACCAGTATAGGTCTGCATCCTCAGATGGCTCCCCAGTCCCCAATGAAGCCAAAGCCCTGAGCTCCACACCAGTTTTCAACCATTCATTGAATTCCTGGTGAGGAGTACCCTAACATCACCCTTGCCATGAACAGGCAGCACCTCCGAGAAGGTTACCGTGTCGCTACTTGTCTAAGGCCCCTCCCAACTCTACAAACTCCTCTTGCACTGCTCTGATCCTATTCGTAGCCAGGTCATTTGTCCTTAGGTGGACATTGACATCCAGCTCCCTCCCTCGTGCAGCTGCTCCCACGATCCTGAGGATTCACTTCCTGTCCCTCAAGCCGTGGTGCCAGGCAGGCACTTACCTCCCTCTCCCTTCCTCCCCATTTCTACCCCCTAATGATTGAGTCCCCACCAGGAGTTGTTTCCTTCCCTGTGGGGTCCATGCCACCCTCCTATAGTTCTCTTTGTGAAGGTTCCTAGCATCCTCCTTGGTCTCCACTGCAGGTGCCTCCATAGAGGAACCACTATCCACCAGAAGAGCGAATGAATTGTGGAGAGGTACAGCTGGAGGATGCAACTCTGTTCCACCACCCTGTCCCTCCCTGAGCCCACCCTGGTCCAGCCTCTCCTCTTTCTTGGCAACCTCTGAGGTAGTGGCATTGGCCCTGGTGGTCCCTGGGTGGGGAGGAGGTTTCTAAATCCTAGCCAGGTCAGCCTGGAGGCGGGCAACCTCCTCCCTCAGACCAGAGAGGTGCCTGCAAATAGGGCAGCATCGTAGCCTCCAGAATGTCTCCCAGAACACTGCCGCCACAGCCATTGCACTGCACCACTCCTGTCATGTCTTATTTTGTGTCCCTCTCCTGTTTCTCTGTATGCCTACTCTCTCCTCTCCTTACAACTCTCACCCTTCCTGTTCTGGGACAGTAACTTCCTATATTCTTCAGTAGCCTCCTTCTTCCTTGCTCAGTGTCAGACCACCAACAGCTGGGGGAGAGTGAGCTACTTTTTCCTTTAGGGTTGACAAAACCAATGTTTCTCTATGATCCTTCCTTCCTACTGCCAAACAGGAAGTTCCTGTTGACAGTCAAATCCAGTGGCTAAAAAGTAGAACCGGCTTAGGGTGTGTGGGTGGAGTGCAATTAGTAAGAAAAAGGCTAGCAGCAGGAAGTTGTAATTTGAGTCACCTGCTTTTTATAGTGTCTAAGCCACAACCCCAATTAAGCTCTCTCTCCTCCTACTGGTTTAGCAAAGTAAACTGATACAGAACCCTTCCGGCACAGAACACACACTGACTTTCTTTCTTTCTTTCTTTTTTTTTTTAAACCCTAAATAAGACCCTCCTACTTCTAATAAGGTATCTGTTTGCTTAATCTCAACAGACACTGACTCCTGCTAAGATATAACTGTTAAATTAATAAGAAAATGTAGCTTCTTTTAGTTAGCTGCTTTCTGCTCTACAAGCAAAGGCTAGCAGCAGGAAGTTGTAATTTGAGTCACCTGCTTTGATAGTGTCTAAGCCACAACCCCAATTAAGCTGTCTATCCTCCTACTGGTTTTAGCAAAAGTAAACTGATACAGAACCCTTCCCAACCTGGAACACACACACTGACTTTCTTTCTTTTCTTTCTGTTTTTAAACCCTAAATAAGACCCCTCCTACTTCTAATAAGGTATCTGTTTGCTTAATCTCAACAGACACTGACTCCTGCTAAGATATAAGTGTTAAGTGTCCAAGGAGCCCAGATCACAAGGAGGATTAAAACCGGGAGAAAAACTTCCCGATATGTCACAGAGAAAAGGATGAAAGGAGGAAGGATTGTAAAGCTGAAGGATAAGATGTTAGAGGACAATGAGCAGAAGTCTAAAGCCCTAAGCAAATTCTTCTGTCTGGTATTTACAAAGGAAAAGCCTGATCCAATACCAGACAGTGGTATTATAGCCTCATCAAGGGAATCCCAAAGATGAACATTCAGGATTTCACTACTGCCAGGAAAAGAGGCCTCTTGGCCATCAAACCAGATAAGGCCCGAGGCCCAGATGGCTTGATTCCAAGAATACTGATGGAGCTAGTGGATGAGCTGGCAGACCCTGACATGGTTATTTAGTAGATCACTTATGATGGGGATTGTACCGCTGGACTGGAGGGTAGCTGACGTGAGTGCCACTCCAGAAGGGAGGAGACGGAAATTGCAGACCAGTTAGCCTAGCATCTTTTGTAGGCAAATTGATGGAGTCCCTTATCAAACAGGATCTTACAGAGTACTTAGAAGCAAATCACCTCCAGAACATCAAACAGCATGGATTTGTGGCAGGTAGATCCTGTCAAATCTCACAGTGTTCTTTGATCAGGTGACCAAGGAACTGGATAAAGGGCATACAGTGGATCTGCTTTACTTAAGTTTCAGCAAAGCTTTTGATAGCGTGCCGCACAGGCGCCTTCTTCAAAGATGGAAGACTTGGGTACAGCAGAGGTAATTGTTAGGTGGGTGGGAAACTGGCTAGTGGACAGGAAACAGGGTAGTGGTTAATGAAGTCAAATCCTCAGAAAAGTGTGTCACTAGTGGAGTGCCTCAGGGATCTCTTCTTGGACCGATCCTTTAAAATATGTTCATCAGCGACATAGGTGTAGGTATAAAGGTAACCTTGCCCTATTCACAGATGACACCAAGTTCAGTGGTAAGGTAGACAGCATTGAGGGAGTTGGGGACATGAAGGAGGAACTCAAAACATTGGAAAAATGGACACAAGAATGGCAATTGAGGTTCAGTGAGAAGAAGTGCAGAGGTGATGCACCTGGGAAAGCAAACTCAGAATGAAATACTACATTAACAGGGTCAAGCTGGCCTCTTCCACATAGGAAAGGGACCTGGGGTCATCATTCATGCTGACTTCAAGCAGCAGAGTCAGTATAATAAGGCCTATAGTAAAGCAAACAAAATGCTGGGCTGTATAGGGAGAGCACAGCCAACAGAGACAGGAGGTGATACTTCCTCTTTATCATTCCCTGGTGAGGCCACATCTTGAGTACTCTGTCCAGTTCTGGAGACCGAATCTTAGGAAGGAGGTGGGTAGGTCGGAGACTATCCTAAGGAGAGCAAAAGATGATTCATGGCATGCAAGGTTCACCTATGTAGAGATGCTCAGGGTATTAGAGATGTATTCACTGGAAACGTAGGGAGAGGAGAATGATTGAAACATTCAAGTTCCTTAAGGGTATAAACACAGTGTCATAGAAGGAACTGTTCACTAGGAACACAAATTACACTACACGTGGGCACAACTGGAAATAGTATTTCACGGAGAGGGTGGTGGGGCCATGGAACAGACTACCCCTGACATGGTTAGCACCAACATGGTGGCAGGTTTCAAGCATGGATGGGATAGGTTATGCACAGTCAGCAAGCACTATAGCGTGCAAAGCCAAGGTAACTAGGGTGGGATAGGTCCCTGGAACATCACTAAGCTCAGGTAAATCTTGGCGACTTGATGGACCCTGGGTCCCCTTCTGCCAACACATTTCTATGTTTCTGTTGTGTGTTTGGTATATTAGCACCATAGCATTCCACAGATCATTTTAAAGAAACACAGAGTCTGCCACAGGACACTGAGACATTCTTCATACGGCTCATTTTGTCCTTTCTGTGCAAGTCCAACATGGATTTTTGACCCCTAAGACCCAGACCCCAGTGCATCTTGTAGTGCAGTCAGTGATGAAATTGAGTTACAACAGTCCTGTTAAAACTCCTGATTGATAATTTCCTTGCTGAAGAACTGCAGGCTCCTCCTGCAGAAAATGTGGCATGGAAGGAATTGCAATCAGGGACCATTGATGCCACAGGCAAGAATATAGTAAGACAGCAATTGGAATGGGTTGAGAAGTACTTATAATTCTTCAGCAACACATAGCTGTCATAAAGATGACCTTGTAAACTGTTTCAGTGATGGTCTTCATTAGATTGCTCACATGCATAAATGCATCAAAAACATCCAAATGTTCTGGCACATCAGTAGCAAGATGCCACACTTGCACAGCATTACTGACACCTGATGCATTTCATGCAATGACACTTTTGAAGGCCGGCATAGGAGGCAGTATAGAGTAGTGGTTAAAAGCACTGAGCTGCAAACCTGGAGACCTGGGTTTGAATCCCATCAGCCCCACTTGCATACTGTGTGACCCTGAGCAAGTCACTTAAATTCCTTGTGCTTGTGCTCCCAGGTTGCACCTGAAACGATCCAGCTTAGTGTGCCTCACCTGGTTAAACAATTTCCTCTTCCCTTCAATAACAAGGTTGGGTCCTTCCTTAAATACATGGTAATCAGTACAAACTTAGAATTTAAAGATACAAACTCACATTAGTGCATAGAAAATGTGTAAAAGTGCATTAGTGCTGACAACAGGCTCCTCCTGCATAGACATCTGAGATGGGCCCCTAAGGCCAAGGGCGGGGGTCCAACAGGTATGTGCAATGTACAAGAGCATGGCAAAGATGCTCTGATTTGAAGGCCTCCCATTATATTTCTGGTGGTTCTGATACTGAGGAACAAATGCAATTATGACGATGGGTCTGCCCTGCAAAACCTCCTGAGCCACTGGAAAACATTGAACCTTTTTCGAGGAGGAGGAAATTTGTTCTGAGGGTCCCTACTGACCATTCCACTCATTTGCATCATATCAAGACATGGCTCAAACCTCACTATGCGGATGCAGAAATAGCCATCCCTGGGTATACTGCAATTAGGCAGGACTGCCAAGGAACTAAGAAAGGCGGAGGCTTAGCCATGTATATATCAAATAGGTTGCACTACACCCTGTCCAAATCACAGGTCTGCCTCCCCAGATAGAAACTAAACTGATTAAACTTCTGCTGCCACACACCTCCCAGTATATGTGGCTGGGATTTATGTGCTTGGCTACACCTGGGAATTCCATCATCGAACATCTAGCCTCCCTAGAAAGCTATGGCTGCCTCAGGTGAACTATACATACTCGGTGACCTAAACCATAACTGGCTAGCACCTGACTGCTCAAAACTACGTAGCAGTGTCAAATCCCTAAACCTCTCTCAACTAATAGAACAACCACACGACTGAACCCTACAACACGCAACCATTCCCTTCTGGACTGGGCCTCACTACACACCCACACAGAATAATCAAGGCTGGCATCCTACCTGATTCCTTGACGATCACCATATGGTCTACATGACCAGGAAAGTTCATAGACCTACAAACCATCACCCACCAAGGATAATCCTTACAAGAGCATATAAATCCCTCTGTCTCCACTCCCTTTTAAATGACCTTTCACTCGCCAACTGGTCTTTATTAAGTTGGCGCCCACCATTGACCACGCTTTTGATATGTTCAGAAAGCAGCTCCTTGCCTTATGGGACTATCACTCCCCTAAGAAAAAAAAAGAGTTAGAGACTCTCATCTCCTTGGATCTCTGCTGACATTATCAGCAGATGTCTGAGCTAGAGACCAAGCCTGGAAAAAACACAGGCTATTAGACACCCCTGCATCTCTACAGCATTACCCATTACCCTCCGAAATAACTGCACTAAAGCCATAAGACAGGCAAAATCAACTATTTCTGAGAGGCTCTCACCGCTAATCTAAGTCACCCCTCCAAATTCTGGAAAACCATGAAAACCCTGTTCTCTCCCCTGCCCAGCCACCCACCCCTACCCTAAACATACAGGGCATCAATATATCAGCCCCTAGCGAAGTTGCCTCAGCTTTCAACTCCTTCTTTTCCACTAGCAAAAATCCCTTCTAGACAGCCAACAACTCCACACACCCACATACAACCCTCTCGCAATACCCCCGCCAACCCCTCACGTGTCTTCTTTCTCTTTCGACCTATCTCCTCAGCTGAAGCTCTAGCACCCTACACTCCCTAGACCCAAACAAAGGCAAGTGCCCTCTGGGACTGGGCCTTGAAACTCCTCCTCTTATCAGCCCCTGCAATAGCCACCCCCTAGCTGACCTCTTGAACCACTCTTTTTCCACGGCTAAAATTCCAGCTGCCTGGAAGGAAGCAGTAATCATCCACTACCAAAAGGAGATGATCCATCTGAGCCTGGCAACTACCGCCGATCTCTCTCCTTCCGGTTCTGGCCAAGCTTCAAGAACACCTAGCCCTCTCCCAAATCTCACATTTCCTCGACTCCGCCTCTTTCTTCACCCCATTTCAGTTGGGCTTTAGTAAAACACACTCCACCATTACAGCACTGCTAAGGCTCACAAGCGATGTTTCCTCAGGAATGGACAAGGGCTACATCACCTCCGCTATTTTCATAGACTTGGCCAAAGCCTTTGATACTGTATCCCACTCAAAACTTCTCATACAATTTGCAACACGGGGCCTATCTCATCTTGCCACCAGCTGGTTCCAAGCCTATCTAACAGGCAGGAAGCAGGCAGTAAAAATTGGCCCTCATGTCTCCACCTCACTCCCAGTCAACATGGGGGTCCCCAGGGTTCGGTCCTGGGCCCCTGCTTTCTCATATTCTTAAATGATCTACCTCAAGTCTGTTCCAACTCAGCCATACAAATGTGCGCTGATGATACCGTACTGTACACCTCCGGCCTCTCCATCAAGGACACATGCATTTCTCTTCAGCAGGATTTTGATGCCATTCAAGCTTGGCTTAGGTCCAACCAACTTGTCCTTAATGCAAAGAAACCATCTCCATAACTTTCCAGCACCCATCCTAAACTATCCGACTAGAAGCCTCCGCCCGTCTTCCACACTTTAGATGGTTCCATCCTAGAATCCTGTACCTCTTTCAGGTACCTGGGGTTTGGCTAGATCAACACCTTGATTTCTATGCCCACATTGACTCACTACAGAAAAACTTCACCCTAAATTAGGCACACTTTACCATAATAAAGGCAACCATCCAACATGAGTCAAGAGAACTAGTCCTCAAAATGATCCTCCCCATCTTTGACTATGGTGGCGTGGTCTACAGTGCAGCCCCCATCCACCTTGGCCATCCTGGACCCCCTCTTTCATTCTTTCTGCCATTTAGTCCTTGACTTCCCACCTTCCACCCATCACTGCGACTTGTACAGCGCCCTTGCTTTCCCATCGTTGGAGTCTAGGCGTAAACTGCATCGCCTAATCTCATTGCCAAATACTGGACAAATGCCTCCCCATATCTCAGTGTGTACTAGCAACTCAGCCCCCGCATACCCCTCAGAGGTCGGATTCAAAACAACTCCAAGTCCCTTTCATGCGCACTTCAAAGGGCCAATTGGCCTTCAAACACCGGTTACCCAAAGTATGGAATGATTTACCTGCAGACATCAGGCTCTCACCTCCCACTGTCTTTGCAAACCACTTCTAATTGCCCCTTCTCAGATGTATATAGTTGCTACCCACAGCCTAGTCCTATCACCAGGGGCATCCAAATGGCTCATAAATAATAACTAAAGCAACAAGCCTAGTTTTCCTACTGTGCCAATATATTTTCTGCTTTACTGTTTCACCTGGCAGTCTATGCCTAACCATGCCACAACTAACTATGCACTCTGCAGCTGATTTACTACCACTGTTATTGAGTTGTCTACTGAGACTGCTGTCTATTCAGTATTGTACTGTGTATTCTTTACTTATCTCAACCTATGTAACTCCCAGGTGCATCTGGAAATGGCGGTCCCGCTAAGTATGCTTATCTGGTAAATCTCTTAAATAAATAAATTTGATTTTAGTTTACATCTTTTCTGGTAGCTGAATTTTGCAGAAGGCTAAAGTGCAGTTGGTGGCTTAAGCTTCCTATGAACGCCATAGTTTCCTCTTTAGGGAATGCTCTGAAGTGTTTTGCCAGGTTTTCAGCATTCGATCAAGTTATCAACCAAAAGTGGTTGAATGTTAATAAAAGAAGCTGTTTGCAAAATCTAAGATAAAATCTATAATTTTCAGAGGTTTATACTGAAAAAGTGAAGTCTCCACCACTCACTGATGCTTCAGTGACAAATATAGTTAAGCATACCACTGTCCCTATTAAAGAGAACATTTGCCGTCTCCAAATGAAATGATGAAAAATAGATGCAAAGTGCCAATATGCATATTTGTCAGCAAGAGCCAACATTAGGGTTCTGTATTCTTTCTTTCTGGTCTTCTAGGTGCTATGTGATTGGGTGTTGGCTCTCTCAGATGACATGCCAGAGGATTCTCCAGTGTCCAACTTATTGCCTGTTATTAACCTAGCATAATCCTTATTGTTTGATGCTGTTCTGGAAAGGTTACAGCTCTTTTGCAGGTGCTACTCCACTATAGTTTCAGCTATGGGAGGAGTCTGGTTTCAGCACTGGTCTGCAGATCTGGTCTCCCAAGGTGCATTTGTAGGATGTCTCATTTGCTGGTTATTAATTGTTCACTCTATAGTTGAATGACATTTTAAAGGAAACTAAGGACAAAGAGCCAGATGCCAGTTCCAAGGGAGAACACAGTCCCTCTAAACCTAATCAGGTGAGAAGTTTTGTTGTGCTCAGTGTAACAGAGAGTGTTTTCATTCCTTGTGAGGCTACTGAAATCAACTAGGCTGAGATTGTCACGATTTTAAGTTCTTTCATAATAGAGTTTCCTTCTCCCACAGATGTTAGGGAGGAGCAGGCAAAAGGGCTGGTTCTTTGCATGAAGATTCTCTGGCCCATCTTGTCCTCAAGAGGACATCTTTAGAAATTTGTCAAAGATGGCCTAGACCCCAATTCATGGGTACTGAGATTGTATCTCTTGGCTGTGAAATAGAATTCTCTACCCTGCCATTAGGGAACTGTTTTTCCCAGTATCCAGGAGCCTAGTGAAAAGTAAAGTGGTGAACCAAACCCTGGACCATTTGCTCCAAACAGGGGTAATAGTTGTGGTTTCTCCTTCCAAGAGGGACAGGCATTATATTTGATTTACTTTGTAGTCCTCAAGAAATTGAGGAGGAGGAGGGCTTTGTCTGATCTTAGATCTGCTGTGTCTAACATTTGTGAGGTAAACCAAATTCAGGATGGAGTCCCTCAAGTCTAATAGTTTTGTTTTTTGTTACCAGGAGAGACACACTAAGCTGAAAGCTTGTTTACTATGCAAATGGGGGCACTATCTGGTTTCCGTAGATGTCAGATGTCTATCTCCGTATTCTGATCTACTATTCTCATAAGAGATTTCTAAGATTTGACATTTCAGAATCAGTATTGCCAGTATCAAGCTCTCCCTTTTGGCTTGGCTTCCACCCAAAGGGTGTTCTTGAAAGGTGCTGATAGTGACAGTTGCCTGCTTTGGACTGGAAGCCACCACATGTATCCTTAGTTGGATGCTCTCCTGATCAGAACTTTGTCAGAAGAGCAGAAAAATCCTCTGTAGCCAGGATATTGCAGGTCTTGGATCAACAAAGTTAGATAATTGACAGGAGGAGAGTTCCCTTATTCTGTCTTAGAGACTGGAACACCTGGAAGCCTATTTCCAAATGGATCTGCAGCCAGGCGTCCTCTCCACTGCCAAAGTGGCAAGGCAGTGCAGTTTTTATTTATAATGTGCCCTTTCCTAAGGGCTTGTGGTGCTATAAGGCAGGGGTTCTCAAATGGTGAGGCCAGCTTCCTGGGGAGGCCCCAGCCTGTTCAGGAGACTCAAGCAAGTCTTAAAAGTACTGTATTTAAATTTTGAGTTTTATTTATTTTGTGTGAAGGATGAAGCAAACTAAAGAGGATAATAGCAGGTGCATGCAGCCCATGTTCACAGTGCAAGTGGGTTGCTGGTAGATTTGGCCTAGGAGGGAGGGCTCGGCGTCCGAAGGACTGCTCTCCTCTCCTGGGGAGGGAGGTTGGCATTCATGCTGAACAACTGCCCCAGGGTGGAGGTCCACTGGTAATGCAGGACTGAAGGGTGCCAACACAAGGGAGGGTACTACGGGACTTCTGCAACACATGTGTGCTTCCGCTCACACACGCCTGACATCGCCCCAGCAACAGGGAAGGGAGAAAATGGAAAAAGGTGTTGGCCGGCAAAGATGATGCCAGTCCTCCTTGGTCTTCACACCCAGCTAGCTGTACTCCTCCATGCTAAGAGGTAAGTTCTGGTGGACACGGGGTGATGGGGCTTGGGAGGAGCCAGGTGGAAGGGAAGCCAGCCAACACAGGAGGAGCATAAAATGTATATTTAAAAAAAACAGAACTGGTTACATGGGCTTTCTCCATCTGAGGCTGCTTCAATCCGATCTTTTATCACCGTGGTCTCCCATGTCTGAGTGATACCAACTTCCATCTGGATTCCCCATCAGTTTGTTAGTCCCTTACATGGTGAGAAGATCTGAAAAATCTGATAAATGGACCCCTCGCGGTTTTCATATCTGAAGTTAATTCTGCAAGCGGATGCCAGCCACCTAGGATGGGGTGCTGTTCTGATCAGTCTGGTCCAGGTTGTCTGGAGCCTAGAGGAACAAGTTCTTTTGATAGATGCCTTAAGAGATGCAGGCAGTGTTTCTGATCAACTACATTTTACAAGCAGCTCAGGTCCCAAGCGGTGAAGATCTCACAGGACAATGCAGTGACATTTGCATGCATAAACAATCAAGGAGGCACAAAGAGTGAAAGCATGCTCCTAGAAGCTCAGAATGTTCTTCACTAGGTCAAAAGTCTGCTATCTCGGTTAGCCATCCATCTAGCAGGGGATCTAAGTATTCAGGTTGATTGGCTAAGCCACCAGATAACTCATCCAGGAAGTGGTCTCTAAACCTAGAGGTGTTCAGCCTTCTGTGTGAGCAGTTTAGGACCCCTTGAATTGATCTTGTTGCTTCCAGAGCAGATGTTCAAGTTCACAGATTCTTCATCTGGTTGTGATGTCCACTAACGGAGGAGGTGGTGCTCTGTCCCAACAATGGAGCGTCAAAAGAGTTTACCTGTTTTCTTCCAGTCCCACTAATCCCAAGGGTTCTTTGAAAACTTCTGCAATCAAGCAGTAGCTTATTTTGAATAACTCTAGAGTGGCAAGAAGACCATGGTTCTCATGTCTGATAACTCTTGCTGTTCAAGAGCCATTCTGACTTCCTTGCTGCAGGGATCTTTAAGGGTAGGGACCTGGTCTACATCCGAATCAAATGTCATTTCAGTTAGCAGCAAAACTGGAGAACAGTAAATTGTGCTGCAGTTCATGAGGTGAGGTGCAAGTAAAATGTGGCGGCTCAACACAACAAACTTCAAACCAGTAACTTGCACTGCTCACAGGCTAATAAACTACGAAAGACCAAGAGTTGAAATGCAACAAAATGCACAGAAATGTATTAGGCTACTAGGAAACCATAGTCATATTCACAGCATATCCCTCAAATTTCTAATAAAGTAGTAAAAGAAGTGTGATACATTACCACTCCCAGACCTTCCTCACACTCACTGTGATATGCTGTCAAAATGACCATGGTTTCTGGCATGAGCCTAATAAATTGCTCTGCATTTTTACATTGCCACTCTTGGTCTTTTCAGTTTATTGGCTTGTAAGGAGTGCAAACTACTGGTTTGAAGGGCATTTCAGTTAACAGCCTGGCTTCTGAAAGGAGAAGGCTGCTAAAGAAGGTTTCTCTGCCAAGGTCATGGACACCTTTATGTCACCTAGAAATTGTTTGACCTCCTCCACTGGTCTGTCTACCCCACACTTAATTGGTTTGGCTGTTACTTCACTGGTAGACAACAAATCCACCCAGGTGTGCTCCACCCTGTCTCCCCCACCCCTTTCCCATCCTAGCTGAGTCCATCAAGGTTCCATCCTTGGACCCATCCTCTTTATTAATGACCTACATACTGTTTGCACAAAGTCCCAAATACACATGTATGCCGATGACGCTATCCTCTATATCTCTGGTCCCACCACCCCTTCAAAATGACTTCAACAAAGTCTTGGGCTCAGAAACCTTATCACGTCATCACTGCATTGTTCAGAGTCCAGATCATCAGTACATGTGCATTGCATCCTTAAAACTGGCCTTTTGGAATATTTTTAATAAGAGCCATGGGATAGCAGCCGTTAGCCCTTAATATTGTATTTCATGCAGTCGGTTTTCTATCAAGTTTGCTTTTAAACAGTTTCCATCTCTGAATATTGTTAAATCAAGAAAATTTATTTGTTGTCTGTTCCATTTAAAAGTAAATATGAGGTGTGCTTTTGTACTATTAATATATTGAGGAACTGAGTTGACGCTTCTTCACTTCCTTTCCTTTCCACACTACAAAACAATCATCGATATAGCATTTCTATGTTACTATATGACAGAAAAAAGTATTGTATTGTTCATTTTAAATAAACTCGTTTTCCCATTTGCCAACATACTAATTAGCAAGATCTGGGGCAAATGTAGTTCCCATGCTTGTGTCCTTAATTTGAGTGTAATATTTATTGTTGAAAATAAAATTGGACTTGAGAACTGTTCTTGAGCAATTTAAACTAAATTGTGAAGGGGTGTCACATTGTCACCAAAAAAAAAAAAATAAATGTCAATATTTTTCCAGGGTATGACTTACATCCACTTACCAGTAGATAACTCTAATTCCAAATGGTAATCCAGCCATTAAATCAAAAAGCTCCAAAAAAAGCCTAGCATTAAAAATAAACTACAAGGTAGCAACTCCATGTCATATACTGTATCAGAGGGATAAATCCAAGATGTTGAAGATATCCACGAGCTGCTCCAGAAGATACCCTGAGTTCACCAACTCCATCCAGACAAAGTTGGGATGCCAAGGATGGGATCAGAGGGAGGGGTTACCACTAGCGCCAGGTATACTATCTGTGATGCCTACGATGGGATCAGAGGGAGGAGGGTTACCAATAGCACCAGGTATACTATCTGTGATGCCAGGGATGGGATCAGAGGGAGGAGGGTTACCACTACCACCAGGGGTACTATCTGTATACTATCTGAGATGCCAGGAATGGGATCAGAGGGAGGAGGTTACCACTAGCACCAGGGTACTATCTGTGATGTAGGGGCTGGGATCAGAAGGAGGGGTTACCACTAGCACCAGAGATATTGTATATTTTTAGTATTTGCCAGCGATCAGTGGGTGGGGGGTGTTCTCCCCAGTGGCCAACTAACTATGTGGCTGCATTACCTCCAGTAACTACTAGGGTTGCCCAGAGTACATCGGGTTATGTTCAGCGAGTATTTGCGCTGTCAACCTTTTGCACAGTACAAAACCGCTGACTAAAGGTTATGTGCATATTCATGGACATGCTCCTCCCTTGCCCGCATGCATACATTATGTTTTGTGTAGGCACTAACCCTCTTGCCCATGCAAAAGACCCTTTTGAATATGGGGCTCCAGTGCAAACCCTGGTTTCACAAGCAAAGACCAATTAGTGCCGCACAAACCTTTGAATATCAGGCCCCAGCTATCTTGAGGATTTTAATCAACTGGAACCTTGTTGTACCACAGAAGGATACAGTCACATTCCATGACTTTTGATCTGTGATACAACAGGGTTTCAGCTGGCATGGAAATCCATGCAGAACAAGCACTCACTCTACACTGTAAGGGCATATTTGGTTTAGTAACTTGCTGCATGAGCCCTGAAAATATAATAAAGGTGGAGGAGGTGTTTGTTTTATGCTAAATGGTAGCCCTGATCAGTCTACACAAACAAAAAGTATGGTTCTTGGATTTTAATAAACAGATATTCATTAGACACAGAAGGACCTATCCTGGGTCTGAATTAAAAGTACAAAGACTTAAATTGCTGGGCTGCTGGGAAAGGTGCTGCTGACTTGTTTTATCAGAGGTCTTGGTGTAATGAGATAGTTGCAAGGAGTCATTTCATTTATGTCTGCAAAACATCAATTGACAGTTTTTTCAACTGATGTGAAAAATCAGTAGACCTAAAATAGTTCTTGATGCCGCTTTTAAGTTTTTTATTAAAAAAAAAAAAAGAATTGCTATATTTTCTTTGTATTTTGTCTGTGACTGTCTGGACCATGCAGCAGATCTACAGCTTCAGTGACTCCCCCACCTCAATGGAAGAGGCTTGCCTATTTTTGTTTTGTCTGATTTTTTGCAATGCAGTTATGGGCCCTGCTCTGATGGCCAACCAGTGAGTGAGGGAGTGAGTGAAGTGACCCACCACCAGCACTGTCCTGTTTGTGGAAAACCGCCACCTTTTAAAATCACTGGCCCCCACCTATAGCTCTGCCTAGTCAAATGCCCAGTTTGTGGTAGTGGCAGATTACTGCATTCATGTCCTCTGAGACAAGGTAATGCATGCATCTGTTGCCATGGGGCTGGCTGCTGTGGAGGGGCAGACTGGCTCACAACTATTTCACTGATAAATGGTTGAGAGGTATATGAGTAGTGGTGACTAATTTATCCCTACAATACTGGAGACATCACATACCTCAGCCTCATCCTGTTGTCAGAGAAATGTGAAAAAAATGTTGTTGGGCACTAACCTCAAAATGTGGGACACTGTCACATGTATGTCACATGTAGGAAACACTGGTCTAAAATGTAGGACACATTAAATTAAGTTATAATGCATGACAGGACTTGTGTTGTTATGGGATTTACACACGCCTTGTGTGGTGTGTCATGAGGCATAGCTGAGTGACTTTAACCACAGAAGTGTGTAAATCCCACTGCTGCTAACATGCCCTGAAGTGCATTATTATTGTTATAAATGAATCTGTATTAAAAATACAGGTTCAAAGAAAGTAAACATTTGATCAAAGGGATCTTTACCAGTTGTCTGTTGCCGAGTTACACATCATGTGACCTGTTTTGACCAATGAGGTTACAGGATTTTGAGACCCATTTTATAATATGGCGATACATCCGTGCTCTGAACACTGTTGAAACTAATGTTATTTTCTTGAGAAAGTTTGATTTTCCTTTAACATCAGAGGGTGTTATAATGTTGTGCTTTAATGTCTGACTTTACAGTGTTAAGCAGAACCTTCTCTGTGTGGACTGCACCTTTTCCATATGAGACAGATGTGGGACAGAGTGTATGTATGTATGTGTGTGTGTGTGGGGGTCGTAACATAAGGAACCCCTAGCATTGTGTGAGAGAAATTAGATGAGTTTCATGAGACAGCAGTGTATTGCTTGATTGGCTGATAACAGTATAATGTTTAAAACACTCTGATTAATACACATCAGAGTGTGATCCCACAGTAAAGGAAATACACAAGCCAACAGATTCAGAAGATGAGCATTTGATCCAGCCTATTTCAGCCTCAGAAATTACAGACACACTACATAGCATGGCAAAATCTAAGTGTCCAGGACTAGATGGTTACACATTAGAATTCTACATTGCCTTTGAACATATTTTGATACCTTTGTTGAGAGTTTATTTAATCAGATACAGAGAATAAACAAGATGCCAGACTATTTTTTAAAGCCTATTGTATACATCACTTATACCAAAGCAGGGAAAGGAAAACAAAACAAAGTAGAGCACTACAGGCCAGTAGCAATCGTGAACACAGACTATAAAATATATACAATAATTCTAAATAACAGAATTTTACCACTATTGAATACAATTATACATTACAATCAGATGGGTTTAATTCCCAAAAGAAATAGTCAGGAAGACACAAAATTCAGTTTATTATTGAATTCTTAAAACAACCTAATATACCAGCAATTTTTGGGGCTCTAGACACTACAAAAGCCTTTGATATGTTAGAATGGATGTTTCTTTATAAAGTTTTAGGAAGTTTTGGCTTTCCAGATAGGTTTATTGAATATATACAGTAATCCCTTGGCACAAATAAAAGTTAATGTTTTTCAGACCACATTAAACTCCATAGAGGTAAGGCAGGGATGCCCATTATCCCGACCCTTTCAATTATTGGCTTGGAACTGCTACTTAATGAAATAGAACGAACGATAAAATAAGAGGCGTGCAGATAGCCTCATTTGAATCTAAAGTAAATGCATGCATGGCTGATGTGTTATTAATGTTACAAGACCCATAAACAAGTTTACAAGAACTTAAAATAGTAATACATAATTGCAGGTTATAAAATAAATGAAAAGCAAAGAAATGTTGATGTTCAATATAGCTGAACCAGAAGAACTTAATAAATTCATATCAGCAAATATTCAGGAAAAAGGATTTAAATATCTAGAAATTAACATTAGTAACAGACTAGAAATATTTTATGACTTAAACCATAAAGAGGCATTTAATTCTTTGAAAGATAAGTTTAATAGGTGGAGTAAAACCTCTTTCACTATGAGGTAAGATACAGATTAGCAAAATGGTGGCAATTCCCTCTTGGCATACAAGATGCAGACAATTCTTACACCTATTCCTTCTAAATGAGTTACAGTAAACAAATTAACGCTTTGTTCAAGAGATTCATCTGGAATGATAAACCTGCAAGGATCACCTGGCACAGATTGTGGCTTGGTAAAAGAAAAGGAGGGCTGGCATGCCCAGATAGTGAAGTATGCCATCAGTCCTACCAGGTAAAATTAGTAATTAGGTGGGCTTTACTGTAAGAAGAGGATCATGAGACTGAAATTATTAATACAATGATAAAGAAGTCTACAATGAAACAGTAGATATTAAACAAATACTATTTACTGCAAAAAATGTATTAACTCTAAGAGCCTTCTTGTTTAAAACTTGGCAGAGCGACCATTATGTTTACCAATAGGACTAAATGGATGTCACACATATCTCCATTAAATCAAATATGATATAATCCAAATTTCAAAATCAGTGGAAAAATACTCAAAAATAAGGTTTGGGAAAACAAAGGTATAAATGGCAAGATCCGTATAAAGATGGAGCTATATTAAAGTGGGATTTCTTTAAAGAGAAATATCAACTTAACAATTATGTTCTATACTTCAATCAAACTTACTAACAGATATATGAAAGACTATAGCCATTGGGAAAGAGCAGCTAATAACAAAAATTTTAGAGACGGATCTGACAAACATCCTGAAGAATAATACAAAAAATATTTGCCTGGATTACTAATTTGTAACAAAAAATCTTTAGTATTCTATACAAGAAAGGTTTTTGAAATGGGAACATGAACTTAAAGAGTACCTAAACAAGCAGTTTTTAAAACTGCAAACTCCAAAATCTGGCTTCATAGCAAGGTAAAGGCTGCTGTTTACATTTATGCTAAAACTGCATTTTGTAAATAACAGAAATGCGGTTTCATAGATTTTGAAAAATGTAAACAGCCTTTCACTTTCAAAAACAGCATTGCTTGCTCCTAAAATGTCCACCAAGTGTGTTAAGTGATGAGTCATGATGACATCATTGAGCCAAAGGCAGAGACCCACATGGCTCCCTATAGTGCTAACTAGTTCTTCTTTGCCCCTTTGTTTTGAATTGTTTACAAGAAAGATCAACACCATGTGCTAACACGTGGATTATTTTGATTAGTACGTTAGGCATATGGTTTTGTTCATTCGTTACTTTAACATGCTAAAAATGTTTTGTAATCCAGCTGACTTTCTCTTTGGCAAACCACAGTACAGTACCACATTTCAAATACCTGATGATCTAGTGGTTATGTGATGCCCTGAATTTTGTAGCTAAGTACTGGTCTGGTCCAATTCCAAAGCTCATGCTTTCTTGGTAATCCACAAATCACGCTTCTCTTGTAGTCTTTTTCCACATGAAACCCCTGCACCTGGCCTGCCTTGAGTTGAACACCCGCCATCCATACTCTGTCTTTAGTACTGCCTGGGGCCACATATGAGCTTGCAGTCTCATGAAGAAGTATCACACCTCAGATTGTAATCTTGTACCTCAGAGAGTTGTGCACACCTATACCGATGCATTTCATCAGCTGGCACTGTTAAAATGTCTCCCAAATCACTCTCCAGTCCACTTTCTCAGTGTTTGACTTCTGCTCCCACAGCAAACAGTGAGTGGATCACCACCCTTCTGCACAGTGAAGGCAGTATGTACAGTCCCCTGTTGTGTTTTTCCTGCCTCATTAACCAACAACTAGGTCTTCTGGAGGGCCAAGCAATAAGCAACAGGACCCACCAGAAAACTGCATGTTCATGCCCTCATAAGGGCTGCACTTACTATGGATAACAATATTATTAGCAGGAGAGGCGATTAATGCCTTGAGCGAATCCACCGAATTACAGTGTCGATCTACTCCCTTTACCTGTGATCTGCAGAACCCTGCAGGACAGTTCCCAGCAATTTTTCTCCGGTACTTTTCTGTGCCCTACTCCATAATGTGAGTTGGTTGGCTGCCACCCTTCTGAATCTTGAATGAGCTATACACAGCTCCCTCGATACTGTCCTAACAAATGTCAAACCCACCGAGGTAATCTCCCAACACTGAATTCAAGTAACAGGTTAGGTGCAGCCCTGCCACTCTGAGTATTTGTCATCGCTGGCTGCTCTCATCCACAGTCAGGTAGTAATCACTGTGCTGGCAGTCCCCATATCTCAGATCGCACAAAGATCTGCTCAATATCCCTTCCTGTCTTCCCCTAACCTGAATAGAGCTGTACCCTGCTGGAATGGCCACTTCAGTGCCTCTTTGGCATTCATTCTTCTCACTGCTCCACACCAAAAACCAGTGAGCTCACTACCCTTCTGCATCATGAATGCAGTTAGTACAGTCTCCTGTGTTATTTTTACATATTAATAATAAACATGATCTTCTGGTAAAAGCCAGGCTGATAGCAACACGACACAAAGGGAAAAATAGGCATTCCCTACCCATATAAGATCTAAGTCACCTATGATTAGGCACTACTAAATGACGTGCATAATGATGTGCACACCAAATCATTTAATAGTGCCTAATCAAGGTAGCCTACATCTTTTAAGGATAGGAAAGCCCATCTTTCCCTCCTCCTGCTGCTATCAGCCTGACTTACTGAAAAGATTTGTTTATTTTTGATATGTCAAAAACCCGACTGTACTATCTGCATTCATGATGCAGAAGGGTGATGAGCTCACCAGTTTTGGTGTGCGGAGAAGGAGTGAAGTATGAATAGCAGAAAGGGACTGAGAAGGCCACTCCTGTAAGCTACTGCTATTTTCAGTGAGGAGAGAAGACAGAAGGAGAAATATGAGCAGATCACTGTGAGATATAAGATGTGGGGCTGTCACACCAGGATCACTACCTGACCTCCTTGTCCTGGCTAACATTCCCCTTCCCACAAAACCAGTTCATGCACTGCCTAAGGCTGTGTGTGGGTATTAATGTGTGAAATGTCTCACATTATACATTCAGTCACTTCACTACCAGTCTAGCATTGCTTGTAAAGCACTTTGGGATGCAATGTGTATGAAAACACTATATAAATGCTGATTCTTCTTATTATTACTGTTTCCCATGGAAAAGAAGACAGGACAAGCATATTTTCGATTTCAGAGAAAGTATGAACTCAGGCATTGGACTACAAGAACTTTACTACAAACAAGTGGTGGTCCTATGGGGTGGTAGGTCTGCTGCACCCTCCCCCATTGTAACTTATTTGCTTGCTGCTGCTGTATTTCACTTTGTTGAAGAAGTCTGATTTATTGATTGTACAAATGTTTACGCTCAAAACTATGGAATACATTTGTAGGTTCTGTCAAAACGCACTAGAAAAGAACACTAGCAAAAACTATAAAGGTTTAATAAAATGTTAAAAGTACATATCAAGTATGTACATTGCCCAGCATCCCACATTGTAACATCCTGGATCCGCCATAACCACTAGACCACCAGGTTATTTAAGATTTCTACTGCACTGTGGTTTGCCAAAGAGAAAGTCGGTTGAATTAAAACACAATTTCAGCATGTTAAAGTAAACAAAATGAACAGAACCATAGCCTAATGTGTAATGATCAAAATAATGCACATGGTTTTGACCATTTGATGAAACAATTCTATACAATGGGAAAAAGTACTAGTTAGCACTATAAAAGCCATAGCTCTCTGACTCTGGCTCCAATGATGTCATTGCGGCCATTTTAGGAAGCAGGTAAAGCATTTTTTTAAATTGAAAGGTTGATTTTACATTTTCAAATGCTTTGGAACTGCATTTAGGTAAATTATATAAATGTAGTTTTAACACTAATGAATACAGCAGCCTTTCCTTTAGTCCCTATGAAGTCAGATTTTTGAATAGTTTGTTGTCAAAATGTTGTTTAGGTACCCTTTAATTACCAATGCACTGAACAACTATGGCAGCTGGCCTGTAGTTCAATTGTAAAGTATAAACTCAGTAGGGACAAAGCAATATAATACAAAATACTTAACAGAGCATATTACCCACCTCAAAGGCTGCACAAGATGAATCCAGAAATAGCAGATTCGTGCTGGCACTATGGGACCAATAAGGAGACATGTTGCACTTATTTTGGGGATGCAGTTTAAGTTTTTCTTGGTGGACCTAATCCTTTAAAATTTGGAAGGCGGGCTTTGACTTCCACATTGGAAGGATTCTAAATTAGTGATACTAGAAATGTTTAGTGAACAAAGAATAGAACTAGAATATAGATTAATTTTGAGAGTCAATATAATGACAGTTAAGAGACTACTTCTTAAAAATTGGAAATGTGATTTGGCTCAAAGGCTATTTCCAAAAATAAAATGGAAACAAATATTTTAAGCACTTTATACAATTATAACCATTTCAAAGATTTAAAAAATGTGGAAAATATACAATAAAGAAATAGAGGATTGGGTTCTGCAAGACTTTTTGGATCAATAACCAATGTAAAGAATATTTATTATGTCTCTTTTGGATATATAAAGGCATGAATTGTATTTATGGTCTGCCACTAATATGTGACTCAATACTGTGATGCTATTAACCTCCTTTATTCTTTCTATAATGGAATATACCCCAACATCTGTTCTATTTATAAATGCAATATGAAGGAAATAATAAAATTATTATTTACAATACTATATATATATAATGTTTAAAACAGTATATTGTTGTCTGCTGAAACTCATCTAATGCTGTGAATTGTTTATCTGATGTGACACATAAAAATATACATTGTGAGATCAATGTTTAATGTATGGCTCTTGTCTCAAATGTGGCTCTTCTATGGGTCCGTGGAAAGGAAACAGTTTGAAATGGTGGAATTTGTGGAATAGAGGCTCAGATGCAACTTGTTGACTTGGGGAAGGGCTAGGGACTTGCTTAGAAGCAGCTGACTGCTCGGCCGCAGCTGGGTTATGGGAGGGAGTTCAGGGGCAACATGCTGGACTGTAGGGGCTTTGGGTCTGGGAGGGGCTATGGTTCTTTTGTTACAAATGATCCACAAAATGCACTAGAATGTGCCAAAACCCAAGATTTTCGGATGCCCTAGGTGGCTCCCAGACCCATGGCCTGTAGTTTGCACACTTTCAAACCTTGTTTGTACACTTTTTACAGGCTGGTTACACCACTGTGTTGCCCCTCCACAGCCACTCTGTTGATGTGGCTATGTGTCTACTTTGTTGCCCCATCTGCAGCCTTGTATTTGTGACCTGGATGGTGTGTATGAATTTTGTCTCAAGTTTGTATGCCACCCCCAAGTAGATGTATGTGATGTTTCATATTGCCTCAGGGCAGAAATTTGTATCTGCTCCCCACCTGGTAGGGAGGGGAAGAGACAGAGAGAGAGAGATGCCAGTCTGGTTGGGCTTCTAGATGGTCAAGTCACTGCACAGGTGGATATGATACATCATTCTGAAACTTAAGTTGTTATTGACATCCTGTCAATATTTATTGTCATCATGTCAATATAAAATACAATGCATGTAAGCAATACAGGAAACAGATTAACACACAGCATTGAAAAGAAAAAAAAAAAAAGAGAAGTGTTTGCTGGATTCGCAGTCTGTCTTGCTAGCTTATTCCAGAGGGTCACTTAATCTTTCATCTTTTCCTGCTGGTAGGTTACTGTTTAACATGGCTCTTTAATTGTCATCTTACGTATTTTAACCTGCTGTGTAAAAACATGTTGCTCCCTTTATACAGAGTTCAATACAAAACCACCTATCCTGTTATCCCCTCCCCAGCATGCATTGGTACATGCAATGGAAATAAAAGAAGGTTCATGCAACATGAATAAATACTCATCCCACCTGTCTCCTAAGACATCTTTTTGATGTGCCGGTCTGCTTGGGGTTCCAGAGGGTCAGGTGACTGCAGAGGTGGCATATTCAGTTTGTCCACTCACTTGGTCCACAAAGGAGATGACCACTTCCCCCATGCACACACAGCAAGCCTCTGTCCCTGAGTATGGCAGCAGCAGCTCTCCTCAGGCCCCAACAGGCAAACTGTTAATACTCGTAATGTATCATAACCCTCTGAGCACCAAAGAGGACAATACCCTATCACCCTGATCGTGGCCAGCCGTGGTCCCCTAGCTCCTTTTGTGGTAAAAATATTTAAAAAACTGGGGTTTTGCCTACTTTAGAGCAAAAGATAAAAATAAACATTGGTTTGTTCCCTGTTTTTAAGTGAAGAATATGTTCTTGTGTCCCCTAGTTGTATGTTTCTTCTTAGAAGAATTCACAAGGTGATTTTGTATGAATCCACTTTTATATGGAAAATGTGTAATATCACGTATATATTTATTTATTTATGGTTACTGTGCACTTGATGTTTGCATTGTTATGAAATGAACCTCTATCACTATTTTTGTAATGTCTTTTTAAGAGATTAGTCACGTGATGTTTTAAATGGTATATATATAAAATGTACACTAGGTGGCAGCTTCTTTGACAAAGACCATTTGGTTGAAACATTAGAGGTGTCTGTGGCTATTGTTCCTCCAGGTGTAGGCCTCGTTGGCCATTCTGTTTCTTTTTGCACTGCTGTGGTAGATAAAAATAAATGAAATCAGATTTTGGAGCAATAAATCTGGTGTGACTTTTGGCTCATTTTGGGTGCAAAGGTAGGTGTGCCATGACTTCTTTTACAAAGCCTTGGAATTATCCATGACTAAGCACCATGGGGACCAAGGCAGCCCAGGATCGGGCGGGGTGCAGTATGTTAAGTAGTATTTGCAGTTTGCCCATCAGTGCTCGGGGTTAGAGGAGAGGTGCTGCTGCTATACTTAATGGACAGAGGTGGCTTACTGGGAAGGGTGGTCATCTCCTTTTGAGAGTGAATGATGAGTGGACAAACTTGAAATTACAAAGAGCAGAACATGAAGAATGAAGAATGCTATTTTGGCAGTGCATTCGCCAGACTGAGGATGCGTAACTGCCACCTCTCCAATGTCCAGTGGCCTGACCCTCCAAAACCACAAGCCAGAAAAGCAGTCTACAATGTAGAGAGAGACAGGAGATTTTACAATGCAGAATAGGATGCCAGTTAAGCTTCCAGCAGGCTTGTTTTGGAATTCAGATTCTTGGCCTTCAATGCTGAAATTCCAACTTCTGAAAAACAAATCATAATCCAAGGAATCTGATTCTATCGGATGAATTTTGAGCAACCCTGCTCTTAATAAAATGTATTCCAGCACACTCCAAGACACTACACATTTTGATATTGGTGCAGTTGCTATTCCCTCCCCACTCTCCACAATGTATTTCCTTACATGTGTTCACTCCTCTCAGATTTGGAGTTTTGGCTGATATGAGTAGTGATCATAATACAATATATTGTATCTGAGGAAGATCCAGAGTCCCTAACCAGGCAAGATTTGTTACATATCACACAGTTATGAATTTTATTACTTGGCATTTGGAAGAGACTTAGATAATATAAATTGGAGAGATTACAATAAATTCTGATATAGATTTAAGGTGAAATTATTTTGTTTCAGAATTAATGAAGGTGTATAATTTGCATATGCCAGTAAAAGAAAAATTAAAATAAATCTTCCCCTGGTTTATCACCTCATCATGAAAATTAAAAAAGCGAAACAATCTAGCATGGAACAGGGCACATAACACAAGGTTGACTAAAGATTGGGAAAGCTACAGAAAGTTAAGAAATGCTTATGTAACCTCCATCAGAGGTGCCAAGAGATAGTTTTATACTGCAAAAATTGATGGCGCTGCAGGTGACCCAAAAAGATTCTGGTCCATAATAAAAGAAATAAATGGCCAATCAAAAGGTGACTAATATGCACCTCTTTGAGACAACGGGTACTATTGATGGGGAGTCCATGACTGATAAATTTAATAAATACTTTGTAGAGGCAGGGAACTTTTTGGCAACTCTGACTCCAGTTTGAATATCCCTGGAGGTCAGGAAGAAGAGAGGGCCCCATCTTTCACATTTGGGAAGACAGAGGTATTTGAAGTTATGGAACTTTTGTTGGAACTGAAAACTAATAAAGGTAGTGGACCTGACGGACTAACTCCCTTACTTTTAAAATACTCTATACTCCAGATTGCCGAACCGCATACTTATTTTTAATTGATCTTTGTCTGAGGGGGTGGTCCGGGGAATGGAAATTGACAAGGGTTGATCCAATTTTAAGGGGTGGGGCAGCCCTAACCAATTAACTAATTATCGGCCTATCTCTTTGTTGTCACAAGTTGCCAAGTTATTTGAAAAATTATTGGCTAGAGCAATTAACAGATTTTTGCATAAAATAATCTTCTTGCTAAGTACCAATCAGGTTTCCTTAAAACCCATGGCATGGTGGTCTCCATGGCGAGGGTCCTGGATGATGTCAAGGAAACTAAGAATTCAGGACAATTGACTAGGGCCATCTTTGTGGACCTCTCCAGGGCTTTCATCATGATAGACAACCAAATTCTTCTAAATAGGCTTGCAGATATAGGAGCTGCCAGAACAACCTTGAAATGGTTTTGTTCATACTTTCATTCTAGGTGCAATTAACACCATAAATGGTAAAAGAATCTTCACCACTACCAATAGCCCAAGGAGACCCACAGGGCTCAGTCCTAGGACCACTATTGTTCCTGACATATTTAAAAGGTCTGGGAGAAAGTGTGTCAGATATGGCATATCACTTACATGCCGATGATACGATACTTTACATTGCTGCACCATCTCTGGTCTGAATTTCAAAGTAAACTTCAGACTTGTTTTAACAGTCTCCGGCCTATTTTGAAGATCTAAACTTAAAATAAACACAAGTAAAACCAAATGTATGCTGTTTGGAACTCCAGCTAAATTCAGAGCAGTAGAGACCTGAATATTTTGGATGCAGAGTGGGCATGCTTAGATCAGGTAGACTCCTATAAGTATCTGGGATACTGTCTGAACTCCACTGGCACTGGCAATGTTCATGTAGATAGATTAGAAACCCAGACTGGCAGGAGAGTGGGGCTTTTATCGTAACCAAAATTGCTTGGGTAGCCATACTATACAAAAATAGTGGAGGTTCAGCTTTTCCCTTGTTTGACTGTGGCAACATTTTGTACGGCTACTCAAACAAGGAAAATTACAAAACTAAGATATGCTGTATAACCGATTGGCCAGGCTGATTTAGAAATGCCCAAAAGAGACTCGCTATTGTAGCATGTATAAAGGATTGGGGTGGATTTCTCTTACAGATAGACAACACCTACACTAATTTGAATCCCACAGCTTCCACTTGCGTGTAGTTACCCTGAGCAAGTCACCTAACTTTGTGCTCCCAGGTTGCACCTGTAAACAAGCTTTCAGCTTAGTGCATCTCTCCTGGTAAAACAGAGGTTAAAAAAATTGTTTTGGCTTACAAAGTGAACTGGGTAAAGTCCCAGAATACCTAGTAGCTGAATTACAGGAAAGGAAGATAAACTCTTCTGTAAGTAATTTGGCTTATTGTGAACTGACAGTACCTATAACTAAGACACAAAGGTCAATGTATTTCTATAATCAGGATATCCACACCTGCTTGGACGCTGATTTGACCCTCCAAGGCCCCCTAACAAGCTCCAGCTCTGTCTTCTAGGTGGTCCTGTTTGGGAGAGTTTCTGCCTCAAAGTCCTAATCCCAAAGAATACCCCTCCCGCTCAGGTGCGACTGGACCCTCCATGGCCCCAGACAAGCCCGCTCTCTCTGGTGGTCTTGTTTGCAGGAGACCGCCTGCCTCTGAAAGTCCGAATCCCAAGGATACCCGCCCGCTCGGACATGACACGGACCCTCCACAGCCCCGGACCCTCCACAGCCCTCAGTCAAGCCCCAGCTCTCTCTCTTTTAGGCAGTCCTCTTTTGCAGAGACCCCGCCTCAGTTTGAATACCAAGGATACCTCACCGCTCGGCGTGACTCGGACCCTCCCACGGCCCCAGACAAGCCCCAGCTCTCTCTTCTAGGCAGTCCTGTTTGCAGGAGACTGCCCGCCTCCAAAAGTTCAGATCCTAAGGATACTTCCCCAGCTGCTCGGTGCGACTCAGACCCTCCACGCCCCGGACCTCCACAGCCCCTGGACAAGCCCCAGGTCTCTCTTCTAGGTGGTCCTGTTTGCAGGAGACCACCCACCTCTGAAAGTCCAAATCCCAAGGATACCCCACCTGCTCGGGAATGACTCGACTCTCCATGGCCCCAGACCCTCCATGGCCCCTGGACAAGCCCAAGCTCTCTCTTCTAGGTGGTCTTGTTTGCAGAGACCGCCTGGCTCCAGCCAAATCCCAGGATACCCTCACCCGCTTGGGCATGACTTGGACCCTCTATAGCCCCTGGACCCTCCATGGCTCCCAGACAAGCCCCAGCTCTCTCTTCTAGGTGGTTCTGTTTGCAGAGACTGCCGCCTCCAAAAGTTCGAATCCCAGGATACCCCCACCCGCTCGGGTGCGACTCAGACCCTCCATAGCCACGGACCTCCACAGCCCATGGACAATCCCCAGCTCTCTCTTCTAGGTGGTCCTGTTTGCAGGAGACTGCCCGCCTCCAAAGTCCGACTCCCAAGGATACCCCTGTCCACTTGGGTGTGGCTTGGACCCTCCATGGCCCCGGTCAAGCCCATCTCTCTTCTAGGTGGCCCTGTTTGCAGGAGACTGCCCACCTCTGAAAGTCTGAATCCCAAGGGTACCCCTGCCCGCTCAGGCAAGACTCGGACCTCCACGACCCCCATACCCTCCATGGCCCCGGACAAGTCTGGATCTCTCTTCTAGGTGGTCCTGTTTGCAGGAGACTGCCTGCCTCCAAAGTTCAAATTCCAAGGATACCCCACCTGCTTGGGTGCGACATGCCCTCCATGGCCCCCGGACCCTCCACAGCCCTGGACAAGCCCCAGCTCTCTCTTCTAGGTGGTCCTGTTTGCAGGAGACCACCCACCTCTGAAGGTCTGAATCCCAAGGATACCCCACCCGCTCAGGCACGACTCAGACCCTCCTGGCCCCTGGACCCTCCACGCCCACGGACAAGCCCCAGCTCTCTTTCTAGGCAGTCCTGTTTGCAGGAGACTGTCTGCCTCTGAAAGTCAAATCCCAAGGTAACTGTTAGGAGCATGGACCTTGCTGCCAGCCAGCTGCTTGTTTGGCACTATCGAAGCTGAGGGACTTTTTTGAATTTTGCTTTGGTGCCTTTTTCTCAAGGCCGTAGGATCACAGTTTTCTGCTTGCAGTCCCTCCTGGGCGCTCTTTGTGGACACTGATGCTGAATCTCAAAGTAGCTCTTATTGAAAGCTGCATAAGCTCCGTGTTTTGCAACTGTTGTTTAAGTGGCACAGTCTGAATTTGTCTCGCGCTTTATTTAGAACCTACTGAAAATCTGTGCTAGCCCAATTTGATCTTAATCTAGCTAAAATTACAAGGATAAATTGCTGGCTGTATCTGCTAAAAATTGAATTTGTTTTCTGCTGCTCAAACTCTATACCAGCCCAGTTTCTTTGTTAACTTTTAGCCCTGCCTTTTTTCTCCTGCTTAAATCACCTCCTTCTCCTCTTTTCCTCAGAATACCCCCTCCCACTCGGGCTGGAACTCAGACCCTCCACGGGTCCTGGACCCTCCATGGCCCCCGGACAAGCTCCCAGCTCTCACTTCTAGGGTGGTCCTGTTTGCAGGAGACCGCCTGCCCTGAAAGTCCGAATCCCAAGGTAACTGTTAGGAACATGGACCTTGCTGCCAGCCCGGCTGCTTGTTTGACACTTACTGAATCTGACTCCCCACCTCACATCTGGGCATTTACTTATATAGGCTTGTTTTGGTCAGTTTCAGCTGACGGTAACAGGCCACTTGCCATTTGCTCCTCATCATATACTACCACTAGGGCATTGGCTTATCTTTAGTGCTCATTAATTACTTGTAGTTGATGTTTCTAGCTGCACTTGGGCTGTTCCTCTCCCTTCTGCATTTTGGCAATGGTGGTATTACTGCTCATCATGACACACAAATTTCTGGTCTCTCTCGTGACCAGCCTGTTGTTCTGTTCACTTGCTAGTCTCTCCCTGCTCCCTTGTTCCTGCAGTAGTACCTGGCAGCAGAACTCAAATAGAAACTTCAAATTCTTCAACGTGCTGGTTAGACCTACTGACTACCTTGATCTCACTCCACTATTAGTCCCAAGGTTCATCAATTATCTTGTGACTGCATACTTAGATCATAGTCTACTCTAAAATTACTATGGTTACTCCTTTTATTCACCATAGCTCTGGTATCTTATGCTTGCTTGCTATTCTGTTGGCAAGTGATGTGGAACTGAACCCTGGTCCCTTACATCCATAGCCATGCAGTAATGCCTCCTGGGATACTACTTCAGGGCTCTGCATAGCCCATCTCAAGCATTAGGAGCCTTACGTAATTTCAGGAGCTGGAGGCCTGGGTCTCCACCCACAACCTGGATATACTGTGCCTATCTGACGTGGCTGAAGCCCCCTACCCTGATTCAACCTGCTTGCTACAAAACTAAAGCCTTATCAGGAATGACAGGTTAACTTCTAAGCGGAGTGGGTTGTTGCGCTGTTTTACAAAGCGCATCTAAATGAAGGATTCACAGATGGAGATTAAGTATAGTATTCTCGAGACATTTATTTATAAATAAAATAAATAAAATGTCTTGCAGAATACTATATCAATCTTCCATCTGTGATCCATTCATCGCTTCTCTGCTTGGGTGCTAAAAATCTACATATAGCTGTTGCTTATAACCAACCCCAAGGAGGACTGTCTGCCTTCACTAATCTGCTAGAGAATATAGTAAAACTAGCAGGCCATAATGAACTGCTTATCCTAGGGGACATGAATTTAAACTGACTTGGACATACTCATGGGTCATTTCTATCTGTAATCCAGAGCTATAACCTGCATCAAGTGATAACTGAGCCTACAAGGATCTCTCTAGAGGCAATGTCAAGCCGCTACTGGATTGGGTGTTAATGAATAGAGCTGACAGAATTGTGGATGCGGCACTCTGCGGATACTATATCTGATCACTCCCCATTTTTTGTGTGGAAACACTCTAGCTCCCAGTCTCTGCCCCATGCTATATCACCTTCAGGAACTATGCTAATCTGAATCAGGTGAAGCTCCGGTATGAAGTCTCGTCTGTTGACTGGTCTTGTCTTGCTCAGTCCCTGGATGCACAAACAGCACTAGACTACTTTCTAGACCAATTTCGTGCAGTTCAGGATAGACATACACCCTTGTGCCCGATGAGTTCGTGTGGCATCCATTAAGTGATTACACAAAGATCTTCTGACGCATTACATGGCAGGAATAAGAGTTGGAGGTGTTTCAGAAAAACTGGCCTCATTGCTGACTACCACACCTATAGGACCCAGAAGTGATTGCAAAAGTGGATTAGACTAGCAAAAGTGCATATTGTAAGGGGCTTCTGCTGGAAGCATCAGGTGACTCCAGGAAATTCTGGGCACACGTCAAATCATTCCTAGGTGCTAAGAAAACTCACTTGACTGATGAAATGATCATTAGTGGGGTCCACTGCAACAACCCTAGGACCATGGCGGAAGTGTTTAATAAACAATTCTCTGACCTGTCCAGCTTTACATCTGTCTTCCTCCACAGTCAGCCCCTTACCTCCGTCCACCCACCCACCCCTACTGTACTTCCCCTCTATTCTACTTAAGGCAGTTTCTAAATCTGACATCCTAGGCCTGCTGAATACCATTTCTGACAACACTAGTGTAGGGTCTGATGGTAATGAACCCAAACTTCTAAAACTGGCCGCACCATTTATTGCTCAGCCTTTATCATGGATTTTACCTCTCTCTTTGCAGTGGAGTTGTCCTGGATATCTGGAAAATGGCCAGAATCACACGGTCCTTAAGAATGCTGATAAAAGAGATATGGCTAATTATCGGCCGATAGCTATATTATCAGTGCTAAGTAAAATAATGGAAAAGCTAGTATCAATACAAGTTATTGAATTCATGACCAAATATAACCTTCTCGCTAACTCATTATGGCTGCAAAGGTCATAGCACCTCCACGGCCTTGCTCCACCTTGCAAATGATACTTTAACTGCTATGGACAGTGGCCACCTCACGGGAAGTTTTTATTGACCTGGCAAAGGCATTTGACCTTGTTGATCATCCTCTTCTACTAGATAGTCTCCTAGCCCTCGATTTCTTGCTTAACTCGGTTTGCCTGGTTTAATAGCTATCTATCAAATAGAACTCAACTTGTTAGATTCAACTCCGCTGTGTCCAACCCCATGGCTATTAGCCTAGGTGTTTCCAGGGATCAATATTAGGACCCCTCCTCTTCTCTATTTTTATTAACAGTATCTCATCAAATAGCCGATTGCTCGGCTATCCTCTATGCAGATGACCTGGTTTTGTTACTGTAATATAGAATATACACCATATAAACCAGACCCTTACCACTGCTTTTAAGTCTATTCAGTCCTGGCTCTTCCACCATAAGCTAATCCTTAATCCTGATAAAATGCATACTATGTTGTTTGGGTTCTGCAGTCAAATTAAACAACAACCAGGATCTATTTAAAGTTTCTGGTCAGGGTGGTATGGTCCTCAAACCAGTATGCTCTTTCAAGTATCTTGGAGTACTCCTTGGCGCAAATCTTTACTTTGATAACATATAATGTCTACCTGTAAATCAGTTCATGCTAAAATTGGAGTAGTCTACAAATCAGCTCGTCCTTACGCGGTTGGCTAGATTAGCCATAGCCCATGGGATCTTGCTCCGTCGCTATCCTATGGGTAGTCACTTATCTTAGTTCATCCACTATTCTCCTCAGGAAGTGGAATACTACTTATAACAGCATCTGCAGGTATGCCTCAGCCTCTTCCTGGTCAAAACACTGTTGTCAGCTTTACGCTGATCTAAATTGATTACCCCCTCTTCAGCTTGAACACTTGCCCTTGGCTCAAGGATCCCTGTCTCGCTGGCCTCCCTACTAACTCCACTGCCCTCCTCCATGGCCTCTGATCATCTGACAAATCACTGCTGCAAATACCTAGATGTAAATCAAACAAAGGAACCCTTGCTTTCTCTCCTTTCGGTGGCTAAAGTCTGGAACTCCCTGCCTCTTGATGTTTGCCTAGCCCCCAGTCATGCCCAGTTTAAAACCAACTGTCACTCCTTCCTCTTTAGACAGGTCTCCGGTGCCTGCTTCCAACCCCCTGAATTTGCATTCAGACTTTGTCTCACTTCTCACTGCTGCAAACTGTTCTCTGCTTGTCCTACCCATCCAGTTATGTTATTAGGCACTTATGTCTCCTTTGGTTTTGCTTTAGCTGCTCTTAACCCAGTTATGCTTAGCTACATGTGATTGTTGTTCACTGAATTTTTGTTACTGTTTGTGAACTCTGACCCATCTTGTTACCTACTCATGTAATTGTCAAATCTTGTACCTACCCATGTATTGTCAAATCTTGTTTGCTCTGTATTTTGTTCTTCCTGAATTCAAAATGTAATTCCTGTCTACCTATTGTAATCTCCAGCTTGTGCTAAAATAGTCATGTCTTGGCTATGGTACTTACCAGTAAACAAAACCTAAATAAATAAATGGTGCCCTATTATTGGAATAAATTACCATGCAAATTTTGTTTGTTTAACAATAAACCCCATTCATCAAATATTGTAAAACAATGGTTCTTACATAATATAACTGTCCATGCTAAGTGTTGCTGTAGCTAATGTTATGATTGATTGTGTTGAATGGTTTAATTAATATCTGCTGTACCTTACTGTGTACTGTAATACATGTTGTAATAAGTGTTATTGTATGTATGTACAGTACAGTAATTTGTTACCATGGGTCACCATTTTAAATGAGCTTGTTCAATGGTTCAACCCTTAATAAAATGATATGAAATTTCCTTTATGTACCAGCAGGACTCCACTACAGCAGAACTGCACTGAAAAGGAGATATTGCATCTCAAAGTATCTGTCTTTGGGAAAACATATTATAAAAAGCAGGACCCGCTAAAATGAGATATTGCCTCTTAGCTGTGCTATCCTGGGTAAATACTTTTAAACTTGGGTACAAGTAGTACCCAGCTGAAAACAAGATATTGCATCTTGTGCTATCCTGTGTGAATACAGTATAAAATGGTAAAAGCAAGACTCCACTGAAAATGAAATACTGAATCTCAGCTAGGTATTTAGGCTAAATATATTGCAAAACTGTGTTAAAATAGGACCCAATTAAAATGAAATATTGCATCTGGTCTGTCATGGTAAAAATACAATGTTAAAACATTTATAGCTATACTGGTACTCTAAACAATGAAAGTTATCACAGCATCTAATGCAAGCTGGGTCTCCTTATTGGGGGTAAATGTTGACAGTTTCAATGAAAATGTTTGAAGTACTTGTTCCAGTAACTGGAAGACATCCAAAAGTAGATTAAAGGAATAATGACGACAGGGTGTGTCATGCTGGGATAACGCCACGCTGCGTGTGGTTGGGCACAGGCTGCAGGCCCAGGCGCAGTTTTCTCAGTACGATACACACCCTGGAGCAGCATTATTCTATTATACAATGGCTTGCATGAAAAAAAAAATGAAAAAGATGAAAAGTACTTTTAAATGTTTATTTTGGTGTTCTTTTCTATGGACATATATACTGTTTAAAAAATAGTGCAGATTGACTTGGCCAGTAGATGGAGCTGCTGTGGTATTGCTGTGGCTCTGTCGCTCTGCCTCTCTAATGTTGTTTCCATTGTGGACAGTTGTTTTGTGATCTAGCCTCTGTGTCTCCCCCAACCCATAAAGCTATCCCCCATCGACTCTGTATTAACACCCCAGTTTCAGTTTGGCTCTTTCTGAATCAGTTTTCTTTATTTTGTGATGCAGCAAAGTCCCCCGCCCCACCGTTTGCTCTGCATTGAGATTGGGGTTTTACTTTAGCTTTACTGTGATTTTTCCTGGTACAGTTTGGTGTGAGTTTAATGTTTTGTACTGGGAGAAGGCAAACAAGTAATACTGGGAGTATTTAAAGCGCAGTGTGCTTTTCAACACACATGCTGACTGGTGACCATGTGAGTCTGTTCAGGGCGGGCAGGGAGACCCTAATGGGAATGGCAGCATGGTGTTGAAGCCGATGGCAGCAGTTCTACACTGATTTTATTGCTACTCCTGGTACAGTGGTCCTTTGTTTGTAGTGGTACCGGAGAAGAAAAAATTAACTGAAGTGCTGTATCACACCTCTGTGTTTTCGGGCGGAGACAAGCGGGGGCTGGTGAAGCTGTGAAGGTGATCACGGTGAAACTGAGTGCACTGATGTCTTAGTGATTTCTTTTATGTTAGTATTGCGGTCGTTTGTGTGGTGGGACTAGATCCATGGGTCCAGTTCCACAGTGACCAATGGAGCCAGATTCTTTCTTGCCATTGTATAATACTGTACAAACACTGTCATTCTGGTAAAATGCCAGTAAGGATTAAATGTTATGCAAACTTTGGGGGTAACGGTTCCTGCTTTCAACTTAGTTTACCATCGGTAGATGCAGCAATGACAGTTTTCAGGCATAATCAACAATTCTTTAGCAACTACATCGGTGACCATTAAGAAAAAAGGAACAGGATTGCAGAACATTCAATTATCTGGAAAATCCAAGTTACTGTATAAAACTGCAGTCTATGGTCTGAATGCATACAGCTGCAAGTACAGTGTCAGTCAAAATGGTGCTGCTGTAGTGCTGTTTGCATGCATTGCCTTTGTCCAGTGCTGCTTTTCCTGATTGTTATTAGATTATTTGGAAGGGACCATTATCTACACTTGTGAAATGAGGGATGCTGTGCAGTATGAGGCTCAGACTCCCTTGAACAAATTAAACTGCTACTGAAATTTTTGTTGAAACATATTTTATTGAAATTTTAAGACAGCTACAAACATGTAACCATAATCCAACAGGGATATGTTTTGTGTCATGTATCTCGGAGTGTGAATGTGCATGTATGCACTGCAGTTTTAGTAGTGCCTCACTGTCACCATGAAAATGAATGAAAAAAAAAACTACAGTCATTCATTGTTCTTTTGTCTTTGAGTGAAGCACACTTCACTGTCTCCCACCTCACCCACCTCCCCATATCTCCACTCCTGCCCCGCCCCAACCATCTCCTGTACTCCCCTTACCCCTGCACCTCCCCTCGATCTCCTACCCTCACTTCCCTCACCACCCACCCCCTTCCCTTGTCTTGCTCATAGCTCAAGTCTTTGTACTGGTTATTACATGTCTGTAAGTCAATGACTATATGTTTGTATATAAAAATGATGACTGTTGCACATGCTGACGTGGAACCTTTGTAAAAGAGCCTCGGCTCAAAGGTATTGTAATCCTAGATTGAAATAAATAAATAAATAAACACTTCTTGATTAATTCCTGCTGCTTTCTCAAATTTGTCACTGGGACAAAGGCATCTTCCTCCAAATTGATGACAATTTCACTATTATAACTCATGTTATTAATTTGTTAATTTTACCCTCTACGCTATCTGTGCCTAACAACTGCACAGCAAATACAAGCAAGCAAACATCTGGGATTGACAAATGCTTGTTTAATATGTTCCAATGCTTCAGTACTCATTTCACTTTGTGTATTTTTGGGGTAATCCTTTAAAACCTCATGTATATAACTCAAGTTCAAGTTTATTTATTTGATCATTCATACAGACTTTTCAGTAAAAGCATATTACAGAAAAGAAAAGCAATATAAATAGACTCGAGAAGACAAACATGCATCCTTAACATAAATATTAGCAGTCTCTGGTGAAAACAAAACTAATATATACAATACTTGATTTAGAACCTCTTATTAATTTGTCTGCAGCTTTTTCTTTGCAAATACTGTCCAGTAACTACAAAGTAATTTTTTAAGCAGTATTTTATTTCCAGTTGTTCTGACCTGCCCCTTCCAGACCAGTCCCCCCAGCCCCATCACTCGCTTCTGTGGGACTTACCTTGTGCTCAGATTGTCCTCTGCTACAGGGCACCAAGGTGTTTAGTCACCAATGTGGGTCCTGCAGGGGTCTGGGCCATCATCTGGCTATGGTCAGAAGGTTTTCAACTATCCCCGGACCCACAGTGCATGCAGTGATGCATTGTGGGTACTCTGCCTCTGTGGGGACACCCTCTAGCATCCTGTGGGTGGGATTCCTTCCCTTGCATCCTTTGCACTGCCACACAGATTCCTCCAGGTGGAGCCAACCCAGTGGGACACGAGTACCCCTGCCAATGTAGTAGGTGGTGTGGCAACAGTGCCTCAGCCCACTATGCCACTGGGCCAGCCAAACAAAGTAATTTAATAATAGGCTGAATAAAAGAGCATAGAAAAATCCAGTTCTTACATAGATTTAAAATGAATCACAGTTGCTCATGTAACAGGATATTTAAGTGATAAAAATATATAAAAAAGATTTTCTGTACCTTAAGAGGTACAGTTAAAGTGCAGAAAAGGTAGTACATTAGCAAATACAAATAAGCTATATGAAACAATTTTGAACAGAGGTTCAGGTCTGGTTACCTACATTCCTATGCCAAGAGATAGATCTTTAAATTAGATGAGGTTAATATAAATGCATAAAATGTAGTACCTCCACTATACTTTACTACAAAGATTCAAGATTGTCAAAAATGTTACAAGTGTCTCATTAGTCTTGGATTTTTGTGTTACAGAAATATGATAGTATAGCTTCAGAGGCAGGGGTTAAATTGGGCAGGAGCCCATAGAAGTTCCACTACCTCTTAAAAATCGCTTGACTGTTCCACCACCTCTGCCATCTATCTCCATTGATTCTACAAAGAGTTCCACTGCCTAGAAATGACAGTTTCACTCCCTAGAAATCTGAATTGAGAGTTCTTCCACCTAAACATTTCCCAATTTAATCTCAGTTCAGAGGTGACAAATAAACACTCTAGTATTAGAGCCAACCATTTCCTTGTTTGTTTTTATGTCTGAAGAGAACATAGAAGAACAATATGTTTAAGATTGTCAATTTCACCACTACCACATTTACAGTATGGAATTGGACATTTCCCTTTTTGTTTAAGCGTCAAGAAATTGCCATTATAAACCTCAAATTGAATTTAAGTCATTATACCTTGCTTTTGGAACCTTCTCTATTTAGATTCTGGCTTAAAATTTTATACCACAAATGAAGTTTATAATTCTGCAACATTGACACATCATGTTGAAATGCTGAATCTCTAAATCTCTGTTTAATTGTCCTAATTATTTTTCCTTGGTTCATAATACATGCAATTAGGCTCTCCTCCCCTTCCCAACTGGAGCACCGATGTACCAGAGTGGCCTGCAAACACTCCAGCAGGTCGCCCAGACAGTTGTGAGGGTAGAATATAGGCTGTCCTTCCCGTCCCAATCCGAGCACCAACGCATCGTGCAGCCTGCAAACACTCCAGCAGATCACCCAGATAGTTGTGAGAGGCAGGAACATATGCTCTCCTCCCCTCCCCAATCTGAGCACCGATGCACCAGAGTGGCCTGCAAACACTCCAGCAGGTTGCCCAGATGGTCATGAGAAACCAAAGCATAGGTTGCACCTCCCCTCTCCAGTTGGAGCACCAACGTATTGAAGCGGCCTGCAGACACTTCAGCAGGTCACCCAGACAGTCATGAGCCAGGAGCATAAGCTCTCCCTTCCTCTCTCCCAGTTGGAGCACTGACATACCAGACAGCCTACAAACACTCCAGCAGGTCTTGCAGTCAGCTTGGGGCTCACACAGCGAGTGAGAGTGAGAGTGTGCTGTCTGTTGTGTCAGTGTGAAAAGAGAGATTGTTTATTTAATCAGGATCAGTCAAATTGTGACTGTTTAACTGTGTATATAGAGTGTCTCTTTATGGGCTAACTCTAGGAGTAATTGGGATTACTGATGCTCTTTTACTTTAAGGCTTTGAATGCAGCCGGATTTACTGTTTTATTGTACTTTAGTGCTTTTTCTGGCTGTGGGTATTAGTACTGTCACGTTTGGACTTATTCTGTGCATTCCCAGAGCACAAGCCACTGAGTTTCCGACACCACCTTGCTCCTCCTCCTGCCTTTGTTTGGTGTGCTAATAACCTCTCTTTTGCTCCCCAGGTCTCCCAGAGGTCATGAGAGCCAGGAGCTCTCCCTCCCCTTGGAGCACTGGCATACTGAGTGCGACCTGCAAACACTCCAGCACCCTCCCAGTCAGACACCAACATGCCAGGATGTCTCTGAAAACCTCCAGCAGGTATTCACAATAGAAGCTTGGGGCTCACACAGAGGGAGACTGTGCTGTTTCTTTGTGTCAAGTGTTCCGTCATGAGCTTACATGGCAGCTGCACCACCCTCGGCTGTCACTATGCAGTGGCTGCCCCACCCACCCACCTCGGGTTGTCACTTCCTATGTAGCAGCTGCCTGTCACATCTCCCCACATTTCCACTAGCTGGTTATATCTCTTGACCACTAGGGGCAATCTTTGACCTCTCTGGGGTTGTAACATTTTAGCCCTCCCTCCTTTCACTAATTATCCACTCACTGGCTTAAAGTTCCATCCCTTTCTTCTCCTCTCCACCCCACCCCACCCATCTATCCCTCTGTCCCCTCAAGATCTCTGTCCTTTGGCTCCCTGTCTCCCCAGAGGGCAGTCTTGAACCTGTGTCTTTCTGCCCCAATTCTGTATATGCCGTTGCTCTAATTCTCTAAGCCACACAGCCTGTTAGGAGGTGCTTCTTCCTATTTCTTAATATCCTATTGCTAACTAGTGGTCGCTGGTGGTACTACACCTTTAAGCAACTTGCATCTTTGTTTATATAGCTCGCTGGCCTGCTTGTGCACCATCTCTGTGCATCTTCCTCCCAAACTTCCCTCCCACTAGCTTTGGTCTGACCATAATGCACGCGCTATCCTTTTATGCCTAGTCATTGCTCATAGAAATTGTCAGCAGATAAGGACCGTTAGGCCCATCCAGTCTGCCCATAAGCCCTATACTAGTTTGTGGCCTCAGACCCTATCTGGTCAGTGGCTTTTCATCCTTCCTTCCACTGCTAAGGTTCTTTATGCCTGTCCCAGGCATATTTAAATCCCTCACTGTGCTCGCTCCCACGACCTCCTGTGGCAAACCATTCCATGTGTCCACCACCTTCTCTGTGAAACAAAACAAAGTTTCTCACATTTCCCATTAACCTGCCTCCCTCCAACTTCATATTGTGCCCCTCATTCTAGTATTCCTTCTAACTTTGAAGATGTCAGTCCCCACCTTATTTATGCCGTGAGGTATTTGAATATTTCTATCATGTCCCCCTCTTCCTCCTCTCCTCCAACAAGTACATCTTGAGGTCCTTTAATCTCTCCTCATATGTTTTGTGGTGCAAACCCTGTACCATCTTGGTTACCCTGCTCTCGACCGCTTCCACCCTGTCAGTGTCCTTGTGAAGGTGCAGCCTTCAAGTTGCACATAGTACTCTAGGTGAGGCCTCACTAGTGTTTATACAATGGCATCACCACCTCCCTCCTTCTGCTAGTAATACCTCTTCCGATGCACCCCAGCATGCCACTGGCCTCCCTGCAGCCTTTGTACTCTGCTTTGATACCTTTAGGTCATCTGAAATGATAACCTCTCCAGGTCCCTTTCTTCCTTGGTGATTTTCAGCTCTCCCATCCTCCTGATCCACTGATGAAGACCTCACCTAGAGTACTGTGCCCAATTCTGGAAGCCACACCAGGGAAGGACATAGGCTGGAGACGGTACAGAGAAGAGCAAAATAGATGGTGCAGGGCTTGCATCAGAAACTGTACGAGGCAAGACTGGATGACCTCAAATTACAGTATACTCCTAGAACAACACAGGAATTGTGGGGACATGATGAAACATTCAAATACCTTAAAGGCAACAACAGGGTGCATGTGCAGAACCTCTTTCAGGTAAGGACTACAGCAGGACTAGAGGCACAACCATCAACCTAAGGAGGAAAGAGAGGCAGCCTGGGAAATTCTTCTTCACAGAGTGCGTTGTGGAACCATGGAATAGCCTGCCAGAGGGGTGGTGGGAGCCAAACAGTAAATTCGCTGCATGGGGCAGACACTGTGGGATACACAAGCAGGCAGCTAAGTAGGAGGGTAGGAAGCCAAGGGCAAACTTGATGGATCATACGGTCCCCATCTGCTGACAACTTCTATGTTTCTATTTTTCTATCCTGTAGATCTCCTCAGGGTTCTCTCATCCTGGGTGCATTATTTTACACTTCTTTGCATTGAACCCCAATTGCCAGGCCTCCAAACCATTCTTCAAGCTTCCCAGGTCCCTCCTCATTTTCTCCACCCCATCTGGAGTATCCACCCTGTTGCAGATCTTGGTGTCATCTGCAAACAGGCAGACTTTCCTCTCCAGTCGGTCTGCAGTGTCACTGATGAAGACATTGAACAGGACTGGCCCAAGGACCAATCCCTGAGTGTACCCCACTGATCACCCCCTCTCCTTGGATTGGACCCCATTCACCACCACCCTCTGCCTCCTGTCCGTTAGCCAGTTCTTAACTCAGTTTGCCACCTTGCCCCATGCCCAGACTACCCATCTTGTTTAACAGCCTCTTATGTGGGACGGTGTCAAGACCTTGCTGAAATCAAGGTATGACGCCACTGCTCCCCAATTTACTTCCTTGGTCATCCAGTCAAAAATCTATCATATTTGTTTGACATGACCTTCCTGCTGTGAATCCATGTTGCCTCAGATTCAGGCACCATTGAATTCAGGTGTGCCACTATTCTCTTTCAGCAGTACATCCATGATCTTCTGATCTTCCCCACCACTGAGGTGAGGCTGACTGGCCTATAGTTCTCTGCCTCCTTCCTACTACCACTTCATATGCCCAACTTCCTTTCCTGGCCCTAACCCCCTCTCTGAGCCCTCTATACCCTGCCCCCCGTCCTCCTTACCTACCCACCATACTCACTCCATATTTTCCACTCACCCTACTCCTCCCAACTACCTGTGGTCCCCCAGCTTCCATACTTCCCCATATCTGTTCTAGTGGGTCTTACTTACCCAAACTTTTCTTCACTCCTCCACAACCTCCTCCCCACCATCACATGCTTCTCACTCTAAAGCAGCCAAACTAGTTTACACTTCTCCAAACTGCTTATCACCCTCCTCCTTATCTCTGCAGGAGATATTGAATCAAACCCTGGTCTGACCCTCCTTTCACCTCACACCTTCTTAAAGGGTTAAAATTGCCCACCTTAATATACGTAGCCTTCTTCCCAAACTTGCTCTCCTACAGCCAATCATGCTAGACCAGCATCTGGACATCATGGTGCTGTCTGAAACCTGACTGTCCAAAACACCAGATGCCATGCTCACAGCTCCTGGTTTCTGCCTCATAAGGCAGGACAGACCTAGCAGGGCTGTGTCGCAATGTTTATCTCATTTAACCTTCAATACTCCCTGTTCTGACAATCTCATCCCCTCCCAATGCAAACTCCTCTTAATTAACCTATCCCTTCCCTTTACACTGCCCATATTTATTGTTGGCGTTTATTGTTGCCCTGGCCTCTCATCCACAACCATCTCAGAGCTCATTACAACTATCTCCTCCCACACCACTTCCGGTGAGCTTTACCTTTACGTGACCTTAACATGGACTGATCCTCATCCACTAACACTACATTAGCCTCCAAAGTAAAATCCTAAACTTGGTTCAATTAATTACCTCTCCACATGGCTACACCACAAATCCCAAAACACACATTGATTGACTGGGTCCTCACCTCCCACCACCATCGTGTAATTGACTCTGGTATTCTCCTGAACTCCCTTAGCAACCACCACATGATTTAGTGCATCCACGAAGTACATCTGCCCAAAGCCCCTAAATTGATCCATCTATGCTCATTCCACTCCTAAGTTTAGCTCCTCTTCTAAATGACCTGCACCAATCAGATTGGTCCTCCCTCTCCATGGCAACCTCTATCGATTCTGCCTCAGCAGCTTCCAGTCTATATTCATGGAAGCTGGGACCATCATGCTCCCACTAAGCTTACCAGGGTTAAAGGCTCCACCTTCCCTGGATTACCACCGAACTGCTGGCATGTATGCGTGCCAGCAACCAGGCATGGAAGGCCTACAACATTCCAGAACTCCAACTGCTTTCCTCCATGACAGACAACTGCAAAATACTTGTATGAAGGCCATTAGATACACCAAGGCAGAATATTTCACCACATCTTTCCATACCAACATAAACCACCCTTCTAAGTTTTGGAAGGTAGTCAAATCACTCTTCTCTCTCCCATCCAGCCCACCAATCCCAACTCTTTCCCATGGCAATGCCACTGTGTCTGATCCTCTTACTGTCGCAGCTACCTTCAACACCTTCTTCACATCTTGTTGCTCCTCCTTACTGTTCTCCCTGCCCAACAGCCCACTTGCTGTCTCCCTGACCCTTTAGTTGCCCTAACTCCCTCACCCCTGCTCAATTTTCTTTTCTCACCTATAACACCAAATGACTCCCTCAAAGTCTTCCTAGCCTTAAACCCCTCCAAAGATAAAAGCCCTGATGGCCTAGACCCAAATTCTCCACCTCTCTGCACCTGCTAAGCTGCCCTGCTAGCCTCTCTTCTCAACCTATCTTTTAACCTATCCTCAGTTCCCTCCACTTGGAAACATTCTACAGTCATTTCCCTCCCGAAAGGTGGTGACTCCACCTTCCCTGGGAATTATTGCCCTATCTCCCTACTCCCAATCCTAGCAAAGCTACAAGAATGCATTGTCCTTGCCCAGCTTACCTCCAGTCTTGACTCCACCTCATTTTTCACCCCTTTCCAGTCTGGCTTCCACCAATCCCATCCACCACTACCTCCTTTTATGCCTCACAGACTCCATACTCTGCAAGATGGATCTGGATCACATAACCACCACTCTATTAGTCCAATCTGGCAAGAGCCTTGACACAGTATCCTACAGTCTTCTCTTCCAAACACTCTCTGAGGCTGGGATAAACCCTTCAGCCACAGCTTGGTTTCGTTCCTACCTGATAGGCAGAACCCAGTCTGTCAAGATTGCCTCCTCCCTCTCCTCCCTCCCAATCACCACTGGTGTCGGTGCCAGCCTATATTATTTTCCATATTCCTCAATGATCTCCCTTATGCCTGCCCCACTTACCAAATCCATATGCACGTGGACAATACTGTCCTTTACATGTCTAGCACCTCTCCCACTGATGCCCAGTCTAGACTGCAACATGATTTCACCAATGCTCAGAAATGGTTCCAGTCGCATCAGCTGTTTCTGAATGCTAAAGACAGTCTCCATGTCCTTCGACACCAGACAAAAGCTATCTTCGATAGTACTCCGATAGAGAATGTTACTTCCTTCAGATACCTGGGGTGTGGCTAAACCACCATCTGGACTTTTCAACACATGTGGATGCAATCCATAAAAATCTGTACCATAAGTGTGGTGCCTTACATAGAAACAAGGACTGTATTCCCTCTTCAACCTGACATGTGATTGTGCAGAAAATGATCCTTCCTATCTTTGACTATGCAGACAAAGTCTACAGTGTCACCCCAAAACTACCCTAGCCAGACTGGACACCCTTTTCAATTCCTTCTGCTGCTTCATACTATCCTGCTCCCTCACACTCACCACTGCAACCTTTACAAAGACATGTCCCTCCCTTCCCTAGAGTTCAGGAGGCTGTCACATTCTGTTACTTTCATGGCCAAATTCTGGTCTTGAGATCTCCCATTCAAACAACATGAAGTCTTTCTGTATTCTGACATACTGGCCCCAGCACTTGAACTGCCCCAGAGAGGAAAGAGTTAATTTCTATTCCAGGCATAGAACATTGAGCTAAAGAGTAAACAGGGAGCAGATGAGGCACTCTGGGTCACCCTGGAGACAGGAAATGGCACCACAATCGCACAGGGGTTGTATAAGACACCCATCTCAGGGGAGGGAATGGACAAGGAAATGATAGAAGACATCCTTAGAATGGCAGAAAAGGGAGCTATTGTTGATGGGGACCTGAATATGCCAGATGTTAACTGGAGCACCTTTGCTGCAGGCACATCCAAGAGCAGGGTCATCCTTGATGCCCTACAAGGCATGCCTCAGACAGCTATTATTGGAACCCACTCGGAGGGAGCAATCTTAGACCTGGCACCTCAAATGGGGATGGAGAAAGAATCTCAGATTTAGAAGTGGGTAGCCATCTGGGAACAAGTGACCACCAAACAGTGTGGTTCATGATAAACACAGCCATACAATCAAGCCATACAAAAGCAAGAGTATTGGACTTCAGGAGGGCTGACTTTGGGAAATGAGAGAGTGCCTCAGAAAAGCACTAGCAAACAGGCAAGAAGGAGGGTGGAGGAACAATGGAGTAATCAAACAGCCATCACAGAGGCAACAAGACTTTAAAGCAAATTAACAAAACACAACGAAGGAAAAAAACGCTATGGTTCTCAAAAGAGGTGGCAGAGAAGGTTACGGAGAAAAAGATAGCATTCAGGAAATGTAAGGAAACACAGAAGGAGCAAAACAGAGAACTTTATCAGTTAAAGCAGAAAGAGGCTGGGAAGGCAGTCAGAATAGCAAAGGCCCAAACTGAGGAAAGGATAGCCAACTCTGTTAAGAAGGGAGATAAGACCTTTATAGGTACATTAGGAGCGAAGAAAGACCAAAGGAGGGATACTGAGGCTTAATAAAGGAGGGAATGTGGGTAGAGGGTGACAGTGAAAAGCAGGATACTGAACAAATATTTCTGCTCAGTATTCACAAAGGAAGAGGAGGAGGTACCTAAACCAAATAAGAGAAACACTCTGAAGACGAGGTCGATACCAGTTCATTTACAGAAGAAAGGTTCTGAAAGAACTAATAAAATTGAAGGTGGACAAAGCAATGGGGCCTGATGGGATTCACCCAAGAATTCTAAAAGAACTAAGGGTAGAACTAGTGACACCTGACTACTCTCGTTAAATCATGGGAGGATGGGGTGGTACCTGAGTACTAGAGGAGGCGGATGTGATTCTTCTTCACAAAAGTGGGAGCAGGACAGACTCAGGAAACTACAGATCAGTTAGTTTGACCTCAATGGTAGGGAAAATGATGGAATCACTTGGAAGGAAAGAATTGTTGGGTACCTAGAGGCCAGTGGGGCACAGGACCCAAGGCAGCATGGATTCACAATGGGAAGGTCATGTCAGATGAATCTAATAGATTTCTTTGACTGGGTGACCAAAGTAGTAGACCAGGGAGGGGCTGTGGACATGGCTACCTAGATTTTAGCAAGGCATTTGATACAGTCCCACACAAAATTAATACTCAAGTTAGCCAGCCTTGGAGTGGGTCCCAAGGTGGTAGCCTGGATAAAAATTGGCTGAGACAACAGGGCCTAAAGGGTAGTAGTAAATGGAGTCCGAGTGAAGAAAGGAGGGTTACTAGCGGGTACCGCAGGGTTCATACTGGGACCGGTCCTTTTAATGTCTTTATAAGTGACATTGCAGAGGAACTGGAAGGAAAAGTATGTCTCTTTGCAGACGACACAAAGATCTGCAACAGGGTTGATACACAAGATGGAGTGGAAAGGATGAGAAGGGACTTGGCAAGGTTGGAGGAATGGTCAAATGTATGGCAGCTCAGATTCAGTGCAAAGAAGTGCAAGGTAATTCACCTGGGAAACAAAAAATCAGGGAAGAGTACACAATGGGGGTGAGATACTGACAACAGTAAAAATGGAAAGGGACCTGGGGTAATTATATCAGATGACCTAAAGGTGGGCAAGCAATGTGGGAAGGCAGTAAGGAAGGCTGGGGATACTTGGGATGCATAGGGAGAGGCATCAATAGTAGAAAACAGGAAGTTGTTATCCTCTGTACAGATACTTGGTGAGACCCCACTTGGAGTGCTGTGTGCAGTTCTGGAGACCCCAGCTCCGCATAGACATAGACAGAGTGGAGGCTGTCCAGAGGAGGCACTAAAATGGCAGGGTCTGCACCAGAAGACATACAAAGAAAGACTAAAGGAGCTTAATATGTATACCCTTGAGGAAAGAAGGAGAGGGAGACATGATAGAAACTTTAAGTACCTCAGGAAACATTTAAGTACCTCAGGGAAACAACAAAGCACAAGAGGGTAGCATCTTTCAGAAAAGAGATGTGCAAGAACAAGGGGCACAATTTGAAGATAGAGGGGATGGCTCAGAGGTAATGTGAGGAAGTATTTTTTCACGGAGAGGGTTGTGGATGCATGGAACAGCCTCCCTGAGGAGGTCATGGAGTCAAGAACAGTGGGGAATTCAAGAATGCATGGGACTGGATTTCGCTTGCGGCCAGCGACCCCGGGTTCAAGGCAAGCCGGGGAGCTGGAGGGCCGGCCGGGAGGGGGGCTTGAGCGCCCTAGGGACTGCCTGCCTTCCTAGGGAGGGGGAACCATAGCTCGGCTTGTCTGATCCTCGGTGGAGACCCAAGGTATAACAAGACCAATGCCTAACAGGGGCGATGTGCCAGGCGTTGGCGCTTGCGCCCTTGGCGTCAGGGGAACACGGCACATCACGAGAGAGAGAACACCGGAAAAACACCTCGCGGCCTCCTGGTGAGACGAGCACCAGGCCTGCCCTCAATGCCCCTACCTGCCCAGAGACAGCATCCCGACGAAAGATAGACGCCTCTGGTGCATGGGCCCCACCCCGCACTCCTGCCTGGGGATAACCATGGCTCCATGGGGATGGACTGCACTGGTCACCAGGTAGGTGAGGCGAGGGCTGAAAAGGCCATAGGGTGTCTCCTGAAGAGAAGGGGTCATGAGGAGGAGGAGTAAAAAAAAAAAAAAAAAGAATGCATGGGACAGACATAAGGCAGTCCTAGTGGGGGTAGGAGGAAGTAAGCTGTTGGTTAACTAGGATCTGCAGCTTATCTGTTAGGTAGGAAAATGGGCAGACTAGGTGGGCCAAGCGGTCCTTATCTGCCATCAAATTCTATGTTTCTGTGTTTCTATGTTTCTAGCTCGAGCTCAGTTTTCAAACCTCTGTCTGTGGTGCCTCAGAGTGTAACCATCATATTCTTTACTCCACCTAATTGGAAGTCGCTCTGGAGTGCTCCTTTGCTTCAGTTCGGTAAAGTGTCAAAACACATTGTTTTTCAATCGATTTGTTTATTTTCGGTTTGAGCCTCTGTCTACAGTACATAAGTAGTGTAGATAGGTAGTGAACTGTGATTTTGTGTTTTTCTTCTGTAGAAATTGTAAACTCGGTTCCTTCTTGGTCGGTCCGGTTGGGAACTGACCTTTGTATTAAAATTTAATTTCTGGAATTTTAGTAGTGATGTGCCAGTTCCTATCGGTTTAAAAACAAAAACTTTTTTCGGTTTCTTTACACAACCTGTGACACGGTTGGTAACCGATAAGGTGTATTACTTGGTTAAAGCTGTAAAGGTCACTTTTTCTAGTCTGGCCATGTCTGAGAAACCCAAGGAAAAAATTCCCACTGGGTTTCAACACTGTACAGAGTGTGGGAGGCCTTTGCTAAGGCTTACCCACCCTCATCTGTGTTTATTGTCTGGGGTTTGACCACCTCAAAACAGACTGCCAAATCTGCAAAAATTTTCCTCAGGACGCTCTGGAAAAAAGATTGGGTAGGCTAAAGGAAAGGAGGCAGAAGTCCGCTGATGCAGATGGTCAGCCCGGCTCGGTTCCGACCGAACCTGAGGAGGTGCCCACTGACCTGGACAAAACATCCTTGGGAAAAGGACAGCCAACCCTGAGGGTCAGTTCCATCAAAAAATGAAAAAATCAGCGGTTTGGATTCAGCATCCCTTACTCCAACCGCTGAAGAAATAACAAAGTGATCAGTATTGTACAATCGGTTCATCTGGTTCTGTCCGAACCGGCGCCATCGGTTAGGTGCTCGGTTGAGTCGGATCAACTCCATTGGATTATGATCCGGATACTTATTATGAATTGGAGTGGGAGGGATGAAGAGTTACGGATGATGATGTTGATGACAATGATTATGAAAGTCTGGATGTGCCCATTGAACCAGACATCTCCCCAGACAGACTCTCCAATGTCTCCTTTCAAGGCTTTCTGAGTCCCCATCTCACTTTTGTTTTATAAAAGGTGGCTGAAACCCTCTAGCTCCCTATGGTTGAAGCTGTTGAAGAAGAAGAAGACTGATTTTGTGGAGATGATGGACATCCCAGAGTCCAAGAGGTTGTCTATTCCCTCCATAAATCCCTGGGGAAACAGACACGAAAGATTTTACAGCCACCAGATTGTTTACCTCCTGTGGATAAGAGAATGGACAGGAGGTATATGCTATCAGGCTCAATGCGAGTTTTTGTTCAATTGTTGCAGCCATGTTGGGATAGTGTAGGCTGCAGCCTGTGACAGGGCTAATATACTGTACCTTGGCTTCACATCCCCAGATAAAGACTCCAAGAAGGTGGATGCCAAGGCCAAGAAACAATACTTGGCATCCTTCTTGGGATTCAGGCAGGCTAATTATATGGACTACACAGCCAGATACCGGAAGTCCAGGTGGGATACCATTCTGGAACTGGCTAAACAGGCCTCCCTCAGCTGACCAAGAGCTGGAGGAGTTGGCTGCTGATGGGATTGAGGCATCCAAGTGCAGTTCCATGCTGCTGTAGACTCTAATGATGTGACATCGAGAGTCATGGCTATATCTCTGTCTCTCAGGAGATTTGCTTGGCTCAGATGCACTAGCCTTTCTCAGGACACCCAGACTAAGGCCATGGATTTCCCTGTGGTGGGTAACTCTTTGTTTGGGGAGCAGACAGAGGTTTACGTGAAGAAGATGGATGAGTACAGGACCACCTACAGAGTGCACAGGCCAGGGCAGTAGCCACTCCTCAAAAACAGCAGTCTAGGGGCAGGGCAGGCCCTTTCACAGGCCTTTTACCAAGCCCAGGTCTCCTTCCTTCCCACAGAGGGGTTATTCGAAGGAGAGGCAGGAGGGGATGAGCAGGGCTGCATCCTCTTCCCAGTCCAAGGCTCCTACAAGCAGACACCCTGATGTGTCAGCCCGGTTGACTCACCAATTCCAGTGGGAGGCAGGCTGGCTTACTACTTCCAGGCCTGGAAGTCTGTTCCCTCAGACAAGTGGGTCTTGGAGGTAGTAAGCCAGGGGACTTGCCCTCAGTTTCAAGAAGTTTCCAAAATGAGGGTCAGGTCTTTTCTACCTGCAAACATCTCCGAAATCACTGCTCTAGAAACAGAGGTTTCCTCTTTGCTGGCTCTCAGAGCTGTGGAGAAGTTCCTACTCTGCACAGGGCAGGGTCTGTACTCCAGATATTTCTTACCCCAAAAGACAGAGGGTGGTGACCCATTCTAGACTTAAGGTATTTGAACAAACACATCTTAAAACCAAAGTTCAAAATGGTGACTCTGGGAGTAATTCTTCCCTCTCTGAGGCCAGGGATTGGTTAGCATCCCTGGACCTCAAGGATGCCTATTTTCACATTCTATCAGGTGCTCCCACAGAAAGTACCTCCAGGTTTGAGCTGCCTTCAGGCCATTATCAGTTCAGAGCCATGCCTTTCAGGCCTAACATCGGCTCCAAGAGTGTTTACAAAGTGCCTTACAATAGTAGTGGCCTTCCTTAGAAGGCAGGGGATCTCTCTATTCCCATACCTGAGACAACTGGCTCATTGAGGACAGTCTCCCGACCAGGTCAGGTCAGCTCTTCAAACCACTCAAGATTTGCTCAGTTCTTTGGGATTCCTTCTCGACCTGCCAAAGTCGGTTCTCAAACCAGTACAACTCCTCACTTTCATAGGGCTAGAGTTAGATACTATTCAAGCAAATGCCTTCCTCCCACTAGCAAGGGTAAAGGCCCTTACAGATCTTCCTTCCTCATTTCATCCTCTGGTTTCTCGCCCAGCAAGACATTTTCTTCAGCTCCTAGGACACGTGGCAGCTTCCACTGCAGTGGTACAAGAGCCAGGTTCTAAATGAGGGACATTCAGTTTCACCTAAGGTCTTTTGGTCTTGAAAAAGATTCTCTCACCAAATTGGTTCCAGTGACTCAGTCTCTGGTCCAAGCTCTCCAGTGGTGGCTGGATCAAGACAATCTCAGACAAGGTGTCCCATTCCTCAATCAACCTCATTCAGTGGTACTAACCATAGATGCTTCTCTCCTGGGCTGGGAGCCCACCAGGAACCCTCACAGCACAGGGTGTCTGGTCTCCACAAGATTCTCTCCTTCATATCAATCTTCTGGAACACAGGGAAGTATTCCTAGCCCTTCAGGCTTTCTTGGACTCAGTAAGGGACAAGGTGGTTCAGGTCAGGACAGACAACACCACCACCATGTGTACATCAACAAGCAAGGGGCACTTGGTCTACAGCCTTGTGAATGGAGGATATGAAAAGTATAGTCTCTGGCCTACTCCTTGCAAACTTCCCTGGTAGCAGTCCACCTCCCAGGGAAGAACAATCTGTTAGCAGATGTTTTGAGCAGAATCTCCCAAGGCCATCACAAATGGACCTTGGATCCTCTCATACTGAAACTAATCTTCAACAGGTGGGGCACTCCAGAGATAGATCTCTCATGAGCCCCAGACAATCATCAACTTCCCTCTTCTGCTGCAGACCCCCAGTCCTAGGGACTGGACCCTGGATGCCCTGATATTGGTCTGGGAAGGCAAGTTCCTTTATGCCTTTCCTCTCTTTCCCTGTTGTTCAGGGTTCTAGTCAAGATCAGGACACAACACTGTACCGTGATTCTACGGGCTCTAGACTGGGCCAGACAGCCTTGGTATCCTCTGTTGTTGTCCCTAGCAGTCTCACTCCCTCTGTCTCTTCCCAAAAACACAATCTCTAACCTCCTCTCAGGGAGGATCTGGTACCCCACTCTCCAGTTTCTCAATCTCAAGGCCTGGCTCTTGAAGAGTTAGAATATGCAGGCCTGTATCTTTCTCAGGGAGTTTGGACATCCTTAAGGCTTTTGGAAACCCTCTACCAGGAAAACTTATAATTCTAAATGGAAAGATTCAGCATTTGGTGTTCCCATAAGGATATTCTACCAGATGCTGCTGGCATTGCTACACTTTTGGATTATCTGATTCACCTTAATGGCTTAGGCCTTAGGCCAGCCACTTTAAAGGTTCATTTAGCAGCCGTCTTTGCATTCCTCTCAGCAGGAAGGCTCTTCCTGGTGTCTCACCCTATTTTGGTAAGTTCTTTATAGGTCTGGTTCATATCAACCCTCCCATTAGAGAACCTACACCGGCTTGGGATCTCAATATCTGCATTGCTCAGCTTATGCAGCCACCCTTTGAACCTCTGGCCGCCGAGCTTAAGTACCTGACCTGGAAAACTGTGTTTCTGGTAGCTATCATGTCTGCCAGATGAATTAGTGAATTACATGCCCTGTCAGTTGAACCTGATTTTATCTCATTCCATAGAGATAAGGTGGTCCTCAGGACCAATAGGAGGTTCTTAACAAAGTGGTGTCAGATTTCCATCTGAACCAGTCCATGTCTCTTCCTGTGTTTTCACTGATCATTCTTCTTCAGGAAAAGAAGATTACATAGTTTAGATGTTAAGAGGGCACTTAGCTACTACACTGAGCATACTAAGGCACACAGGAATGACTGTCTTTAATTGTTTTCACTTATGGTGAAGTGGGAAAAGGTAGGCCTGCTACTAGAGAACTATTGCCAGGTGGATTGTCTCTTGTATACAGTTCTGCTATGCCAAACTAGGTAAAACTCCTCCCTCAGGCCTGAGGGGCTCACTTTCGACACAATTTACAGCTGCTTCTCTGATTGCTCCCAGAGATATACCCTTGCTAGAGATCTGCAAAGCAGCCACCTGGAAAACAGTCCATACTTTCACAAGCATTACTCTCTGGATATCCAGGCTAGGAGTGATGCTGGGTTTGTGCAACAGTATTGCAGAGCCTATTCCCAAAATAGGTTGGTCCCTCCTCCATGGAGGTACTGCTTAGTAGTCTGCATATGTCAGAATACAACAAGACCTCATGTAGTTTGAAGAAAAATTACTCACTTTAGTAATTGTGTTTCTTCTAATGGAGTTTTGCTGTATTCTGACCTTCCCACCATCTCCCTCTCAGAACCTAGTTTTCGGATGTGGGCTGGCAGGTACAGTGTTGCACCTCAGGGTGTACTTTGCGCCTCCTCTTCAGGGTGAAGTGGTTGCTGTTGTTGTTATGTTTTAACTTAGATTTATATATCTTGTTCACTACCTGTTTTTCTCTTGGGTTCTCAACTTGAGTCTTTTGGACCCAAGTTGTTGCCTATTGGTTTATATGCTTTACAATTTCCACACTGGAAGTGTAGTTAGTTAGTTTGCTTGTAAGAATCTGATGGTTACACTCTGAGGCACCACAGACAGAGGTCTGAAAACCAAGCTCGAGCTCAACATTCTATGCCTGGCATTGAAATTAACTCTTTCCTCTCCGGGGCAGTTCAAGTGCTGGGGCAAACTGCATATGTCAGAATGCAGCAAGACTCCATTAGAAGAAACACAATTACTAAGGTGAGTAATTTTTCTTCTATCTCTCTTCTGTTATCTCTGCCTTCTCTTCAAGTTCATATTCCTTTACAACACTGACTCCTCTTTCGTGATCCCCACCGCTCCACCTCTGCTGGGCAATCTGCCTTTTCCTATCACCGTCAAAACAATGGAATCCCTCCTCCTTCCAATATCCATAATGCAATTTCTCCCAAATCTCTCTCCTCCCTTCTGCGTGTGTACACATCACTCCTCTTCATCATGCCATACCTCCTGACCCTTCCCTATTGATACCCCTTTTAGACCTGCTGTAGTTATTCTGCCCAATTTAGCACTTGAGCTGTCATCTCCATATAATTATGTCTACTCCCCAGTACTCTCCAGCATATGTTGGTATTCACTGGATCCATGTTTTACTCAGTTACTGGTTTCATTGATCACTTCCCTGTTAGACATGATTATGTCTGCCTAATCATGTTGTACTCACTTATTGGTTTCATTGATCACTTCCTGTTAGACCTGATTATGTCTGCCTAATCATGTTGTACTCAGTTATTGGTTTCATTGATCACTTCCCTGTTAGATCTGATTATGTCTGCCTAATCATGTTGTACTCAGTTATTGGTTTTATCGATCACTTCCTGTTAGACTTGATTATGTCTGTCTAATCTGTATTTGACCTGTGTACCTTATCTTGTTGTACTGCACTTATTGTATCATTATGCATCTCGAACTCTTGCCAACTGCATTCCAATATGTCTACTTATTGTATCCTTATGCATCTTGCATTTTTCCCATTGTATTCAATGTGTCTAAATTTGTATCTATGTATTGCTGTTCTTGTACTCACATCCCTTTATTCCCCAGGATGCATCTGGAAATTAGCTATACTGCTCAGCATGCTTTCCTGGTGAAAAGCTAAATAAATAAAATTTCAGTCAATAGATTTTCAAGGCCAGTTGGAAATACAGTTGTGGTATTTTCAAAAGCAGAGCTGGTTTACAACTGGCTCCCCAATTTCCAGCAGCTTACGGCTGTTTTTCCCGTAGCAGCGGAAAATGTTATGCCCAATGAGACCAGGTGTAACATCTCCTGCAGCCGCAGCAGACTGAAAATACAAATCTCTGCAGCTGCAAGATTTTGGACTGCAAATGCAGTTGTGGACTGGGACTTTGTCCACTTTGTTTTCAAAATCTGGTCCAAGATCATCTTTAGATAAGTCATATGAGGAAATATAAACCCTTTGAATGAATGTCAGTTGTTCTTCAAAGTAAAAATGGGGAAGCAATCTTCCGCTAGTTTAAAGAGATCAAACAGAAACAATCTCTGTCCAGAGCGGTACAGCTGCAGCCGAGGTCGCCGGTGGAACACAACACTGTCCCCATGTCCAAGATGGCTACCAGAGTTGTCAGCACATGTGCAATGACTCGCGCATGTTGTGCACTGACCTCAAGTCTACATGTGCAGAAAGAGATAAATACAATATTGGAGACAGTCTTGACCCAGTGCATGGGCCCAGCAGGCCCTGGCACACTTGTTGATACCTTGTGGGTGAGGTTCCTCTACCCATCACAGGGCGTGGTGTCTGTGCCAAAACACTGCTGTGTCCCTACTCAGGCCAGGGCTGGTGCTGTATGCTGCAGCACCTTCCCCATCAGCCTTGTCCCGTTAAACCAGCTGAGTTCACACCTGAACTCAGCTCACTTGCCAGATAAAGCAGCATGTTCCCCAGTGGTGCAACAGACATCCCTGCACATTACCTAATAAATTCTATGATTTTTAATATTTTGACCCAAACTTTCAACATAGTTTTCTTATGACCCCACCTCGTAAACCCGTAGGTGAAAATATTAAAATCCGTGTTGAAACACCATTCCATGCAACAGGTGTGAAAACATGTTTTGGACAGGATGTGAAAAATGACAGCTGTACTGTTCATGAGATGGTGTGAAACAATGGCTGTGCTGAAAATTTGTAGTCAGAAATTAAAATTACCACAGTTATGCTTGAGCATAGAACCGTTTCAATGAACCCGTGTAACTTCGCCCATTTTAGGAATTTTTCACCAAATTTTCAACATGGCCTTTTTGAGACCCCTCCTCATGAATATTAGTGGTGAAATTTCCCACAAAATCGCCTTCGGGCTGGATAGATGAAATGACAGTGTCAGTGTTCATAAGGTGGGGTCCCAAAAGGCCCCATGTTCAAAATTTGGTGAAAACATTCCTAAAAATGGCAAAGTATGAACATAAGTTGAAAATGCCATTGAAATACTTTATACTGCACTTACTTTATTCCTCAGTTCATGGTTCGGCTTTGAAGAGTGCAGATGTATCTTGGTCCACAGATGATGGCAGCATACAACCTTTGATGGTAAGTATAGGGTTAGGGGTGTGTGGGGTGTTGGATGCTCAGTGGGAGGGTCGGGATGGGGAGGGATGGCGGGGATGACGAGGACAGTTTTCTTCTTTTCAGGTTTAATAAAATACATTGTGGGATGGTTTTGTTTGCAGGAATGGAACAACAAAATAAAAATATTTCAGGACACTGGGGTGGGCTCCCCAGTATCCCACACTGATGGGGAACTTTTACATGCCGACACAGGAATTAGGTCCCCGATATCAGCAACTACTAATAAGCGGGCTGTGGGGTGGAGGATCTGACACCGGAGGAGTTAAAAAAGAAAAGAAAAGACATTGGAGGACTTTCTAGTTTTTCAGGATGAAAGCAAATAAATTATTTCAGGACACTGGGGTGGGCTCCCAGTGCACCACATGCTGGGGGGTCTTGTAAATACTGACATGGGGATTGGGACCCCAAATGTCAGCAACTCTTAATAAAACAAGGGAATCCGACACCGGAGGTGAGGCATCATGGTGTTGGATTATAGAAAAAATAAATACACTGCCACTGGGGATTGGGGCCCCTGTGTGCATATAAAGTTTATTAAGGAAAGCACTGTCAGGATGGCATGAGAGTTATTTATGCATGTGCATGAGCAGACAACTCTGGTGGCCATCTTGGACATGGCGACCAGTGCTGTCTTCCACCAGCAACTGACAAACAAAATAGTGTGGTGAGCGTGCAGTGATTGCTGTTCACCTCTACTATTACAAGTCTGTCCAGTATCTGGTAGGCTCCTTTTACCTACTGTGCTCACAAGGCGTCTGCAGGGCTATGCCCTGCAGCCATAAAAATTGCCTGCTTCTCATGCATAAGAATATAAATCCCAAAGAAAGGTGTGCACAGTGGTATCGAGCCCGGTGCTCTGCTGGGACAGCCAGACCCAAATTTCAATAAACAGCATCCCAGACTAGCAGAGCACTCATCAGGCATGACACAGCAGGACCCAAACAAAGAAAGCGGGCTACTCCAACTTCAAGATTTCCAATAAATTTTATTCACTGCTGGTCTCAAATGAGATATATGCAGCTGAATTGCACACAAACACCCTGCGCTTCAACCATAGTCTACTTGAGCAGGTGGAGTTTATGTAAACATTAGTCTCCTTTTATACATGTAGTTCATTACACTACTGCCACCTTGTGTTTACATTTAAATTTCTTTATACAACAAAAGGAAAAAATCAGTGGCTCTAAGAGTTTGAACCTGTGTTGCAAAAAAATTTCATTTTAGTTTTAAACAATAAAATCATACAGAACACATCAAAACCTTACAAATCAAGTTTACATAGTGGAGCACTTTCTAAACACCTTAGGTAATGCATTTATATTTGTTACTCACTTAGAAAATAAATTTCATTTGTTAAAACTAGGGGTAGTTTGGCCAGCCCAGTGGTGCAGAGGGCTGAGGCGCTGATGTCTTACCTCATGCCATGCCAGCAACCAGGTTTGGGAACAGACTCAGGTCATTGGGAGCTGGCCTTGGGGAGGAGGTGGGAGCAGATCAAGCTGCCTGATGGGAGCTCTCCCTCCTGGGGGTCACCCTCCAGCAGTACCGCCACCTCCAGGTGAAGGTCCGGTGGTGGCGCAAGGGTAATGGGTGACCGGTAGAAGGGGGGCATCCACACTATATGATGGGCACATGCATGCACTCACATCAAAGACATGAGGTGGGCAAAGCAGGGGAAGAGATGGCTAAACAATGAAAAAAAAAACTAGGGTTGTTCAACCACTTAATGGTGCTCACAGGTAAATGTTTAATAACAGGTTTAATACATAAACCACAAATTTGAAATGAATTAGCAGGAAAGGCGTGAAAAGTCAGACAGAGGTGGAGTTATTCAAGGTTTCCACAACATGATCACTCATTTTATGTTTGTTTGTAGTGCATGTGCAAGAAACATAGTGCCACCATCTGAGTTTTTAGTAGGTGTGCCTCCCCTACTTCCTATGCCGTGCTCCCTTTTGCAGGTGTGGCGACACCACTCTAATGAATGTCGAGCTGTCTATGACAGCAGTTCGAATGCCAGTGGCGTGCAGTTGTAAGAAACATACAGGCAATTTGCATACTGCTGTCGGCAGTATGCAAATTATCTACATCGGCACTGCATCTGAACTGTCATAACAGTTCTATCCCCCATGAACCCATATATGCAGGGGATGCCACCCCAGCGTGCTCATGTGTTCTCCCCACAATCAGAGTGGCCGACGGGGTGCCCAATCCCCATCTGCTCTGCTGCCCCAAACACACTTCCAGGTGCCACACTGGGAGCCCACCCCAGCATGGTAAATATCCGTCTGCTGCCCCCAAGACACTTCCAGCTGCCATGCTGGGAGCCCACCCAACATGGCAAAGTCCAGCGTCGTCTTGTTAAAAACAAAACCTATAAACAAAAATGGTCCCTCGTTGACTAGCTTCCCCCTCCCAACCCGCCCCACCCTCTTGCCAGCCACCTCCACACACCCCACTGCACCCCATACTTACCTCCGGACCCCAGCGTGATGATCTTCGTGGACCAGGAACACGCTCTGCACTCTTAAAAGCGACTGCGAACTGAAGAAATGCTGGTAAGCTGTATAATAGATAATGTTTTTTTTTCCAACATTGGTGCATATCTCAGCCATTTGGGAATTTTTTCACCGCATTTTCAACATGGGGTTTTGGAGCCCACCTCATGAACCCAGTCACTGTCATTTTGTTATTCAGTCCTGAAAGGTGATTTTGCGGTCACTCAGCGGAACCACCTTCGGTACCAAGTAATGAAATGACAGTGTCACAGTTCATGAGGTAGGTCCCAAAACCCTTATGTTGAAAATTTGGTGAAAAATTCAAAATGACTGTTTAATGAATGCAGTGCTAGAGTTACTAATGCGATGCTCGTAACTTCCTGTATTTTACTATTTTCACTCCAGATTTTCACAGTGCCATTTACCACACCTTCTTATGAGCAGTACAGCTGTCATTTTCACATCTCTCCAAAATGTGTTTTAGCATGTAGTGCACAATGACACAGTCAGTGTGTGAAATCAATGTTCGGATAGATTAAGAAAATCACAGTGACACTGTTCATGAGCAGAGGTCTTAAAATGGCTATGTTGAAAATTTGGTGACAAAAGTCCATAAATGACTGTCAAATAGCATGCATTGTGCACTTTCCATGCACCGTGTAAGTTCAATGCATTTGTAATATTTTCAGTCCAGATTTTTCAACACTGGCATTTTACACACCTCCTTATGAACAGTACAGCTGTCATTTTTCTCACCCTGTCTGAAATGTGTTTCGCACTCTGGCAGTAGAAATGCATGGTCGCTGTGGGAAATCAGTGTTCAGGACAGATTAAGAAAATCACAGTGACACTGTTCATGAGTGGAGGTCCCACAATGCCTGTGTTGACAATCTTCTGTAAAAATCCCCAAACTAATTACATTACGGGTGTGGGTTTGCGCGGTTTCACTTGCGCTTGTGACTTCACCAGTTTTTTTATATTTTCACTCCAGATTTTCAACATTGCCATTTTATACCTTCCCACGAACAATCGGCTGTCATTTTCACATTCTGTTTGAAATGTGTTTTTGCACCATTGGTGCCAAGAGGCGTAGTCGCTGTGTAAAATCAGCTTTCAGCTAACAAACTGATATTGCCACTGTTCATGAGGTGGGGTCACAAAAAGCCCATGTTTAAAATTTGGAGTGAAAACTACTAACAAACGCTTGGGGACGTTAGGGTTTCTGACCATAATGCCCCACCCTGTAGAGACTGACAGGCATCAGGGGTGTGACTTGGGATTGTCGCCTGTAATACTCCTGCCATTCCACCCACCCACACCCTACAACCAGTGACAGGCATCGAGGTGTGCCTTGGACTCTTTGGCCCCAAAGTTCACCCATTCTCCTATACCACACCCATCTCACTGTGTTTTTATGGAATACAGTGAGCATAAGGCCCAAAGACTCCAAGGCACACTGAGACACTTGTTGGTGTCTGCAGGGTAGGTGTGGTGAAATGGCATGGTCAGTATGCCTGATGACCCAAAGGCACGCCCCAATGCCTGTCAATCTCTGCAGGGTGGTGGTGGGGTTGGCTTCAGTTCAATACTTCACTGCCATTCCTATTATGCGTCTCTAACTCCTACACTACCAATGCCAATACCAGCAAGCAAACATTCGGTATTGACAAATGCTTGTTCTATTTGCCTCAGTCTTTCATTTAAGAGAACCTATTGTTGCCAGAAACTTCTTGTGCCACAAGAGAAGTACTGTACAGAGAAAAAATATATAAGAGAAATAGTGTTAGTAGGTTTAGCACAGTATATCTTTAGATAAGTCATATGAGGAAACATAAACCCTTTGAATGAATAAGTCAGTTGTTCTTCAAGGCAAAATGGGAAGTGATCTTCCACTAGTTTAAAGAGATCAAACAGAAAAATTGCCTGCCTCTCCTGTATAAGGATTGCTATCAAGTATTGTCCCAGCTCCAGCCTTAAAGGTGATAGGAATCGGGTTTTATACCTCTAGATATCCTCCAGTTGTTCTTTTATTGGCTGCCCAGTATTCTGATATATTTTTGACCTTTTGTTTTGTTAAATTAATAATCAAATTTTTTGCCTTTGTAACTATCCTCTCTGCTCAGAAGTTGCTGCTCTCTCTTTTCATACTGCCTGAACATTCTATGATGTCAGAAACTCCCATTCAAGGCCATTTAGATGAATAGCATGGAATAGGAGTTATTGATGTCATAGAATGTTTCAGATATAATCCAAGTGCAGTAGCTGGTGAGAGAGTGGAACTCTATGTAGATCTGAGGGAACCCCAAAGCTAGAGTATTTACTTATCAAGAAAATCATCTAAGCATATCAGAATACATAACTGGCATGGCAAGGAAGATGGAGCGGCAGTTTACTATGTAAAATAATTTCCTATCTCCTTTAAGACAGAGCTGTCACAAAATTAGGTACCCTGAGAAGATACTGCGGCCTTTACTCAATATTTTCTCTAAGGGACAAGCAACAGTCAGACACCTAATTGCAGCAACATAAAGAGCAGAGGTTTTGATTTTTATCTTTTAGAACTTTAAAGCCCTCAAGGAGCATGCACCATATTTGTAATTATACAATGGCAAGAAAGAATCCTGGCTACTGATTGATCAGTTGGCTGTCACAGCAGGGATGTTATCCTGGCATAACATCCCTGCTGATTGTTGTAGGGTATGGAGCATGCTGCTCCTGACCTTTTTTTTTCTCTTGAGAAACAAAACTATTTTTACACACTAACAAAAACATTCTTTAAAATTATTTTTTAACTATAAACACAATAAGCCATTGTATAATAGGAATAATGCCCTCCAGGGTGGGTGTTATGCTGGGATAACATCCTTCTCGGCGTTGGACACCCTCGTCCGGTTGGCCTCGGGCCCAACCACCTGAGGTGGGATGTTATCCCAGCATAACACCCACCCTGTCAGGCATTATTCCTTTAGTAAATCATTTAAAGGCAGTAAGTATTTTACTAGTTTTGAGAGATCATTTACAAATGCTTTGTCCATTTTGTATTTACTAAGAACCTTACACCAAGATATATAGAATAATGGCTGGGTAGGGGTCATAATGAGAATTGTACACACACCTGAGTGTGGGATGCCATAAACCCGAGAGCAAGGTTGAGGGTTTTTAAGGCATCCCACACCAAGGGTGTGTATAAATTAGAGTTTTACACACCTACCCAGCCTTTATTTTATGGTATCATTTTTTTGCCACAGCAATTATATAAAATAAAACAGACATCCCTATGGAGCTGTGGAATGTTTGGGTTTCGTGCAGTCCATAGGCTTGTGGACAGAAACGCACATTTACTTTTTTTAACAGCCAGTATTAAACATATTCTTTAGCCTGCCAATATTTAAAAAAAAAAGAACTTACTGCTGACTGGCAGTGAACACTTTACGCTTGAAGAGCGGCGCAGTGCAGGGAATGAGAAAATCATAGCTGGTGCATAATGCGAGGAAACCCGAGACATGTTCACTGTTATATCCTGCAGGTTATAAAGGGCAAATTATAAATGGGTTTCCCTATGTTAGAAAATGCCCTCAGTTATTATAATAATATTTCATTGTTTTGATGGGCTCTTAATATATGTATAATTAGGGCATTTTTCCTCCTATAACCACAAACCACCAACTGGGTCTTTTCTTTATTAATTTTTAATGAAAAGTTATCAACTGTCCTCTTAGCATAAAGAGCATGGACCTCATGTATACAAGATACATTGTGATTGGCTTTGCTCACCCTTGACAAGGAACTTACAAGACACTAATATGCAAAATACACTGGGTGGAGCCATCTCTGTGGTGGACAAATGAAATACTTTAGGTGGTTGAAGCCAAGACAGTGACAATGTTCAAGCGTGGATGGGACAGACACAAGGCGACAGGGACTTCTATGGGATGGGGAGTATAGATAGCCAGGGAGGGGCACTGAGACAGTATTATGACAACTAGCTCAGTAAATCAGTTTGACATTAGATAGAGCAGACTGGAGAGACCACTGTGTCTTTATCTGCAACAATTTCTAGGTATTTATGATTGTTTTGCAACTAAGTAAGAATATGATGCTCTTAAACTGAATTATTTTCACGGAGTCGTTATTCATACTCCTTAAGAAGGTGGTTACAAATTTCAGTAGCATTGCTACAGAACTAGAATCTACATAACAAGATGCTAAGACAAAGGCTAACCTGGCTTTCTGAGTATAATTAGTTTTCTCTTCAATTAAGAGAAAAGCAGTTTATTCAAATTATCTGCACAACCAAATCACAAGGACAGTGTGAATCTGCTATGAGGAAGGTTATAACTGTGTCAGTTGAAAGTGTGTCTAAAATGGCTCAAAGTTGCTTAAATCTAATTCTCTCCCTTTCTGGAGAACCCAGGAAAATCCCTATGCACCAAAGTGGAAAACTACCACAATGATGCACATATTCAAATCACAGCCAAACTATTGGAGCTGATATTTAATCTTACAACAGCAGGTTATTGAGGATTACTACTAACTGCTGTTTTAGGGATAGATTAAAATTTCAAGAGGCAGATGTTTCATTAAGCAACAATGATTTTAAGGTGATGTGTACCTAATACCAGAACTATTCGCTCTGACAAATTCTTTAGTCAATTGGTTCCAAAGTACTGGAATAATCTTCCCAGACAGTTTTGATTTAAAATAGCAAGGCACCTTCAGTGCATGCATTGAAAATATATATTTCTTCTTTGCCTAGGCTTTGTAACTTTTAACAGTTTTTCTGCATATTGTTATTTATTCTTCATGTACTGTATTGTTTGTATTTTATTGGAATATTGTATATATGTGTGTCTTTTTAATACCAAGGTCACATTGTAAATGAGCTTTGCTCCATGATCTTAACCTTTTAATAAACAGACTAACCTTATGCTCCAGCATGTACCTTCTTGATGTGAAGTACATTTAAGCATGGTGTCTACCCTTATTTGCTGCCTGTTTAAACACATAGAACACTGTTGTACAAATTTGTTTCCCTGTTTGGCAGTTCCTTTTAGATGCTGTGTTCATGGAGGAAACAACATTCTGAGGTAATTCCTCAGGGCATGCTGTAGCTGATTACGGAAGCTTCTGCTACAACCCAGATTTGTGTCCACCTAGTTTGTTCTCAAGTGGGACTAGCAGATCTAAGTTCAGAGAAGTAGTGACTGTGACATTGGAACCAGAAATGATGGAAAGGAGAAGGTAAAGGTCCCTGTGATTGACCAGCAAATGCCATACTACTGTAGCTAAACACCAATTTACTTGAATTGTGTCCTCTTTCACCTTGTAGTTGTACAGTGTGCCATTTTTTTTGCTTCTACGAGTCCCCGCAGCCCCACTCCTTCAGGCTCCCATGCTGGCTCCCCCATGTCATGGACCCAGCCCTCTCTGCCATACCCGTCTTAGGCTCCCTGGAGCTCTGCAACAATCCCATAGTGGTCTGGCTTATCTTTGCTGTGGGTCCACTGGGAGGCAGTGGGGAGTAAGTGAGCATTACACTGGGATGACAGTTGGGGCCAGGCGCAGTGCTGGGTGGTCATTGGCGGGGGGTCCTACTGGAGGCCATCATCCAGCACTATGGGTGACCATTTTCCTTTTCTGGGGCACCAACCTCATCCACAATGCATGTGGCAGCAGTGATATCCTGGGGTGGGGACATATGACAGTGTGTGATCACCCATGCCACAAGTACACAACTGGGAGCCACCACCAGGAGTTGCTATTAGGTGACTTGCCACCCCATCCCCCAGGAGTGAAGCATCCACAGGATGCTGTCAACTCCTCCCTGCTGGTCTCCCTTCTGGCATCCGGCTCGAGCGTGAACCCGGATCACCAGTGTGCCAGAGTGATGCCCCATTGCTAGGTGCCACAGAGCTGGCTAGTGTACCATTAAAGGTTAATTCCTATACAGTTATTACAGTACTTTATTTAGTCATGCCATTTGCTGCAAGCTAAGTATATAGAATATAGCAGATGTAACCATGTACCCTAATGCTGCTGCTGTCCTAACCCTGAGACCTCAAAGGGAATTAAGTGTTGTGCTTAAAGTAAGGCCACCCTAGTGTGCAATTTTAAAGAAATACATTTCTTACTACACCGATTCTTCTTATTTATTTTTTTTGTATAATCTTTGAGACTGGATGTAAGTATTTTGACATGGAACACTGTCACTGGATATTAGAGCAAAGGGTATCTCCCTGTTGCTATGCTGACTTCAGGAAAGAGTGGTGAGGACATTTTCTTCTATTCTTTGGTAACCAGGTAAGTCCCACTAGGCTCAAGGCCTGTTTTCAGGGTGACCTTGGAGCAATGGAGAGGTTAAGTGACTTGCTCAGGGTCACAGAGTATGCAAGTGGAGGTTGTGGGAATCAAACCTGGTCTGCTTAATGCACCAAGCTCATTCACAGCATGTTACTCTAACCTCTAGGCTATAATGCCCACTGAAACTTTATCAACGTAAGATATGGTTCTCATTCCTACCATCCCCAAACTGAAGGCCGTGCATTCTCGGGTTTTAAACCCGATATGTAATGGCCTTGTAAGAACACAAGATGCAGCTATTTGGTTCCTCACTTTTACTAGGAACAAATTACATGCTGCTGATATTAAATACAACACCAGGCAAGACTAAGGGTCACTTGCTAAGACTGGATTTCATTTTCCAGTAAACACTGTGCATCTGTCTTTAGAAGCTTTAATGATGGATTTAAAAAGTTTTTTTTCAGTGATACTTGCTCTATCTGAATTTGGCCTGAAAGTGCTTTTAATACATATTGAAGAGACACTTGGTGTACCTAAGTTATTTTTAAACCGTCAGAAGTTCAAACATCTTTGTTGAGTAAGATGCACTTTTTCTTTTAAAGTCAACATCAATTGTGCCCTACTGTAACAGCAGATCTGTCACTTAAGTGGTTCTCAGCAGGCAGTAAGCAAAGCTTTCAAACTTATTTGAACACCAGCTGTGTCTCAACAAAATGTCAGTTTTCCCAGTCCTACTCACACTGGAAAGTACTTGATAAAAAGCTTCTCTCTCTCTCTCTCTCTCTCTCCTCCCTCTCTCTCTCTCTCTCTCTCTCCTTTCTAATGGATCCCTGACCTAGTTAATGCATTGTGGATTCAATACAAAAAGTATCCTACAGGGCACTTACCAAAAGCAGCTAAGAAATTGGATGAGATGGTGAGGCCAGAGACAATAGAAACAACTTTTTTTTTTTGCTGAATCTTGCATTAGAGTTATTTTTTCAAGGTCACAATATAGATTCTGATTCTCTACTACTTGTAGTCTGTCAAGTTCACAATATAGAGTCTCTAGTGATTTAAATTTGTCAAGGGCATAGTGCTTTACATCTGTTGATTTTAATACATTATGAATTCTGATAAAGGAAAAATAAACTATGATGTCTAAACAATGAGATTATACAATGAGTCTGAAAATCCTGGCTTCGATTGATTGACTGGCACCTTTTCCCCATTGTAAATCCTGTGATAGACCAATGGGAAAAGGTGCCAGCTGCCAGTCAGCTGCATCAGGAACACCTGCTTAATCACTCGACCAATCACCTAAGCTCTTTCTAAGTCCCAAACAAAGATCACGGCAATTGGATATTCTTTTTGTGACTGAAAGGGCAGCAGTTAGTTCACACTTTGGCTCACACCATCGCTGTTTAAGGTAAACGTAAATTTGTAACAGCTGTACCAATACAAACTGAAGTGTTTCTTACAAAAACTGAGGATCAAACAAAGTAGTTAGACTTTGCCATGTGAAGCAGGCCAGTGTAAAACCAAGACTTTGAGTGCAGTGCAGCCAGGGTAAAATGACCCCCCACCCATAAACCCCACACTCCAGTCTTCTCCACCCCCAAAACCACAAGCTGAATCAGACGATGAGTAGCCACTGACAGGCTGTCAAAATCACCTACCAAGACTGCCACCATTTCAGATTCTTCCAGCACCGCTTTAAAAAAGAAGAAGAAAAAGAAGATTGAAGCCATGCTCTCAGCCCTCCACAGCCTGCCCAGGTCATGCTCGATTGCATGCTACAACAAATTGGATCCTAATTTTGGCATGGCACTGACAACCCAGCTTCCAAAACAGTGACTGGTCCTTTCCTGTCTCTCTTGCTCCAGTTTTATTTAGAAAAAAGGAGCTCAGTCTCCTCGTTTCTGAACCCACTGAAAACACGGTTGTCACAGAGAGACAGGGAAAGACCATTCAGTGTTTCAGAAGCTGTGTTGCCAGTGTCATGCCAAAATTAAGATCCAGTTTGTTGTAGGATGCAATCGGACATGACTCTGCAGGCTGTGGAGGGCTGAGAACATGGTTTCAATTTTACTGTTTTTTCTGTAACTGGCTTCAATTCTGTATCGCAGGTTACTGTGTAAACTCACTGTACCTGGGGTCACACAGTCCAGCTCCCCGCTCACCTCAGAGCTTAAGTTATTATGTGCTTCATTACAGCTTCCAGCACTAGCAACTTCTGTCACCTAGCAACCACCAGTACCATGCCTCAAGACCGGTCCTTTCCTGTTTCTCTTGCTCCCATTTCTATTTTAAAAATGCAGCTCAGATCCACTGTAAACACAACTGTCACACTGCCTTGAGACATGGCACCAGTTACTAGAGGACAGGACCAGCAATAGTAGGAACATTGGGACTATTTTCTTTTGTGTAAGAATCATTTTAAAAATAATTAAAAATGCAAAAAAATGCTTTTTTCTAATTTGTTTTCTACAAAACTACAGAGGGACATTGTATAATTGCAATAAACCACTCCAGGGTGTGGGTTATGCTGGGATTCTACGCCTGGTGTGGATTTGGTCACTCAGCTGCGCCTTGGCGGCCTAACCACACCAGGCATGGGTAATCTCAGCATAACCTACACCGTGTTGTCATTTATTGCTCAATTAGACCACTAGGGAAGATAGGAAGGACAGCCCAGCACTGCCGATGCAGCACTTACCCTGAAGACCTGGGTTTACAAGCAGACTCAGTTACCCTGCTTTTGAACCAGCAGGGAGGGTGCCAGTTGTATCATACAGGTGAGGTACATGGCTCCTGTCCCAGGTATGAAGTGTCATGTGACTGCAAGCTTCTCAGCAGTCATGTATGGACATCTGATTATGGATCAGTGGTGGTGTCAGGTGTGATGGGAGCTCCTGCTACTCCTAGCCAGAGCATGATGTACAGCTGTGGTGACCCCATTTATCTGGAGTGCAATGGAGGAAGGTATCCTCTCCCTGCATATAGTAAGAAAATACGTAAGTAAATCAGTGAAGCAAAAAAGTTTATTTATAATCAGTAATTTTCCCTGGAGGCCCAGGGCACCTTACATAGTTAGGCAGAATGAATCAACAGGAAATAAATACACAAAAATACATAGCAAATCTTCAGGATAATCAATAAATAATACATAAAGCACAACTGGGACAGAATCAGTAGTGGGAACTATCAGTCCCCAAATGCTTGGTGGAACAGTTGCATCTTCAGACCCTTCTTAAAGCCTCCACTGAGAGGATATAAAGAAATGTAAAATTTGATTGCAGTTACTTTATTCTAATATTGTATTTTTAAACATATTTGTCTTTCGACATAGTTTTTTGTTCATTTATCCTGTTACATAACACTAAATAATGCTCATTCTGAAGTTCTTATACTGTTACCTTTTGCATGACTGTGCCAATGGATGTGTCCTCAGTTTAGCTGGGGAAAGGCATAGAGGTACAAAAAGGAAGAGGAAACATTATTAAGTGGATCAAATTTGACAATACTCAGTGTGCTTTAAACGGTTGTCAACTTTAAGAATAATCTAAGAGTTCTCCATGCATTCTTGGGGTGGGGTGGGATGGGAGTATGTCCAGTGAGCATTTACTGGTGCACATAGGGCCGAGTTTACAAAGGTGGACGGAGTGGTTGCATCAAGCCCTGCATCCACTGCAAAGTATGACACAGCTGCACCAAAGCTGCGGACACTGTTCGGTCTGATTTTAGAAGGAGCTGGGCGGTTGCAACAATTTTTCCACGTTATGGCAGCTTGCAGCAAAGGTTTGATGCAAGCCTCATGAAATGGGTACCCCATGGATACAAAAGTTAGACCAGGGTGTGCTGGTCTAACTTTGTTGTGTCCAGACTCTGTGGTACGGTTTCTGAAAATCGCATTTCCTCTTGTTTGATTTAAGTCGCCACTTACGCTAAACACCCTGCTGCTGGTCCTCTGCGGTGATCGTAACCCTTTTAAATTGGGACCATAGTCTTTAAGGCCTCAGAGGGCCTTTAAACAGGTTTGTGGGGGTATTGAAGGTATGACTGATGATGCGTCCTCACCCTCCACACACATCTATTCTGACATGTTTTTATTTGTAATAAAATACCTATCAATTCACTATAAGTACCGAAAGCATTGGTGGTGAAGCCTGTAAAGCAAAGAAGGTTAAAGATTGTAAGGAATATTATTGGAATGTGCGTGATGCTATACTATGGTTTAATTGTAATCAAAATATCTCAAATCAAGTCAATCATTCATGTAATAATTCGAAAAATAAAATGCAAAACTAATAGATTTTTGAGCGAAGCCTTTCAAATAAACTTTTTTAACCTGTCTTGAGTTTGCATCGACACTGAATTTTAGTTGATACACAGTGTTTATTTTAACACAAAGATCTTGGGTTGGATTCACAAAGCTTTCTGAAGGTGCAAAACCTTCCCTAAGTCTAACACTGCTGTAGCTATGGAAACAAAGGGAACTTGCACGGTGCTATTCACAAAACCCTCTGCAGCTGCAGAAAACAACACTAAGGACTGTGGAAAAAGTGCAGCTGCAGAAGTCCCTGAGGAAAAAAGGTGTGAGATAAGTAAGGCACAGCCCTGAAAGGCTATTCACAACCAGTTTTTTCTGCAGGTTCGGAAGAAATGTTACACAAAGTGGAATGAGGTGTAACTCTTCCTCAGCAAACTGCAGTAGTGCCCCAGCAATTGGAATCAATTAAGGTGGAGGTGAGGCACAGGTAATAGCATTCCAGATAATATAACTGTGGCTGCTGTAACAGCAACAGAAGCACACATTGCCATGATATGGCAACAGGCAACAACCACAGACACAGTGCAGCCCATGACAGAGCCCCACAGGTAGTACAGCCTGGCCAGCCTGCAGTGAGTTCTAACTCTGCAGGCAACAGGAACACCCCAGGAAGGAGGACCAGCAGTGACAGTTGGCCACTGTGGTGCCATGGTATTGCTGGTACCTGTGGTGCTGCAGTGGTCCCAGTTGAGGACTGGTTGCTGGTCTCTTTGTGGGTGCTTTCAGCTTCATTCTATGGCAGCCCTGTTAAAGTCTGCTGTTCCAGCTAATTAAGTTCACCTGTTGCTATGCCTCATAAGCTATTTCTGCACCTGTGGATCCACAGTTGCGGATTTTCAGCACTTGCTCAAGTTCCGCGGCAGTGAATTTCAGCAGGTGTGGGGATTTCTACGAGATTCGCACCTCAAAATTTCTTTATGAATATCACGCAACTGTGTTTCCGCGGTGCTGCAGGCCTTTTCCGCAGCTGCGGGACTTTGCAGCTTTCTTTGTGAATCCTTCCCGTTGTGTTTAAAAACAGGTTTGTGTTGACACCAGGCATCTCTGTCCATCTTTAGGTGTGGATTCCAGAACTGTGCATAATATTCCAGGTATCCTCTCACCAGAAATCTGTAAGTAAAATATTGTTTGTTTACACAGTTTAACAGTGTATTTACCGGGTAACCTAGCAGAGATGTGAGATCTTAGTTTTCAATATGGCCCTGCTTCACAGAATTTTACAATTTATTTACCTATGCTAGTCAAACTAAGAAGCAACATCTCATTTCAAATGGGGTCCTGTTTTTGTCCATTTCTACACTGCATTTACCAAGTAGAGCCCAGCCCAGCTTCAATGCTGTATCTACAGTAGAAGATAAATTTCTGACTCCTGATAATGGCAAAACTAACAAGATTGCAGTCTGTTCTATGCTTACTACTGGCATCATATATGGTGGCAAGAGGGAAGCAGAATGCAGACATTGTTCACTCAAAATGTAAACTGTAATTTTTCATTTTTGGGTTCTGATAAATGGAAATTTTACTGAGATTGTACATACTACTACAGATTATAAACAGTTATGTCCTACAGAGTTGATTAGTTTAGCTTAAGCACAGTTGCAGCCAAAGCCACGAATGGGGGCTAAATCCATTAAAACACAATACACATATACAACTAAAATCTGCAAACCAAAATAACACAACACATATCACTTAAAAACACCTTAATAATACAAATAAAAGTAAACAACAGTACTCTAACATATAACCATCTCCATTAATCAAAACACACTCTTCATATGTTATTTGTATATCTGTTAACAAAACCAGCAATAATTACACTTTTATAATATAACCCAAAAAACATACTTTACTCAAAATCATTCATTTAAAAATCGCATGAAAAGGATGTTTTCTATGTTTTTCTTATAAAAATAGGTTTTGCCATCTAACCTGCTTCCTTATGCCATACACTGATTCCTCTTTTGGTGGCAAAAGGAGTCGGCTTCTGTTTAGAATCACACATTTTTTCAAAAATTTCTTTGCCATTTCCTCTCTCTTACATCCAGCCTCACCAGATTGCACTTTTTAATTCCTCATCATTTGGAACCTCAACCCTAAAATTATTGATAGTGTTCTTTTTTGTATTCTTTCTAACTCTTTACTCTTTTAGTAAGTCCCCATCCCATACAGAGGATCTGTATTCAAGTACTAGTTAGTGGTGGGCAAAGTGGGCTCAATTCTCTCATAGTGATTCACAGGTGAGAGCCAATTTGTAAGTGCTCAATGAGAAGTGGAGTACTTCACATTATAATGGGCAAAGCGAAGTCCATTGAAAGCAATGACTTTGCGTTATCTGCCTTCCCAAACCACTACTCCACCAATTTTAAGGTGAAGTATATTGAAAACAATGTACTTTGCCTCACTGCCTCTGGTTTTAAGCTCCAAAGGCAAATTTTGCAGTGATTCATGGGATTTCAGGTCACATGGGTTCTAGATTGTTCTGCACAGCCTCAGTTTGGGGTAGTGTGTGTAGGAAGCTATAGGGAGACAGTCAGCTCTGAGAGCTCTCTCTGATTTAAACCTTCTAAAGCTGTTAAAAAGCCTTTCTGAGTCTTTTTGCTCAAACTTTAGTTCATCGATTGTGGAAACCATCCTGTGCTCATATCGCTGAGCATTTATTGTTTGAGTGGATTTTGAATGTTAATGTACAACATTGAGTCTGTTACTAAGAGACAATGAAAGTGTGCTTTGGGGAAGTGCATATCTGTGGTGTAGGTAGATTAAGTTGGAAAAATAGGGAGTTCTTTGTTTTTTGGTTATATTTTTGTTGTATAACTCACTGTGTTAATGTACACACAGTAATATTTTCAGTGATTATTGACATTTTTGCTGATTGTGTGTTTGGATCTGGTACAGCAGTGCATAATTTCAGGTTGTTTAAAATACGTGGTATATTACTGAAATTTTCAATTTGCTACGCATTACTTGTAGACAAATTTTGTGTGTGTGTGTGTGTGTGTGTGTGTGTGCGTGCAGTGTATGACATCAAATAATACACCTTTTATTGTGCCACAGTGTAATTGCAGGCACAGCAGTGTGAACTCTTATCCACTGCAGCTGCATGATTTTGTACTGCCATTGTCGTATATTTTCTTGGTTTTGCACTGCATAATCTGCAGTCAGTGCCCCCCACTGGCAATAGAATTCTTTTCCAGATTGGATTATTTGTGACTTCACCAGTGATTAGTTAAAGTGTTGTTGAACTTGTTGTGACTGTGCGCCTGTATCTGTTGTTAAAGCAACAGTTTTTTGGCTTCACATCCAGCTCCCCCAGCCCCACCCAGAGTGAACCTTCCAAAATCTATATTTGTTTAGAATATTCTTGTTGATCCCCAAAATGCCCTCAAAGAGATATGCAAGCAAAGCTGTTTCTTGCCATGGCACTGCTGCCAGTGGTAAGATTGTCAGTGGGTGTGGTAGTACACGATCGCAGAAGTGCATTGCTGATGTTAGGAAAGGTATTTCTCCTTCAGTTTTTACAAGCAATCAGTAGCTTCACTCATAGTTGGAGGAGATGATGTTGTCCCAGCCGGTGGTGATAGTGCAGTTGCTGGTGGTGGTATGAGTATTGTTGCCTCAAGTTTCACTTCTGACCAGTTTACCATGTCCAAAAATATAGTGGAGTATGAAGCGGTGCCAGTGAGTGGCAGTGTAGATGATATCATACTCTCCAGTAACATCCATCATCACGTCAATGATAGCATACAATGTGACATTTCTTCCACCGTGGTTCAGGTCATGCATTTGCCATGCAGTGATTCACAGTGTGGTGAAAAATATCAGGTGATGGCGGTGTTGATGATGATGAATCTGGCGATGATGTTGTTGTGGTTGCAACATGCAGTCCACATGCCAGCATCCAAGCGAAAAGATGTGGATGTGGGTGATGTTGATGAATATGATGATGATGTAAGTGACCCCAGCTGGGAACTAAGAAAAATAAATTCAAGGTGGCTGTGTCTGGGTCTGTTTGCATTAACCCAACCCCTGTAAAGTGATTTACCAGTTTCAGTTGTTGGTGATGATGATGATGACCCAGTAATAATGATAGGTAGTTATGGTGATCAGTTGCAGTCAAGTGTGTCCTGCCTGAAAATCATGTAGCACACCCCACATCATGGCTTAAAAGAACGGAATCCAATAAGCAGCATCAGGGACATGTTAAAAGTAGAGCATCACAATCCCTTGTTTGGGATTTTTGTGAAGATGCAAATGATGAGTCAGTTGCAATCTGCCAGTTTGTCATCCACGTGTGAGTCGAGGTAAAGGGAGCCATCTGGACACAGGGGACAGTATACACATCTTAAGAACAGGCACATGGCACTGTGGACCCAGCACAAGATGGCAGCTAATACCACAGTGGGGCATTCACCCTCGTCATCAACCATAATGAGTATGTTATCCTCTTCCATAACTGTAAAATCAAGTAGGAAATTAAATGTGCAGTAGTGATGAAATAAGAGCAGAAAATTACTACAGGCATAATGAGGTGGAGGAGCATAATGATTTTGAAATGTTATCCAGTGGTGTTGAGTGTAGCAGTTTTGGTGGTGGTGGTGGTGAATGCAGTATGTCTAGTGCAAGTGGGACATCAACCGGTTGGTAAATCTGGGAAAATAACTGCATTTGTGGGTTTGTTATCATCACCTGTGCAACTGTCTTCATCACATATCCACACTCCACCCCCTGCCATTCACAGAGCAGAACCATTTTCATCACACCCGTGTAAAAGCGTTTAAGTCATCCCACATTACAGAGTGTTTTTGCACATAAGCTGAGTACCACCCAATCATACAGTATCACGTGAACTTAATGCTGCTGTAGCTGAAATGCTGGCAATTGATCTTTGCCCTTCTCCTTTGTTGAGAATTCGGGGTTCCGGTTTGCTGCAAGTGCCTGTCTAAAATAGAAAGTCCTATCCAGGACATACTCTTTGACCTGTGCTGTCCCTGAGTTGTACCGTACTGTGTCTGACTCTGTCAGAATGCCCCTTCAACATTCCTCCTCTCCATTCATCCATTTAAGTATGGATATGTGGACAAGTGGCAAAACAGTGGGAGTTCATATTTGTGTATAACTGCACATTGGGTGCAGGTGCGGGTGTTGTTTGTGTTGTTGGTAGTGTGAATAATCAGTGTTGTAAGGTGAAGTGTCATGGTAGCAATCTTCCAGGAATTTGGCAGCATGCAACAATTGCTATGCACAATGTGACCTGTTCACACACTGGTGAGAACATGTTGGACTTGGTACTGATGGAAATTAACAAGTGGCTGAACCCCTGTCCATGAGCTGGGTTCATAGCAAGTGACAATGGGTCAAATGTGGTGAAATGCATTGTGAATAGTAGCTTTGTTCAGGTTCCATGCATGGCTCACTGTTTAAATCTTGTGGTGCAGGAGTTTCTGCAGTACCTGATATAAAGGAAATGCTGACAGCTGCATGCCATATATGTTTTCACCTTTCACATTTTGCAAAGGCCGTGACCAACCGGCAGTTGCAGATCCGAAACAGCCTCCCTCAGCACTGCTTGAAACTGGAAGTTGTCACCCAGTGGAACTCACTTTGTACATGGCAGACAGGTTGTATGAACAATACAAAGCCATCTCAGAATATCTTGTCATGCACACTAGCTGTGACACTTCCAGGGCCTACATGTCTATGACGATTGAATAGTGGCGCCTCCTGGACTCTGTAATAACAATTTTGAGGCTTTTGAACATGCCACACAGGCAGTGAGTGGTGAGTCTGCCTCCATTAGCCAATCAATTCCACTGCAGGTGCTGAGGCAGACATTGGTGAATGTACAGCATAGCCTTGATGTTGCCAGAGACAGTGCTAGCAGTATGTTGCTGAAACACATGCTGACAGTATTCAACCAGAATTGTCACATCTTGAGCATTCAGCATAGTGACAACTTTGCAATAGCAACAATGCTGGACCCACGATACAAACATGGAATTGCCTTAGTACTGGAGGCGGGCCTGATCAGGTAAAAATGTCAGTGGGCAACTGGGTGTGCTTGGTTCATGGGGCACAGAAATCACGTGCCAAGGTCAGCAAACCTCAGCAGCATAATCAGGCTGAAGGTGAATCTGGAGGAGTATCAAGCATATCCTGTAAGGGAAGGGACTGCAGCTCCAGGTGGTCTGTCATCAAAAGCAGTTGGCATTAACCCACTTTGGGAGGCTTTGTCCCAAGTGGGGATTTGTGACATAAATGATTGCAGAGAACAGGATGATGCATCAACCACTGGACTTAGTGCAGCACAGAGAATGGTTGAGTCATATTTGTCTGAAAACAGGCATCTGTCAATAACTGATGATCCTCTTTCATACTGGAGTGGAAAGGTCAGTGAATGGCCAGAGCTGACTGCAGTGGCACTGAAGTACCTGACATGCCCACCCTCCAGTGTAAGTGTCGAGAGGGTATTCAGCTCAGCAGGTGCAATAGTTTAGGATCATCACACAAACCTCTCTCCTGCAAATGTCAGTTTGCTAACATTCATTTAAATGAATGAGAGGCACATATCAACTCAGACTGCAACCTCAGTATTCATACCCCAGCATAGGCATGGTTTTGCTGATGTAGAAATGGACCATCCTGGTGGCTCTGGCAGTGGCAGCGTAAAATGGCCTACCACTGGCGTAGATGATGACACAGTGGAGAAAGCATTTCCCAGTGGTCAGAATTCAGACATAGATGACTGTGAGGGCAGCTTTCTTTATGAGGATGATGATGATGAGGTTAATGTTGGCAGGTTTTAACTTAAGTGGTTAAAATACTGTCACATTTGTTGTATGATCGTTTTCTTTTTCATAAAGTTAAATGAGTGTTCCACTCAGAGTGACTCAAATTCCATATCTCATATCACATTTGTAACACAGAGCACAATACATCCTGGCCCCTGTGCCACCACCATAAGACTGCTATTAGCCAGTGCCACTACAGAGAATGTCACCATGTGTCCACTTGGACCACCATCACCATAAGACTGCTGTTAGCCAGTGCCACCAGAGGGCATGACTTTGTGTGCCCCTATGGACCACCACCATAAGACTACTGCTAGGAAGTGCATCTACAGGGAATGTCACCGTGTGTCCCTTGGACCATCATCACCATAAGACTACTGTTAGCCAGTGCCACTATAGGGAATGTCACCATGTGCCCCCCTGGACCACCATCACCATAAGACCACTGTTAACCACTGCCACCACCCCCAGATGCAGGAGATGTGAGAGGAATGTCATCATGTGCCTCAGCTGTGACCACCACCACCCACCACCACTGTTGGGACAATGTCTTCCATTACATGTCTTGACCATGCCAAGGAAGAGGAGTTGAACAGGAGACCACATCCATTAGTCACAGGCACAAAGTTCTTACTATGAATGCTATAAAATGAGTATTGTACTAATGGTTTTCATGCTATTCAACTTCCTTAAGCTGTGTGTTTTGTTTTCTGTAGCTTTCTGAGCTGCAATGGTCAAATATATCAGGTCAACTTATTTTGTTTTTACAGGTTAACAACAATGGACTGTCCTTCGCTGAAGGTCTGTATCAATGGTACAGCAACAGTACTGTCGACAGGAACCTATGGGATATCCATTTCAATCCATACTGGTACAGTGTAAGTATATACATTTTATTTCATGTGTTCCTTTTCTTTTTTTCATAACAGTGCAAAAAATCTGACTGATGATTATAAACTAGGTGACGTCACAAAAATATTTCTGCAACATATCTTGCACTGTATTCAAAATTTGCAGCTGCAGCCATGACACTGTTGAAAAAGTCTGACCCAGGTCATGTTACTTGACAAAATGTGGTTTTAAAATGTAACTTGAGCTGAGACGAGGGACACTGACACAGTATATTTGTTACAGCCTGGTATTTAAATTGTTACCTGATGATTGCAGTGGGACAGCTGCTATCTGTGTTAATCCAGATACCATGGTGGAACAGCCACGGCTTAAACATAATGTCTTACTGCTGCAATCAAATTGTAATAAGTCCTTCATTTCCCTTTTGGAAACTTCCAGATGCTTTGTGGTGTCATAGTTGCCTTATCAAAGAACTTCTTCAACATCATGCCCCCCTCCCCGGGCTGGAGCAAACATGCAACAAGCAGAAGCCGTTTGAATCGATGTTGACCATGACCATCGTTATCGGACTGGAGAAGGATGCAGATAGAATCTGAAAGAAAGTAACCAAATAATAAACCATTAATGAGATCTACTTGCAAATATGCCCCCAAAAACAAAAGCACAGTAATGTGCACACCAGTAGTATGTGACCTGTGATAAAAAACAATACAATGAGTACATGTAAATGTATGTCAACCCCCACCAAGAAAATACATATATATATATATATATATATATATATATTTATATATTTATATATATCAACTCACCAAGGCTACTATTAGTGTACACACAAAGGGCACCCTTCCATCCGGTTGAGGTGATCACATCGCAGCACACTTTGTCAAGCAACAGTTCTCTCACTGTCATCATTTGTGACGGAGCACTGAATGGTCATTCATGTCATGGTATCCTCCTTCACATGGTTTGGCAAGACACTGTGCATCATGACATCATCATCACAGTAAGGTCAATACACACAGCAACATTACATGTAAGTGCAACAGAAGCAGCAGTACTTGTGAATTTTCTGGTCCCAAGACAGTTGCATTTTGGGGATGCACAAAATTCTGGGAGCTGTGTGAGTACTGCAGGCATGACTGACTGTGCCATTAATTCTGGGACACTTTGCATTTCATGTTACACTCTCATTTCACTTCATCACCACTTGTGAATTTTCTGGACAAAAGACAGTTGCATTTTGGGGATGCACAATAATTCTGGGGACTGTGTGAGTACTGTGCACATGATTGAGTCGCCATTAATTCTGGGACACTTTGCATTTCATGTTATGCTCTCATTTCACTTTGTCAGCACTTGTGAATTTTCTGGACAAAAGTTGCATTTTGGGGATGCACAATAATTCTGGGCACTGTGTGTGAGTACTTGCATGATTGACTGCACCATTAATGCTGGGAGACTTTGCAATTCTTGTTATGCTACAATTTCCTTTCATCAGCACTGGGGAATTTTCTGGACACAAGACAGTTGCATTTTGGGATTGGGAATTCTGGTGAGTCTGGTAAATATTTTTGGAGCCTCAGTAATGTTTACTTTCTGTCATGCTATCGTGAAGTATTTGTCAAAAGTAGGACTGAGCAGTGCAATTATACTGTGCTAAACTGCATGTGCAGTCGTCTTCTTTCCTGTGTATGCAGGCACTGTCCATCTTCTTGCAAATTGTAAACATATATATATATGCTGATGCTGACTTGTTGCAGTGTTTATGGTATAAAGAATAAAGATAAGAATATATATCATATATTTTATTTGTATCATCAACAGCAGCAGACAAAGTGATATGATATGTTTTCAGAGGTTTTGGGTCAGTGTGCACCTCAGTCACTCACACAGACAAAGTGCACAATGACTTTGTGGAGGTAATAGCACAAAAAATCATGCTTTTAAACAAACCATACCCAACAGACATAAAATATTGCTTGAGGCACCCAAAATATTTTATGGTGTACAGACATGTTCAAGTCAGAATATATAACAGGTCCTGCAGTCCACTGCCACTACACTGTGCTACCACTGGCACCATGTCATGTTATGAGCGTACATCAACTTGCTGCAAAACTGCACTGCCAGTGTAAACTAGAAAGACATATTTCAGAACAAATAATGAAAAGAAGAATGTGGTAGTACAGTGTGATGCCAGTGAACTGGACCTTATATTTTCTGACTTTATAATGGCTGTACACCATGAAATATGTTGGGTGCATCAGCAATACTTCATGTCTGTTGGATGCAGTTTGTTGAAAAGCAGGATTCTTGTTGCTATGATCTCTAACAAATAAAATATCGTTATATATTCTTATCTTTATTCTTTATACCATAAACACAGCAACAAGTCAGACAGCAATCAACATATATATGTTTGCAAGAAGCTGGACAATGTCTGGTACATACACACACAGGAAATAACACTGACTGCACACATGGCAGTTTAGCACAGTATACTTGCACTGCTCAGTCCTGCTTTTCCACAAACACTCCACGACAGAAAGTAAACATTAATGAGGCATCAACAGCACATGTGCATGCACGCACACACACACAAACACACACTTAACAGAAGTTTCATGCATATGGAAGACAACAAAAAAAGGCACAATTACATACAAGGGTCAAGGATGGTGGAGGAATACATTTTATAACACAGTAGGGAAGGTGTGGGGCACATTGTGTGAGAAAAAAAAAATGTGGGATCCCCTGGTGGTCCAGCAGCAGTTCCAGCATGGACATAATTTGTAACTGATGTCCCTCTATGTGATTCAACACGCTGTTGGACAGCACTCACCCTCTCATTGTTCTCTTGACAGCAATCCAGAGAACTGCCAGGTCAGCCTGCACTACAGGCAGTTCTCTGGGGTCCACATTCTACAGGCTCAGCTGGTGGTGGTGGTGGTGGGGTGCTGGTAGAGCAGGAGGTGCTGCTGTGGCCCTCCTCTTCTTAGGGCACCACCACGCACAGCTGCACCCTCTGCCACAGAAGGCCAGCAGGTGCAGGTTTGGTCCATTCTGTGGCAGCTTGCCACTCCAACTGGTGGTGGTTCAGCATATGGTGCACTGGCCCTCAGTCCCCAGGTGAGTCCCCCATGGACCATGGTGCCCCTCCACCTGACATAGGTGCCACCTGATCATGCTGCTGTCCCCTGACACAGTCAAAAAACTGCCAAACAATGGAGGTGTGGGGAGGACCAGGCACAGGCAGGGAGGGCCAGATGCACTGGCAGCTAGCTGGTCATGGTGCTTAATAGGAATGGGACCCACACCTGGGCCCAAGGACACAGGCACATCCTGCTCCAGGGACCTGGTGCTGGAGCTGGTGCTGGACATGGCGGTGGTTCAACTGCCTCAGAGTCAGGAGGAGGTGCTGGTCCTGCTTCTGGTGGGGGCACTCAAAATTTTGGATTGGTCCAACAGGAACCAGTGGCCATGCCCCCACGTGTGCCCATGGTGTGACACCTACCATGCTCTCCTAGAACTGCCCCTGCCCCAGACATCCCTCAACCTGGTCCATCTCTCCTACTGTGCTCCCTCAGTCCCAACAGAAAATTCTCACACTGTCACACAACACACACACAGTCACACAGACACAGACAAACAACTAACTACTTATAAAGGTAAGAAAAAAAAATTTACAGAAAGAACAAATTAAGTAAAAAGAGTACAGAAAAGACAAAAAATGTAGCTTTTAAAAAGTTGTTGGGTCTAATTCAAAGTTTAAATCTCCTCCTTGCTCTGATCTCAAGTCTCAGCCTGGCTGTCTCTCACAGTCACAAAACAACACACTCCTCTCTCTCCTTCTGCACAGGAGAAAGTGAAACTTTCTTCTTGGCAAGCACTTCCTTCCTGCCTGGCTAAAGAGCATGTGACTTATAGTACTGTAAGCCATGTGATGTGTGGGGGCTGCCAAATCAGAGCATAAGTGGATCACTTAGAATTATAATGAAGAGCAAGTCCATTTAAAACAATGACTTTGCCTTTACTTTGCGTTACCATTCATATATGCAAGTGGTAATGACAAAGCGAAGTGAGCATTTTACATTGCCCACTGCAGAAAGTGGAGTGGCAACACAAACTGCCACTTCTGATTCACTTTCACCAGCAGAATTTAAATTCACTGCATCACTAGTACTGGTCTATCCGCAGTACAATAAAAGCACACCAAATCATCCTTGAAATAGGCTGCCAGAATGAGTGGTGGGGTAGATTCAGTGAGCAGATCCAAGAGGGCATGGGACAACTACATGGGCTAAATAAAAGTAACAAGGGCATGGGATAAAGGGAGTAAGAAACCAAACAGAGAGAGGTAATGGGCAGACTGGATGGGCCAAGGGTTCTTTTCTGTCAGCAGATTTCTATGTTTCTATCTTGACTGACACCTGCCCTTTTTAATATGATCAAAAGTATATTCTTGAATTTCCTTTTTCAGCATCCCTCAACTTGTTCTTTAAAACTGAAATTATGTTGTAGCATAATTCACAAGAATTAACACTTTCCAGCCACCTAGACCCCTCAAAAACCGTGTGTGTGTGTGTGTGGGGAAACACTTCAGTTGTTTCTGTTCCCAATTTAATTTCTTTGGTTTTATTCAGATTTATCTACATAAATTCTGCTTTGATCACACTTCCGCTTTTGTATATAATCCTGCATGGTATTCTGACTTATTTAAGTAAATTTATCAATTACCATGCTATCATCCACATACTTGATATATGATCTATCAGTTTTGAGATTGTTTATCATTATCAAAAACAACAGAGGTCCCAATTTTTTCCTGCAGCACTCCGCATTTATACTTTCTATCACAAATACGATCCAGAGGTCAGGCCCTCTGCTCCACAGTGCCAAACCTCAAAGACACAATAGTGTGAACAGAGACAAACAGGGTAACCCTCCTGTCTGTTTTGGGTCCGAATCATCTACTAGCCTCAAAGTCCTGGGGTCAAATGTGAACCTTTTCACTAGCACACCCAGTTAACAGACTCAAATATGTATTCTCTTTAGGAAATGCAATACAATCATTTGTCCAATGGCACCCAGCCAGGTTCCCAAGTGTACCTTACGACTCAATATGAGACCTAGGTATATTCTTACCCTTAGCAAGATAGTAACATACCCTTTTGAGCATTTAACAGTTTCAGAATGATCCAATACAGTTCCAGCCCACACATGCAAAAGAAAAGACTCAACAGGATTAAGAGACCAAAAAAAAAGTTTACTAAGATTAAAACAATAGATAAAATACAAAACATACATAGAACAGATATCCTGTACATAGTCCTAAAATAATTTGAAGTTACAGAACCAAATGCCTGTTTACTTAAAATTCTAGCTGTTTTACAAAAGTGCCTAGTTTTCAGTCCACCAAATGAAGTGTGTTCTTGAATTTCAGAGAGGGCTTCTGCACTATCCTCTCACATGGAGGCAATATTCAAAGTCAGTTTTCCACCTCCTTGTGATGTCACAACACACATGAGGTCACTGTTAGTCCTGCAATAAACTCTGTAATCTGTGTATGAATATCCAAAATGATATTTTTTCTACTAGCTGTAATCAGCAGTTACCAATTAAAAAAATTTGGCAGTCTTTGCAAGCAGGTTCCTTTGATGGCTCATAAACCCACATCCTGTCACCAGTTCCCTCTAGGTGAGAAAACCAAGAAGGATCAGCAAATAACTTTCCTTCCTGCTATGGTCATAAAATGCATACATGGGATGGGACCCAGCTTCAAAAGGAATATTTTATGATGTCTTACCACCCGACATTTGGTAGGAAGCCCTATGTGTTAAGACAGAGCAGGAAACCTTTAATTAGTGTTTTCACTGGCCAGTTTTATGACAGTCTGCTGGCTCAGTCACACTGACACCTTTGAGGTCAAAGGTCAAGCTCTCTTACACTGGCTGGTGTGTCCCAGGCAGACAATCCATACATATATTTATATCACAATTTATAAATATAATAATAAGCAGGTGGCAGAACATCACAGTCCTCCCTCCTAGACTGAATTTAGGGGCCCCATTCCAGCATGGGATGAGTTTCCCAAAGTCACTTCATTGCTCAAATTGACGCAAAAGTCCATCTGCATTTTTATTTGCTGCTCCTGCCCTATGTGAGACAATTATGTCATACCCTTGCAAGGTAAGGCTCCATCTTAACAGCCTACCATTCCTTGTACCATTTGTGCCAGCCAAACCAGGTGGTTGTGGTCAGTTTGTACCTCAAAATGCTGCCCATATAGGTATGGCTCTAACTTCTTAGTGCCCACACCAGGGCAAGACACCCTTTTTCCACTGTAGAGTAAGCCTGCTCCCTGGGAAGCAACTTGTTACTGAGGTACACTATAGGGGTGATCTTTCGCTTGGTTGGATGTCTGACTCAGCACTGCCCCAATATCCACATCTGAGGCATCAGTCTGGACTACAAAGGGTCTACTATAGTCTGGACTTGTCAGTACAGGAGCACTGCCCAGTGCCTTCTTTAGACTTGTAAAGGCTTGTTCACAAGCTACTTCCCAGGTAACTTTCTTAGGCATCCTTTTCTTTAACAGACCAGATAGGGGCGGCCGCAGGGCACTGTAATTTGGTACAAATTTCCTATAGTACCCTGCTGTCCCATAGAAAACTCTGAACCTGCTTCTGTGTTTCTGGTCAGGGCCATGCCCTTGATTGCCTCTATTTTCACTTGGTTAGGATGGAGCTGTCCCCAGCCTACAATGTGTCTGAGGTCTGCCACCTCAGCCATGGCCACCTGGCACTTTTGAGCTTTTACAATGAGTACGGCCCCTGTATCCTGCCCAGCACTTCCCTAAGGTGGGACAGGTGTTCCTCCAGCTGGCACTAAAGATGGCAATGTCATTCAGGTATGCCACGGCGTACTCCTTAGCACCATTTAACACCTGGCTCACTAACCTTGGAAGGTGGCAGGGACATTCTTCATTCGAAAGGCATTACTTTAAATTCAAATAACCCTATCAGGTGATGAAGACCGACCTCTCTAGCTCTGGCAGTTAACACTACCTGCCAATACCCTTTGTCAGGTCAATAGTGGTAAGGTATGTCGCCTCCAACTTGTCCAGGAGTTCATCTGTCCACGGCATTGAGTGGGCATCTGACATTGTGACTGCACTGAGTATACAGTAGTCTACACAAAATGAGTAGAGCCATCTGGCTTGGGAACAAGGACCACGGGTGAGGCCAGGGCTGTGGGATTTCTGGATTATCCTAAATCCAGCATTTCCTCCACCTCTCTCCTAATGTCCTTTGGACAGCCTCTGACAACCAATATGCTGTCCACCATTAGGCGCCTGCATCCCTGTCTCCACACTGTACATCGCTAGGGGTTAATCCAGGTTTGGTGCTAAACAGTGGAGCAAAGTCTGCAAAACCTTCCTTACTTCCTGGATCTGTTCCAGGGTCAACTGGGGCAATCTTTTAATTGCCTCCACAGAGGACTCCTGCTTGCTTTCTTCCAGCAAGTCCAGAAGGGGTCTCCTTCATCCGTTCCCTCCCTAGGACTACACACTGCCAACACCATGTCAGCCCTATTAGCATATGGCTTCATCATGTTGACATGGTACATTCTTTGTGTATGTCTCCTGTCAGGTAGCTCTATAATGTAGTTCATGTCATTTTCCCATCTGACTACTTTGTGTACGATCCTGCCCACTCGCCTGCAGCATGTCCCTCAGACCGAATTAGGACCATGACTTCCTGACCCACAGTGTATGAGCAAGCTTTGGCTCTGTGGTCATACCACATCTTTTTTTTTGTTGGGCAGCTGCCAGGTTGCTCTGGGCTGTTCCCATAAGCTCCTTCAGCCTTTCCCAAACCTAAGGACATAATCCACTATGGAGTTCCCTGGGTGGAGTGCTTGCCTTCCCAGTCCTCCCACATCAAGTCTGGGGCCCACGCACCTGTGTCCATATAAGGCTCAAGGGAGAAAACCCTGCTGACTCTTGGGGCACCTCCCTGTATGCAAACAACAGGTGGGGAAGGTATTTCTCCCAGTCCCTTCCATGCTGTTCAGCAAATGCTTGGAGCATTGACTTAAGGGTACCATTGAATCTTTCCATTGCTCCATTGGCTTGTGGGTAATAAGGAGTCGTGTATCTTGGTACCACTCACACCTCCACAAACATTTCATCAGGTCTGACATGAAGGAACCCCCATGATCAGTGATGACCTTCTGTGGAACCCAACACAGGAGAAAATCCCTAACAAGGCATCTGCCACTTTGTCTGTCCTCATTGAGGATGGTGACTGCCTCTGGGTACGGGTGGCATACTCTACCACAGTCAGGATAAACCTCTTCCCGGAAGAGCTGGGGGGTGTTTAGAGGCCCCACAGTATCCATTCCCACCCTGGAATGGCTTCTCCACTATGGGCAAAGGAATTAGGGTGGCTTGGGTTTTCTTACCCGCCTTCCCTATTTCTTGGCATCGGTGACAAGACCTGCAATACTCCTTCACCTGCTAGGGTGAAGTTGGGCCATAGAAATTCTGGGCCAATCACTGCATAGTGCACACAATTCCCAAATGACCAGAGATGGGAATATTGTCTGCAGTCTTGAGCAATGCTAACGGTACCCCTGGGGAATGACAAGCTGCCTGCCCATCACCCCTCTCTGGCTATGCATCCTACGTATACAAAAGTCCACTGCCCCAATAAATTTTATGTTTCCCATCTTCTCTCTGTGCTCCATCAGAGTCTGCCCAAACCCTCAGCTTCTCTAAAGTAGGTCACTTTCGGCAGCTGCAGAGCTCCTTACATATTCCAAGGCATGGGACAGGTCCCTCCAGTTCTAAACTAGGGTCCCTAGCTCTAGCATCAGGACAGTCAGGATCACTGTCTTCCCTAACCCTCTGACAAGGGTCACCCCTTCCTCCTTGGAGTAACCCTCCATAGCTGATCTGTTAGCTGCCTGGGAATTTCTACCCCTCTTTCATTATTCTCCATATCAGGAGACACAGACTGGGGAACCAGCCTCCCAGTTCTTTCCACAGAGGCTTCTATGGGGTCCAGAGAACAACAATTTACCTTTGCTGCTTGACTGTGGGTAACTGCACAAAACATCCCTGTTTGAGATTGTTTCCAACAATTACATCTACAACAAGGTTCCTTGCTATGGCAACCTTTGCACAGTCTCCCTGTCTCACCCCAGTCTAGGAGGACACTAGCAAGTGGCAATGTTTTCTCCTCCCAGTGAATCCCGTACAGTCATAAATTGATTGGGTATAAGCTGTTCAGGCTCTACCAAATCCTTTTACCAAAGTCAGGGATTCCCCATGTCCTTACCCCATGTGTCTGTATCCCATTCACAGTGACAGGGTGTATGTGTTCACTCATGTTTACTGGCATGCTTTCAGGGACACACAAACAACCCACTTCTTTCCTAGCACCACTTTGTGCACTCCTGCCATTTAGGACACTGCCTGGCAAGATGACCCAGTTCTTTGCAAACCCAACATTCATTTCTTTTTCAGGTAAATCTTTTCTTTGTAATCTGGGGCTACCTGGTCTCAGTGGAGACAGGAGGGTTTTAGCTGCCCTGAAGGTGTGTTTTTCCCTGTCTGCACTGCCATGCCCACCCCATTCCCTCTCATAGCAGGTCTGCTCCTGACATAGCGTTCCGAGAGTTCAACAGCCTCTTGCAATGTTTTTGGATCTCGGTCCTCCAGCTAGGTTTTCAGCTTTGCTGGGCATGCCCAAAAACTGCTCTAAAGTACATTTTCAATATTCTCTACAGAGTTTGTTTCAATTCCTTCAAACCAACATTTTAAAACTGACATTGTTTAGTGTCTGGCTCCTCGTAGCTCATGTCAGGGCTTCTCCTGAGTTATGAATTTAACTCTGTAGGCCTCTGCTGTTAATTCATACTTTTGAGCAGGGCAGCTTTAAGTTTACTATAATCATTACTGTCCTCATTGTCCATTTGACCCATTGTATCCTGAGCTTTCCAGTAAGTAGCTGGGATAGCTGGAAACTCAGGACTCTCTAGGAATATTTGCCTGAATACATACTTTTCAAAAGAATTTAAAAAGCATCCATATCTTCCCTCTTTAGATTCAGCTATCAATTTAGAATTTAATTTGTAACCCAGTCCTGGAGTCCCAGTTAACCCCAGGCCACTTGCCTGCTCTGGTGCTGGTGTTTGGAGTCATAGCTTCTCCAGTTCATGTTGCCTCTGGCACTCATGCTCTTCTCTTTACTGGACTTTAGAAGGGCTGACTTTGGCAAAATGGGTGAATACCTGAGGACTACAATAGCAAATGGCCAAACAGGAGGGTGGAAGAACAATGGAGAAAATCAAACTGCCATCATAGAGGCAACAAGCCTTCATGTGAAACAGATAAAGAAAACAAAGTGGAGTGAAAACCACTATGGTTCTCAAAAGAGGTGGCAGGGAAGGTTAAGGAGAAAAAGGCTGCATTCAAAAGTATAAGGAATCACAGAAGAAGCATGACAGGGAACTGTATCAATTAAAGCAGAAAGAAGTGGGAAGGCAGTCAGAATAGCAAAAGCCCAAACTGAGGAAAAAAATAGCCAATTCAGTTAAGAAGGGATAAAACCTTTTATAGGTACATTAGGAAGCTTAGAAAGGTTAAGGGAGGAATAGTGAAGATTAATAAGGAGAGGGAGGTGGGCAGAGGAGACAGGTGAAAAGGCAGAGATACTGAATTAATACTTTGCTCAGTATTCACAAAAGAAGATGAGGAGGAGTTACCTAAACCAGACAATAGAAGCACTCTGGGTAGGGGGTTGACACCAGTCCATTTACAGAAGAAGAGTAATGAAAGAACTCTAAAACTCAAGGTGGACAAAGCAGCGGGGCCTGATGGGATTCACCCCAGAATCCTAAAAGAACAAAGGGAGGACCTAGTGACACCACTGACCACACTTTTAACAAATCATGGGAGGATGGGGTGGTACCTGAGAACTGGAGGAGGCAGATGTGATTCCCTTCACAAAAATGGGAGCAAGGCAGAAGCAGGAAACTATAGACCTGTAAGTTTGACCTCAGTGGTAGGAAAATGATGGAATCACTTCTGAAAGAAAGAATTGTTGAGTACCTAGAGGCCAGAGGGCACATGACCCAAGCAGCATGGATTTACAGCAGGAAGGTCATGCCAGACAAATCTAATAGATTTCTTTGACTGGGTGACCAAAGTAATAGACCAGGGAGGGCTGTGGATATGGTCTACCTAGACTTTAGCAAGGCATTTGACACAGTCCCACACAAAGATTAATAGTCAAGTTAGCCAGCCTGGGAGTGGGTCCCAGGGTGGTAGCCTGGGTAGCAAACTGGCTGCACAACAGGACACAGAAGGTAATAGTGAATGGAACACATTCCGAATAAGGGGGTCACTAGTGGAGTACCTCAGGGCTCAGTACTAGGTCAGTCCTCTTTAACATCTTTATAGTGACATTGCAGAGGATCTGGAGGGAAAGGTATGCCTCTTTGCAGATGGCACAAAGATCTGTAACAGAGTTGATACACAAGGGGGTAGAAAGGATGAGAAGGGACTTGGCAAGGTGGAGGAATGGTCAGACATATGGCAACTTAGATTCACTAAGCAAGATGCAAAGTAATGCACATGGAAACAAAACCAGGAGAAGAATACACAATAGCAGGAGAGGTACTAACAACAACAAAATGGAAAGGGACCTGGGGGTAGTCAGATCAGATGATCTAAAGGTTGGTAAGCAATGTGAGAAGTCAAGCACGGAGAGCCAGGGGATACTGGGATGCATAGGAAGGCATCACAAGTAGAAAAGGAAGTGGTTATCCCTCTGTACAGACAGTTGGTGAGACCCCATCTGGAGTACTGTGTGCAGTTTGGAGACCTCATCTACGCAAGGACATAGACAGGATGGAAGCAGTCCAGAGGAGGGCAACTAAAATGGTGCAGGGTCTGCATCAGAAACATATGAAGAGAGACTGAGAGAGCTTAATATGTATACCCTTGATGAAAAGGAGGGACGGGGACATGATAGAAAGATTCAAGTACCTGAAGGGAATCAACAAAGTCCAGGAGGGTAGCATCTTTCAGAAAAGAGATGTGTAAGAACAAGGTGGCACAATTTAAAAGGTAGAGGAGGAACGGCTCCAGGGGTAATGTGAGGAAACTTTTTCACGGAGAGGGTGGTGGATGCATGGAACCGCCTTCCTGGGAGGTTGTTGGGTCTAAAACAGTGGGGAATTCAAACATGCATGGGACAGACATAAGGCAATTGTAGTGGGGGTGGCAGAAAGTAGGCTGTTGGTTAACTAGAATCTGCAGCTTATCCAGTAGGTAGGGAAATGGGCAGACTGGGTGGGCCAAGTGGTCCTTATCTGCTGTAAAAGTCTATGTTTCTATGTTTCTGCTGGTCTTCTTGCTGAGGCTGTCACTCTTTTCCTCAGCCTCTCTCTGAAGCTGCTCTTCTCCTCTCTTTCCATCTCCAGCTTCTTCTGTTCAAGCTCCCTTTGCTGCTGGACTTCAAACCTTTTCTGTTCAAACTCCAGCTCCATTCTCCACAACTCTATCTGCAGCCTGATTCCTTCTGACTCCAGAATACTGGTGACCTTCCCTGCTGCTGTGGTCCTTGGCTTGAACTGGTCCTGCTGTCCTCCCTCACCAGATCTGGACACTGCACTGGACCTTGGCCCCTCCATGCCCAAGGTTTGGTCCTTCCAGTCACAGACTGTGACTCGAGTCTTGTGCATCAGTTGCCTCAAGCGCCTCCACGAGGTGCTGCTTTTTGGCTCGGCTCTATTCTGGACTCTCTCTTGACACAACTGTTTCAGGTAGTCTGCAGTGTACTCACTGTAGTTGAAGCCATCTTCTTCCTTAACTATGGCTACACTAACTTGCACCCAAAACAAAATAAAATAGGTAGGGCACTTAGACTGTAAGCACAATGATATAGTTCTATATACTTCTTAAAAATCACTGCCTTATTTTGCCTGTGAGCTGTACAGTATTAATCTGACAGACTGGACTGTTAATGCTCCTGTTACCAAATACTTTTAAATCCCATGGCTGCCACCAAATCTGTCACAAATGCTCTCTGCAGGTCAGGCCGTCTGCTCCCACAGTGCCAAATCTTGAAGCGCAATAGTGTGAACAGGAGACAAACAGGGTAACCCTCCTGTCTGTTTTGGGTCCGAATCACCTACAAGCATCAAGTCCTAGGGGTCAAATGTGAACCTTTTGCTAGCACACCCAGTTAACAGGCTCAGATATGTATTCTCTTTGGAAATGCAAACAATCCTTCGTCCAGTGGCACCAACCAGGTTCCCAAGCATACCCCTAAGACTCAGTATGAGACCTAGGTATATTCTTACTTTTAGCAAGTTAGTAACACACCCTTTTGAGCATTTAGCAGTTTCCAAATGATCCAATACAGTTCCAGCCTGCACATGCAAAAAAAAAAAAAAGACTCAACAGGATTTAAGAGAACCAAAACAGTTTTACTAAGATTAAAACAATAGATGAACTACAAAACATACATAGAACAAATATCCTGTACTTACAGTCCTAAAATAATTTGTAGTTACAGAACCAAATGCCTGTTTACTTAAAGTTCTCACTGTACACCTATGTTTTTACAAAATGCCTTGTTTTCAGTCCACCAAAGGAAGTGTGTCCTTAAATTTCAGAGAGGGCTTCTGCACTATCCTCTCACATGCAGGCAATATTCAAAAGTCAGTTTTTCCACCTTGTTGTGATGTCACAACACACATGAGGTCACTGCTAGTCCTGCAATAAACTCTGTAATCTGTGTATGAATATCCAAAAAGGATATTATTTTTCTCTCAGCTGGAATCAGCAGTTACCAATTAAAAATAAATATTTGACAGTCTTCGCAAGCAGGTTCCTTTCATTGCTCATAAACCCACATCCTGTCACCAGTTCCCTCTAGGTGAGAAAACCAAGAGGGATCAGCCAAATGACTTCCTTCCTGCTAAGGTCATCAAATGCCTACATGGGACCCAGCTTCAAATGGAATATTTTACGATGTTAAGGCAGAACAGAAACCTTTAATTAGTGTTTTCACTGGCCAGTTTTATGACACCTGCTGACTCAGTCACACTGACACCTTTGAGGTCAAAGGTCAAGCATCTCTACACTGGCTGGTGTGTCCTAGGTAGACAATCACATACTATATATTTAAATCACAATTTATAAATATAATAATAAGCAGGTGGCAGAACGTCACACCTTCTTCTACTGATCAACCCCTCTACCTTAATCCATTGGGTCCTATCCTCCAGGAAGTCATAAACTCATCTCACAATAGAAGGAACTCTTCGCAGATGATACTAAACTGGGTGGTAGGTTGGACAGCATGGAAACAATAAGAGAAATTCAAAGTGATGTACAAAAGCTAGAAAGATGGTCCAACATCTGGCAGCTGAAGTTCAGTGCAAAGAAGTGCATGGCATTGCATCTGGGTGAGGAATCCCAAAATAGATTACTGGCTCAATGGGGTCAAGCTCAGCACCTCTCAGGAGGAAAGGGACCTAGGGGTTGTAATACGTGACAGACTGAAACAAGCCAATGCAACATAGCTTATGGCAAGGCAAATAGAATGCTGAGGTACATAAGAGAGGATTCGACAGCAGGAACAGAGAGGTGATCGCTCCACTGTACAGGTCCCTGGTAAGGCCCCACCTGGAGTACTGTGTCCAGTTTTAGACTCTACACCTGAAAAGGATAGGGATAGGCTGGAGACTAAACAGAGAAGGGCACAAGGATGATATTGGGCCTCCAAGGTCTCTAATACGGGAATGCCTGGAAGAACTAAACTTATTCTCCTTGGAAACAAGAAGGAGAGGGGATATGATTGAGACTTTTAAGTTCTTGAAAGGCATAAACAAGGTGCATATGCAGAACTATTCCAAAGGACCTCCAGCTCTACCACCAGCGGTACATGAATGGAAGATGGGGAGGGTTCAGGAGAGAAAGCATTTCTTCATGGAACAAGTGGTGGAACCCTGGAACAGTCTGCCAACAGAAGTGGGAAATACAAAGACCATGTCAGCTGTCAAACAGGGGTGGAGACAGAGCAAGGCCTCAAGGGGAGCTGCAGGATTGGGGAAGGGCAGAACTCAGAAGGAGGATATGTTCCTGGACCAAAAGAGATCTGAGAACTCTTGGGCATACTAGGTGGACCAACAGTTTTCTTCTGCCATCACTTTTCTAAGGTGGAATATTTAAAGTTCTATGATTTATTAAATCAAAGGCCTTTCTATAATCCACAAATACCACTCTTACTGCCCCCAAGATTTTATGCACAATTCTAGGAATTTTGTATTTATTTATTTAAATATTGGTGATCGGAAGAGGCACACTGAGGCGAGGCTCATTTCCTAGTGCGATCCGGGGGTGAGAGAGGGTGATGAGTTTATATAATCATACATATATAAAAATTTACAGTACAATTTCAAGATATTTAGAAAGCAAACAGGATAGAAGCCTAAAACATTCATACAATTTCAACCTGGGAGGTGCGACCTGGTTGGGGAGTAGGAAGTAATAAGTTTCCATATTTATACAGTTACAAATAAATTTAGAGTACCTTTTCAAGATTTAGTGAAAGCAAACATAGGGAGAAGTTTAAAATATTCCCATGTTTACAAAATGTTTGCAGTATAGATTCAAGACTTAGTGAAAACAAAGTTGATTAATGCAGAGGACATTTTCTTGGTTCGAAATAGGTGCAGAGTTTTCAAGATAATGAGCAGGTATGATGTAGCAGCATTTTAGTTGCAGGTGTATGTGGAGCAAGGCTGCCATGGTTGTTGAGTCTCCCTTTAATGATCCAAACTAATTTTTATCAATTTCATTGGAAATTAAATCTAACATCCATCTTGTAATAAAACCCTTGCATACTTCAGATGCCACACAAGTGAGATGGGTCTAAAATCTTTCCTCACATCCTGTGGCACAGGCATTTTAGGTAAGGAAATTACATTGGCCTGTTTCCACTGATTTGGTCATTTTCTGATATGATACATTTATTGAATATGCTACATACATGGATACATAGAATTTAACAGTAGATAAGGACCACCAGGCCCACCTAGTCTGCCCATTTTTCTACCTGCTATAAAAACAAAAGACTCTACTTGATCTCTGGCTCTATTTTTCTATCTATTACTAGGGTACCCCTATGCAAATCCCACACATTTTGAATTCTTCTACCAAATTTGTCCCAATACCTCTGCTGGGAGGCTGTTCCATGCATCCCCACCCTTTCTGTGAAGAAATACTTCCTCACGTTACTCCTTAGTCTACACCTTCCTGCCTCATGTCATACCCTTGATCTAGTTTAGAAATACCACTTCTCTCAGTGCAGTTTAACCCTGCAAGGTATATATTTTTAAATCAAGGATGGAAATGAGAAAGGAAAATGTGGCCCACTGGATTTGAACCTCAGATCTCTGGTATGCCATTCAGTGATCTAACCATTAAGCTACAGGCCCACTGGCTAAAGTGTCTGAGAATTTCCTTTTCTACAGTTGCACACATTCCTTTCTCTAGTGTTCTTAATCATGCAACCAGCAACCAATTTAGAAATACCACTTCTCTCAGTGCAGTTTAACCCCTGCAAGGTATATATTTTTTAAATCAAGGATGGAAATGAGAAAGGAAAATGTGGCTCACCAGGATTTGAAGCTCAGATCTCTGGTATGCCATTCACATCATTTCTTTTTCTTAAAGATGCTACCTTCTTGTGCCTTATTTATGCCCTTGAGATATTATTTATTCATTTATTTGATTTTGTTTACGGATAGGTACACTAAACAAGAGTATTGCCTATATTCAGGCATGACCCAGGAGAGTACAATCAGAGAGAGCAAGGTAAAAGAAGGTACAAACATTAGTAACAATTGTTCATGAGAGCATGAAGTGGAAACAAAACAAATTTGAAGATTACTGACAAAAGCAATACATATTTCTGTAGAAACTGAGAGTAAACAAATTAAGGACATGACAACCGCTAAAGAATAAATAACAGTTTTAACTAATGATTTTGTGAAGGGAGTGGGAACATGCAGATTTTATACAGTGGAGGGAATCAGTAAGTGCCATGTAGGTAAGGAATGCTACTGGAGTCAGTCTCAAGTTACAGCACAGGAGCAGCTATCAGAGTCAGTCAGGTGGGTGCAGAGACCCAGTTTAAAGGCTAGGTGGGATTTAAAGAGTTTAATATGAGGGGAAGGAGTTCCAGATGCTGGGAGCTGATACAACGAAGGATAGTTCCCCTTTTTGTGAGGTATCTGGGAATTTCAAGTTGGGTTTGTATGGATGACCTAAAGAGATATGCTTGGGAGAGATGAGATAGCAGCCTTGAGATACTCAGGTGTTCCTGTCCTGATGATATTGTCAATCAAGCATCCAGTAGAGTAGAGTCTGTGTGAGTTGGGGAGAGCCAATTTAGGTTGGAGTAGAGTTCACAGTGATGAGTCAGTCTGGGTGCAGAGGGCAAATCGGCATATGCTGTTATAACATGTGCTCCATTTATGGAGGGATCCTTTACATAGATACATAGATACATAGACAGTGTCGGCAGATAAGGCCTATGGCCCACCCAGTCTGCCCATTTGAGCTTGTAAATTAGTTTATGTTTTCCTAGAAGTCTGTTGCCCCTTACCCCTGACCTCCAGAATTCCTTTATGTCTACCCCATGCATTCTTAAATCCTATGATTGTCTCAGCCCCCACCACTTCCTCTGGCAGGGTGTTCCACTTATCCACCACCCGTTCTGTGAAAAAATTCTTCCTCATGTTCCTCTGAATCGTCCTCCCTCCAACTTCATCCCATGCCCTCTAGTCCTGGAACATCTTTTCACTTAAAATAGTGTATTCCTGCACCCTGTTCCTCCCTGTGAGATACTTGTATGTCTCTATCATATCCCTCTCTCCTCCTCTCTCCAGGGAGCACATGTTCAGTTCCTTCAACCTGTCTTCATAGGACTTGTGATGCAATCCATGCACCATCTTTGTTGCCCTCCTCTGAACCTTCTCTACCCTGTCTATGTCCTTACATGGTATGGTCTCCAGAACTGTACACTGTACTCAGGTGGGGCCTCACTAGTATCTTGTATAGCGGAATTATGACCTCCCTTTTCCTGCTGGTGTTTGCCCCTGCCTATACATCCCAGCATCCTATTTGCTTTACCTGCTGCCTTATCACACTGTTTCCCTGCCTTGAGGTCATCAGAGATGATAACCCCAAGATCCCTTTCCTGCTTGGTGCATGCTATATCCTCACCCCCAACTGATATATTGTGCCAGGGTTTTGTGCCCCATATGCATTATCTTGCACTTCTTTGCATTGAATTTCAACTGCCAAACCCTGACCATTCTTCAAGTTTCTGCAGGTCCCTTCTCATTCTGTCTACACCCTCTGGTGTGTCTACTCTGTTACAGAGCTTTGTGTCATCAGCAAACAGTGAAATTCTGCCTTCTAGGTCCTGTGCAATGTCACTGATGAAGATGTTGAATAGGACCGGTCCCAGCACTGATCCCTGTGGTGCCCCACTGGTCACTCTTCCCTCTGTGGAGTGACAGCCATTTACCACCACCCTCTGTGTCCTGCCACCCAGCCAGTTACCTACCCACCACACTACTGTCCTGCCCACACCCATATTCCCCAGTTTGTGTAATAGTCTTCTATGTGGCACAGTGTCAAAAGCCTTGCTGAAGTCCAGATGAGGCCATGTCCACTGCCCTCCCTGATCCACCTCTCTAGTCACCCAGTCAAAAATTCAGCGAGGTTGGTCTGACATGACCTCCCCTGGTGAAACCATGCTGCCTTGGGTCCTGTAGTCCATTGACAACCAGATGTTCCACCAATCTCTCCTTCAGTGGTGCTTCATGATCTTCCCCACTACTGAGGTGAGGCTGATTGGTCTGTAGTTCCTGCTTCCTCTAGTTCCGCTTTTGTATAGGGACTACATCTGCAGTCCTCCAGTCTTTGGGTACCTCCCTGTTTCCAGTGATTGGTTAAACAGGATAGCCAGAGGTTCAGCCACCACCTCTCTTAGTTCTTTAAGGACCCTGGGTGCACCCCATCTGGCCCCATTGCTTTATCAACTCTTATTACTTCCAGTTCCTTCAGGACTCTTTCTTGTGTAAAGGGACTTGTGTCCATTTCTGCACCATTCTCACCCTTGTACTCCCTTCAGACCCATTACCCTCCTCTTTCTCAGTAAAGAGACTGAGCAGAAATACCTGTTCAATATGTCAGCTTTACTGTTGTCATCCTCCATGCGGCTCCCATCCTCCCCTTCAGTCTCACTATCCTCCCTTTGTCTTTCTTTTTCACTTATGTACCTGTAAAGGTTTTGTCCCTCTACCCACTGATTTTGCAATGTGTTCTTCTGTCTGAGCTTTGGCTTCCCTTACTGACCTCCTGGCTCCCTTTGTTTCTCCTGGTACTTCTCCTATCCCCTTCTGCCTGTGTCTTTTTGTATTGCCTGAATGCAATCTTTTGGCTTTCACTTTCTTGCTACTCTTTGGAAAACCATAATGGTCTCCTCTTCCTTTCCTTTTGCTAACCTGCTTAATGCATAATTCTGTTGTTCTTGTAATCCCCATTTTAAATACTGCCCACTGTTCCTCAACCCCTGATTCCTGTCCCATTCCTTAATGCCTCTTTCAAGTATCTCCCATTTTCCCAAAGTCTGCCCCTAAAATCCAGGATACATGTTTTGTGTGGTTTGGTTCTGCTCTTTGTGATTTCAAACCACAATGACTGGTGGTCACTGTTCCCCAGTGTGCTCCCCCACTGTTACCCCCATCACACTGTCCCTGTTTGTGAGCACAAGGTCCAGTATTGCCTTCTGCACAAGTTGGTTCCATGACCAGTTGCTTGAGGAAGGCACTCTGAAGGAGTCCAGGATAAATCTGCTCCTAGTTGATGCTGCTGCTGGGATGCTCCAGTCCACATCTGGAATATTGAAGTCTCCAACCAGTACTCACCCTTGTCTGCCATCCTTTGGATGGCTAGCATCAACTCCTATCTGTTTCTTCCTCTGGGCTGGTGGTCTATAGACCACATCTGTGCGGATGGCTGTTCCCATTTTCCTTTCCAGCTTAACCCACAGTATCTCTCCCCATTTTGTTCCTCCTGGATCTCTGTGGCCCTTATGTCATTTTTTCACATACAGTGCCACTCCTCCTCCCTTCCTGCCTGCTTTGTCTCTTCTGAATATGTTGTAGCCAGGTATGGCCATCTCCCAGTCGTGGTTATCATTACACCAGGTTTCAGTGATGGCTACAATGTCCAGGTCTGACTGCACCATGACAGCCTCCAGATCTTCCATCTTGTTGCTAAGGCTCCGCATTGGCACACATGGCTTTCTTTATTTGACCTCCTAGACTGTTTCACTGTTCTACTCCAGCCACTTCCTTGGTTGTCCTTTATCTCTGGTTCTCCTTGCTGTCTGCCCTTCTGCTGGATTTTGCCCTTTTCTGCCTATCCACCTCTTGGGCACTAATCTCCATCTTTTGCAACTGCTTTGCAGAGATAGCCACTCCTCTGGTTCACTGGTTCCACTGCTAGCTGTGGGGATGAGCAAGTAGGTACCCTCCTTGCTGGCCTGCCATCCCTTTGCTAGTTTAAATGCTTGTCAATGTAGCATTTAAACTTATCATTGAGTGCTTGATTCTCCTCCAGGATGGATGCAGGCCATCAGGCTTGAACAAACCTCCATCCCTCCAGGTGGGTCCCCAGTCACCAATGAATCCAAACCCTTCCTCACAGCACCAATTCTTCAACCATGAGTTAAAGTTCCTGGTCATGCACTCCTATGCTTTCCCTTGCCTCTCGTAGGTAGTACTCTGAGAAAGTGACAAAGTAGCTACTTGCTTGAGACCCTCCCAATTTCCTAAACTCTTCTGAACTTCCTTTGGCTCCCCATTTGCCAGGTCATTAGTACCTAGGTGGATAATGACATCCAGCTCACCCTCCCGTCTTGCCTTCCCAGTGATCTCCAGGATCTTCTTCCATCCTCCATGCTGTGGCACCTGGTAGGCACCTCACCTCCCTGTCCTCCCCTCCTGTGTTCCTAGCTGGATCCCTCTTATGATGGAGTCCCCAGGATTTGCTTCCTCCTCCTCCTCTGGGGTCCACTGCTTTCCCCTGAGGTCACCTTCTTGGCTAACCTCCACATCCTTTCCTTCCACTTCTCTGGTACTCTATTTGGTTGTCCTCATTTGCCAGTGTGGCATAGTGAGTTCTTGAGTGGAATAGGATCTGGGATGTACCTCTGCCGGACCACTCTAACCCTCCCTGAGCCCACTGTCATCCAAGTGCTCCTCGTTCTCGGTATCCTTTGGGGGCAGTTGCATTGGACTGGGTGGTCTCTGGATAGGGGTGATGGTACTCCTGACCCAGTTTACTTCCGCTCTGAGTCTGGCTACCTCATCTCACAGTCCAGAGGAGATGCATGCAGATAGGGCAGCACCTCAGTGTCCAGAAGGTCTGCCTGAATATGGCTGCCCCACAGCCACTGCATTGCACCACTCCCCACATTATACTGAAATTTCACTACTTGTCTGCTACCTAGTTCCCTTTTATTAATTTACTGTCCTAAAAATCCTGCCACTGATCCTCAGATAATTTTCTTAAAAAAAAAAGAAACCAATAAATAAATAAATGAGTCAAAACCCTTGTGCTGAGGTGGGCTTCTTCCTATGCCCCTCCTACTTCACACCCTTACTATACCCTGTGTTTAGCTCCTGTCAATCAGATTTAACAGGGCATATAATTAAGAGTTGGGGGAAGGGGGCAGCAATTAAAGACAGCACAGAATTACACCACCACTATGTTTTAAATTTTCAACAGCCCAAAAACAATTATAAGTAAAGACAACAAAGAAAGTACAGTGTCACTAAAGCCCACAATTTAAGTTTAAAAGAAAAATAGCAATTACCAGTTACTCTAAAAGCACTGAATTGAATATGTTTCCTTCCTTCCCCTTCTGGCTTCTTCTGACAAAATAAAACTCTACTTGCTACCTCAACTCTGACTAAGCCCCACCTCCAGTTATCACGTAGCTGAGGTCAGAGGCCAGACAATTAACACCCTTCACCCAACTACAGGGCAGTCAGACAAGCCAAGATAAAATTTGCAGCAATTAAAGACAGCACAGAATTACACCACCACTATGTTTTAAATTTTCAACAGCCCAAAAACAATTATAAGTAAAGACAACAAGAAAGTACAGTGTCACTAAAAGCCCACAATCTAAGTTTAAAAGAAAATAGCAATTACCAGTTACTCTAAAGCACTGAATTGAATATGTTTCCTTCCTTCCCCTTCTGGCTTCTTTGTTAGCATTAAGGTATACCTGTGAGCAGTATGTAAGGGAGGGAAGGAGGAAACCTTGTGCAATAGCAAGCCAGGCAGCATCATTCAGGAGGACCTAATTCTATAGGCAATACCAGTTTGGAGTTAACCGCCTTGCAGTGGAGGTTAAAATCCGAGATGGGTCAAGTGTGACTCCTAGGTACCTAAGGGAGTTAACAGATTCCAACGTGGAGCCATCAAGATATAGTACTGAAAGATCTGGAGCACAGGCTTTGATTCTCGAGGGGGAGCCAAAAGCATAGCTACAGTTTTCTTAGCATTAAGTATGAGTTTTTTTGTAGAAGCCAGACTTGTAAGCAATCAAAGTCAGCTTGAAGATTCACCTTTACTGATGTGGGGTCTTTACCACTAGAGAAGCACCATGTCATCGGCATAAAGGATCAGATATCTGAAGGTCTCTATCATATCCCCCCTCTTTCCTCTCCTCCAGGGTGTACAAATTGAGGTCCTCCAATCTCCTCATATGACTTTTGGTGCAGGCCCTTGTAGACACACACCCTGTGCCATTTTTGTTGCCCTTCTCTGAACTGCCTCCACCCTGTCTATGTCTTTATGTAACTATGGCCTCAGAACTGGACACAATACTCAGATGAGGTCTCACCAATGATTTATACAGAGGCATCATCACCACCTCCTTTCTTCTGCTGGTGGTACCTCTCCCTATGCACCCCAGTACCCCACTGGCTTTCCCTACAGCCTTGACACATTGCCTGGCCAACCTTAGATCTTCTGATATGATTACCCCAGATCCTTCTCCTGTTTGGTTGCCATCAGTATCTCTCCGCCCATTATGTAAGCCTCTCCTGGGTTCCTCTGCCCTAAATGCATGATTGAGCACTTTTTGCATTGAATCTTAGCTACACTCTTGACTATTCCTCAAGTTTTCCTTGGTCCCTCCTTATTTTTCCACCCTTCCTGGAGTGTCTACCCATATTGCAGGTCATAGAATCATCTGCAAATAGGCATACCTTTCCTTCCAGAGCAGCTGCAATGTGTCATTTTATGAAGACATTGAATAGGACTGGCCCCAGAACTGACCCTGTGTCCCCCCAACTGGTTACCTTCTTTTCCTCAAAATGAGCTCCATTTACTACCACCCTCTGTATTCTATCCCTCAACCAGTTTTAGCCCAGTTTACCACTATGGGGCCCATTCCCAGGCTGCCTAACTTGTTTACAAGCCTTTTATGTGAGACGGTGTTGAAGGCCTTGCTTGAAATCCAGGTACGCCACATTCACTGCTTCCCGATCCAATTCTCTGGTCACCCAGTCAAAGAAATCTATCAGATTTGTTTGACATGACCTTCTCACTATGAATCCATGCCGCATCAGATCCTGTGCTCTGCTGGATCAAGATGTTACATATCTAAGGGCAATTATATCTGCCCTTCCCTCCACACCCAATCTGGTATTGCAGAAGGTCCTACTGCCTGGTTTACTTTTAATTTCTTTGACTCTCCTCACCTAATGTTCTGTTTAACTCCTGCACAAACTTACTTCCTTTATCACTTCCTACAAACCCTCATGTTTCCTGCCCATTTGTCTACCTGTCCCCTTGTTTGCTGTTCTCCAAAATTCCTTCATTTCACACCACCATTTCTGTGGATCGACTTCCATAATCCTTCAACATTTTGAGCATAATATGTTCTCCTCATTCTTTTGCTCTTCTGTTTACTTCATTTCTCAACCTATTATATACTCACGCTATTATTTCCCTTTAGTGCCATCTATCATTTATGTATCACTTCTTCAAACTTTTCTGTTACCCATGGCTTATCACCCCTCCCCATCATCACCACTTCTTTTACTGGGGCAGTTTGGTCTGTTATTTCCTGTAGGGTGCTTATCATCTTTTCCCAGGTGGAATCAGTTGAATATAACTTAAACCACTCAGCATCCATCTCATCAGCAATTCCATCTAACACATTTTTTTTTTTACCTTAGACCGTTTTCTGCTCTGAATAACCTGCTTTGTATCTCCTTGTTGTTTGCTCCTTCCTGACTAAACACAATAATACTACCTTATGGTCAGATGGCCCTATGTGGGGTAAAACAACTGGTGATTGATAATACTCATAAGATTTGTCACAATTACATCTAAAACAGTCTTCCCTCTTGTCCCCTCCTTTACCATCTGCTTTAGAGTCCTCCCTTGTTATTCTTAATATGGGTCGATGATCTGCATCCCCATAAGGATTAAACCACAGACAGGATACTTACTTTTCAATAATCTTGTCAATGCACCACCTCAGACATTTAACCATACTCTGTTGTCTGAGGGTGTGATGGGACCCTCCACAAACAAACAAGGGCCTGCAATTTCTAAGTAGCTTGGGCATTTTATTTCCATCCATAAAGTTTCAAATCCCACCTGCTCCAATTCAACCATCATTCAACAGTTTATACTTTCATGGACATAACATGCAATTGCTCTACCCTCCCCAGTCAATCTCTCCTTTCAACTTCATACCCATTTATTGCAATTTGCATCTTGGAGCACATGGGGACCACACCATGTCTCAGTACTAAAAGCAATTTGTACCAAATGTTTTCAATACTTCATAACAGTGGGGACCCATGATTTTATCATCTCTATCCTCACCACGTTAGTTACTTCTTGTTCTTAGCTTTTTATTACTCTTACAGGCCTATTTTCCCTATCAGTAACAAAACAGGTATTTTAAAGAGCCAGTGGAGCCAAAACTGACTGACAGGAAAATAATACAAATTTTAAGATGCAGTCACTTGTAACATTTTATTTCTGAATTATGTTTATTTTTCCTTTTGCTCATTAGAAAGTCTTCTATATGATAATATTGTGCTGGATGATGGAACAGCTGGCAGCTGACATATCTACTATATCTCTGTTCTTCTACATCATCAACATTGTGATCCCACTGACGGTTACATCACAGGTGCCTGACCTGGTGGACACCGAGTGGTTGTTTCTGAGCATCTGTGATGCCACAATCAATGAGATCACAATGTTGATGATGTAGTGTGAATGAGAGAGCCAGATGTCAGCTGCCAGGCAGAGTGCTTTCCCACACATCACACCTACTAACTTCAGATAAACAATCTTCTAAATAAAAGTTAAAGAAAAAGTACCTCATATAAAAGGTAATGGTTGACTGCTTTTAAAAGCTCGTACTAGTTTTAGGCAGTACTAGCACTTTACAAATGGTTTCTGAATCCTCATCTAACCCATTTGTGCACTTAACAGTATGCAGATTTTCCCAGTTTACACCTTTGCCTTTTATGGTGTTTTTTGGTTGTTGTTGTTTTACAGTGATTACCTAACACAGGGATTTCAAATACGCAGTCATCACTTTTTCTTCAATGTTGTAACCCACACTACAGGCCTAGAAGTAACTGTGTGTACAGGATAAGCATGGGGTTAAAATAAGCTGCCTCTTTAACAACACAAGACAATGTTGCAATTATAGTCATTACGGTAATTGTGATATGCTAATTATTCTTAGCAGGGGCTAAGAAACCCCTTTAGCAGTCTGTTAGTGAGACAGTCAGAGTCTGAACCTCATATAGAGAAGAAGTACCTGCTGATGTCTCTGAATAAACAATATTTGTTCATTACTTTATGCATCTAACTCAGTTTGTTTGGTATCAGCAAGATGTCTACTGCAGCAGGACCAGATGAGCCTGGCAGAACAGAAAGAAGGTAACGTCCTAGTGGCAGGCCAACACCAAAATGCCACACATGGTGGAGAATACTGCCCTTCTTCTGCCTAGACCCCATCTCGCTTGTCTGCGTTGCTGGGTACCCAAGTCATCACCCCAGTATGCCTGGACAGTATGAATGCTACCTATACCACAGCCTTTGCTGCAGAGAAAACATTAAACTGTCTCATGGGTATACAGCAGCCTGCAGCCCTCCTACTTTTAACAGCCTAGCACTAGTAAGGTGTTCAACACTGCTAGCCTGCTGCTTCATAAATGAACTGTTAAAAATTAACATTAGACAAGCATCTGCTCCATGGAGCTCTGAATGGAACATGCCCACCTCAAGCAGCATCACCTTGTGGCAGGGCCTGTGGGAAGCTAAATACCTAATCAGCCTCTCTGGATTGCAACCAAACAACAGGAAAAACAAAACAAAACAACAAGCAATTTCCCAACTAGCCCTCCCTGATACTATCCTCCACTGTGACCCAGCAACAACATGCCACTCTGTGCTTTCCACCTTGACTGCAGTGTCAGGGCCCTCTCCTCAAACCCATGGTGCAGAAGCCACTCTAGTGTGGACCACTCCAACTCGTTAAATAAATCTAGAAAACAGCTTAGCCTGCTGCCCAATCTCTCCACTCTTTTGGCCACACATACCTGTCTTGCAAGCAACCTCCTAGAGAGAAATCTACTCCCGCTTGGCCCGACTTACTGTGGTCCCAAGACTACCTCCCACTCAAGTCTGCGGCTCTCCTCCTCAACGGTGGCCCTAATTACAGCCACAATGGACTGTTACCCTCGCTCCTGCACCAATCCAGTCCTGCACCAAACTGGAGCCTCCATTATCCACTTGGCCCACCTACTGCAGCTCCCTGACTCACTGCAGCAGTGCTCCCTCGGAGCACGTAGCCTCAGCAAACAATAGCCAGTCAAAACCACAAGGACTGCGGCTTCCTCTTGCTCCGTAGCATCTCCGATCACTCCTCCTGAACAGCCACTCCAGTCACAGATGGAGTGATCCACACAGGCTCAGCCACACTTCAAAAGGTTCCTAAAAGAAATTACCACTGCAGGAGCCCAACCGAGCAAGCAAGTTCTCTGGCAAAAGGAAAACAGAAACAATAAAATACCAAATGGAGCAGTCAGAACAAAATGGTGACACTCGGGCACACCACAATAAAATAGGGCTGCTACAAATAGAAAATTAACCACAAATGAGCAGTCTGGCAAACAAATAAATACAGGGGCACAGTAATCAATACCTGGAGGCAGTGCGTATAAACAATTGGAAAGGCAAAGCCTGGGGACTACAGAACAAATAGAAATACAGCTAAGCTCAATTAATTAAACAGAGAGCAATCAAATAAATATTGTAATTTCCCAGCATTGTATCACTCACCACCAAACAGAAACTCCTGTCATTTTCAGTAGAGAGGAAGGCCTGCAGCGTGGTAGTCACCATTTTGTTCCTGCACAGTAGCCTCGTGGCAAAACCTCCATCTTGTGCGATACAACAACAACAAAGGAAGTGACCCTTAATCCCCTGCCATCTTACTACAGTCCAGGAATACAAGAACTGTATGTCAAAGTTCAGCTGCCATCTTGTGAAGGGCACCAAAATGACCTTGCTCCATAGAAATCAATGGCAAACCTAGTGAAATGAATGGACACTACAACAAATAGCTGATTTTTACAACAAAAACTTTATTTAAATAACAGACAACACAGAACTGAGTGGGAATTGTTTATTAAGACATCATTTGATGAATTTTGCTTACAAATAATTGTACTTTTGTCTACAAAATATTTTCTTCTCATCACTTCATCTACTCCATGACGTCCGTCTGCTGCATAACAGCAACTCCTTCTCATCCTTACAATCTTCGCTTGGTGAAACAAAGCTCGTCCACAACCATAATGTCCAAGGAATACACTGCTATGTGCGCCAGAGGGTCTGAAGTTCCATCTTCACCCACCCTCAAGGGCGTACTACAAAATAGAAACCATCTTGCAGAACATTCAGTCTTCCATCTCAGCTCAGCGAGCACCAACTATGTAAGCCATTTAAGATGACCTTGCCTACATTAAGGCTATTTCACCACAGTCCACAGTTCATACCAGCCTACAGCCAGTTACCTTCTCAGCCTTGCCTCATGAAGATGCTGTCAACTGGCTTGAGCAAGTTTGAGCTTGATTTCCTTCAATGGTTAGACTAATCCTTGCGTATTTCAATGCCTTGTGCTTGCTTCTGAGAGGGACTACCATTTCTGGTTCAACGACTTCTCGAACAAGTCAAAGGAGATACTACCACCGTATACAACCTTCAAAGATCATTTTCCAAGCATATCTGCCCTGGTTACTAGAACAACATCTGTGGAATGCATCATGCAACCCTCTGAATCTCCAGCAGAATTCATAGTGGACATTGAGTCATGGTGCAAGCTTCTGCAGAAAACTGAAAAGATCAGATCACAGCCTTTGTCTGGGGACTGCTTCCTCAATTCCATACTTATGTCATTCAGCAAAAGTCAACAACCTGGATGGACACAATCCAAGCTGCATGACTTGCACAAGAGTCTATCTCAATGTTCCAGTCCACTGGTGCACATGTGCCTCAGTCCTCACAATTGGTGCACTTACAACATGTGTACAACAGCAACAAGCAGTGATTGACAGGCTCATCACAATTGCCAATAGCTGACACCTCAGCTCTACTGCTTCTCCTGCAAACTCTGTCAATGCTCTGCCACCACCTCAACAGTAACCTGAGCCTCCTCTGCCTTTATGAGAACCGTGACCTGCCAGTGGTGTGGATTCAGGGGACATTGCTGCTGCTCGCAAAAGCTGAAGTACTACAGCAGAAATCAAGGGAACCAAAGATGCCCACTGCAGTACAATCAGCAAGATAATCGCAACTACTTCCAGGCTCATGGAAGGAGCACTGCCCAACAAACTAGGGGCTTTTGTTGGGCAGGGGAACACAGCAACTGACCACCCCTCTGATTCTCACAATTCAAACAAACCGCATCCTCTAATTGCTAACTCTGGCACACTCTGCTTCCAGGGGCAAAGATATCTGTCATCAGTCACCACTCCTAGTGAACTATGTCCATGTAACCATTGGAGATTGGTTCACTCATGCCTTGTTGACACTGGAGCAAAAATCTCAGCTATCAATAGCAGTATTCTGGACAACCCAGCTATTCATTATTTACCCAGTGTCGTGACAGCTGACCTAAAGTACATTATCACAGCAAGTACTGCTACAGTACCTATCACAGGCGTGGTCCAGCTCATGCTACACTTTGGCTCACAGCAAGCTATTATCAAGTTCTACCTAGTGCCTGATCTACAACCAGCAGTGATTCTTGGCCTGACTTCCTCAAAGCTCACAAAGCCATCCTAGACTTTGCATCAAACAAACTGTCACTAGACCCTCGGAGGCAACTCACAGCTACAGACTTAATCACTGTACCTCCTAAGACAGAGGTGGTTTTGATTGCCAAGATTTGAGGTGAACCACTTCCAAAGGTGTTGTTGGCATTGTCATGGGATCCCTGCTCTGCATTTGTCAGGTCTTCTTCCAGGAAACACCTTGTCTGCAGTGCATGGGCACAGTCTTCCAAAATGTTGCAACTTCTCAGATGAGCCAGTGGTCATCTCAAAGGGTGCCAACATTGGAAAATTTGTCTGCTTGTCTACAGGGGACCAGCCCAACTCATGCAAGAGCCTCAGCCTGGTTCCACCAACTTTAGTCCTGTCAGTACTATCATGACCACTCCAGCTTCAACAGAGTTACCCTTAGTCAGCTTACTATCCTCTTCAAAACTTAAAGCACCTCCAACAGAGAAACAGCAACTTTTGAAATTCTTGGAGCATTACCTGGATGTCTTTGTTGGTCCAGATAACAAGCTCAGATGCTGTGATACCCTGCAACACACCATTGAGGTGCAGCCAACCAGAAACCAATCCGTCAATGAGCCTACAAAGTGGGACACAAACAGAAACAAGTCCCAGAGCACATAATCAAAGACATGCTTCACAAAGACATTATCGAAGAGTCTAGAAGTCCCTGGGTGCACCTTGCCTGCTGGTGGTAAAGAAATACAAAGTGTATCACTTCATGATAGACTACATAAAGTTCAATGCCTATATGGTGCAGGATGCTCATCCTTTACCTACAACTGAAGATGCCTTAGAGAGTCTTGGTGCAGCCAGCCCAGCTTAATTCACCACTCTAGACCTTCAGAGTGGGTTCTACCAAGTGTCCTTTGATCCATCTTCTCATCCATACACAGCCTGGTGCTGCCACTTAGGACTTTTTCAATTCAGACTTCTGCCTGTGGGACTTTTGAATAGTCCAGCCACATTTCAGTGTGTTATGGAAGCCGATTACTATTTGGATTGTCTTAGAAATCTTGCCTAGTGTACCTAGAGAATGTTATTGTCTTCAGCAGAACATTTGTTTTGCACAACATCAAATTCATTACCTGGAACATCTTGTTAGCTCTCATGGCATCTCTTTAGACCCAGACAAGCTCTCAGCAGTAAAAGACTATCCAGAACCTACCAGTCTCAAAGGCCTTAGATCTTTCCTAGGCTTGTCTGGATACTACAGAAAGTTCATTTGCAACTATGTCAAGATTGCAGCCCCACTGTACACTCTCACCAAAAGGGATGTAAATATAAAATGGACTTCGACTGAAAAGAGGCCTTTGAAACCTTGAAAGAAAAACTAATCTCTTCTCCAGCATTGGCCTACCCAAGGTTTGACCAACCTTCAAATTCTACTCAGATGCAAGTTCTTTGCAGTGGCACTGCTATGTCAAGTACAGGATGGAAATGAACGAGTTGTTTCTTATGCTGGGTGATCTCTTTCTCAGTTGAGCAAAACTATGGCATCACAGAAATAGAATGTCTGGCCATGGTATTTGCCTTAAAGAAATTTGACTGTTACGCTCGCACTCCTCTTTATCGCCATCGTTGATCACTTAGCCCTCAGATGGTTATTCGAAATGAAGGAGCCAGTAGACAAGTTTGCCTGATGGATTGCCATGCTACAGTGCTACAACTCTGAAATTCAGTACCGACCAGGTGGAGTTCATGCCGATGCTGATGCTGTAAGCTGGAGACAGTATCCCTCTGCATCATCCTCAACAGACGAAGAATCCTGCCTTCAATCTCTTCCTTTCCATGCCACAGATGTGCTCCTGTGGACACTCCTACAACACCTCAAGTTGCTTTGCTTCTACCAACTGCTTCTACAGAGAAAAGCACCAATCCTCACTTACTACACGCAGCCAAAGATATCTACTGATTATCTCCCTGGCAACGGTTAAAACACAACACAGAACTGATCCTCAATTCAGAGACATCATCACGTATTTAGAGTCTGGAAACTTACTGCAACAAAAGCAACATCGCCAGGATGTGCTTTTCTTGCTTCTCAATACTTCCTCAACGATGGTGTGCTTTCCACGTTTGGAACAAGGAAGGCAAGGCCAGCACATGGATAGATCTCATGCACAGTTAGTGTGCCAGCTTCTCTAGTCAACGAAATTCTTCAGTCCACTCACACCTCTCCACTTTCTGGAGGTCATATGGGAATCCACAGAACTCTCAAAAGACAAGACTTCACTTGCCTCACGTCAACAAAAACATTGTCCAATTTGTTAAATCCTGTCACCCTGTTCTCAAAGAAAGCCTCTGGCCAAACCAACAAAGGCACACATCATTCCAATGCCTGTAGCTGCTGAACTATTTCAAAGAGTACATACTATGAGCTGGAGTTGATTCAGGAGGGGTGCAAGACCCCAGAAAGCAGTGCGGTCCTTATAGTTGAAACTACAGCCACTCTGTTGCTGTTGCTTCAGTGTCGGTCTTGTAAAATTGTCACCGTAGCGCAATGGCATACCGATTGGAGGAGGGCAAATGTCCCACTTCACAAAAATGGAAGCAGAGAAGAGCCAGGAAACTATAGGCCAGTGAGCCTGACCCTGGTGGTAGGAAATTAATGGAATAACTACTGAAAGAAAGGATAGTGAATTATCTTGAAATCAGTGGCTTACAGGATCTAAGGCAACATGGATTCACTACAGGAAGGTCATGTCAGACAAATGTCATGGATTTCTTTGACTAATTGACCAAGGAGGTGGATCAGGGTGGAGCCGTGGAATGACCTACCTAGATTTTAGTAAGGCCTTCAACATCATTCCACATAGAAGACTTGTAAACAAGCTGAGCAGTCTGGGACTTGGTACAAAGGTGGTAATTTGGATAAGAAACTGGTTGGAGAATAGAAGGCAGAGGTGGTGGTAAATGGAGTTCACTCTGAGGAAGGCAGAGTGACAGGCAGGGTGCCACAAGGATCGATACTGAGTCCAGTCCTCTTTAACATCTTTATTAGTGACATTGCAGAGGGGCAGGAAGGGAAGGTATGCCTTTTTGCAGATGACACAAAGATCTGTAATAGGGTAGACAATCCAGGAGGGTAGAATGAATAATTAGTGATCTAAGAAAGCTGTAAGCATGGACAAAAGTGTGGCAGCTGAGATTTAATCTGAAGTGCAACATCATACATTTGGGGCACAGAAACACAGGGGCAGAGTACATGATTGGAGGTAATGATTACATCTAAGTAGGAAAAGGACCTGGAGTAATCATTCCTGATGACCTCAATGTGGCCAAGCAGTGGGGAGAACTATGTGGATGCTGGAGTGTTAGGGAGGGCATCACCAGCAGGAAGAGGGATGTAATTACACCATTATATAAAACACTGGTGAAACCTCACCTGGAGTTCTGTGTTCAGTTTTGGAGGCCACATCTCCGTAAGGACATAGAAAGAATAGAGGCAGTCAGAGAAGAGCAACTAAAATGGTGCTGGGCTTCAGAAGCCCATGAGGAGAGGCTAAAGGACCTCAATATGTACACCCTAGAGGAAAAAGAGGAGAAGAGATGATGGAGACTTTCAAATACCTCACAGGTATAAATAGGGTACAAAAGAAATAATTTTCAGAAAAAAAGATGCTCAAGAATAAGGGGACATGCTATGAAGCTGGCGGGGTAGATTCAGGGAATGTTAGAAAGTACTTCTTCACAGAAAGAGTGGTGGATGCCTGAATAGACTTCCAGCAGTGGTGGTTGAAGCAAACCTGCAGTGGGTTTCAAGAATGCATTGGATACATATAAAGGAATTTTATTAGTTTAGAATGAGGACAAATTCGGAGACCAAGTAGGGTATGTGGTATTACATTAGTTAGGGAAAATGGGCAGAGTGGGTGGGCTAAGTGGCCCTTATCTGCCGACAGTTTTCTGTATAATTCTATGTAACTAGTCATCCTCAATGACAAGGGACATTAACTAGAACAGGTTGAATCCTTTAAGTAACTTGGTGTTATCCTGGTTGAAACACTATCATTCTCCCTCATGTGGACAATATTGTTAGCATGGCCAACAGAAGGCTCAGTGCATTGTATAGGAACCGCCACAACATTACCCACTGAAGTCAAACATCTTGTTATATCCAGCTGGGTCCTATCACTCATAGACTATGGCCTCTCAGTTTATGTAGCTAGTGTGACTCTGTACTAAACAGAGGCAGGATGGTTTGTAACAAGGTTGTCACATTGTATTGGGGATTGACATAATTGTCCATAGCTGCACCCTATATTCTCTCAATCAATCAATCAATCAATCAATCAAGTCTTTATTTAACCAGGCGTTCATCGTTGAGCAGAAGCTCGTTTGCAAGATGGACCTGGGTGGAGCATGAACAATTGTATATACAAGTCAACACATGTATTTACAAGGCAATACAGATAATACTCTTTACAGAAAGGAAGAAAAGAAGTTCATATGTACATAGAATTATACAGATATTGTACAGATTACATGGTATTTACATACATAGAAGTGTCTATAGGAAGATAAAGCAGGTTATCTAAGGTTGCAGGAGGAAGTAAGAAGAAAAAATAAAAATATACACCAGGTAGAGGTGAAGGTAGGGGAAGAGAGGGAGGTAGGGGAGAAAGGCTAGGAGGGCACGGTGCACAGAAAGGAGTTGGTAAAGCTGGATGTAGAGAAGGTGGATGGAGAAAAAGGAGTATGTGTGAGCCCCGGATTGAATGCTATAAGCACGGGCATGGTAGGATGTCACAACCCAGTGTAATGAGCTCCTATCCGAGGTTGGGAAAGGGAAGAATAAGGGATGGACGGGCCTAGTGTTGATAAGACAGGGGATAAGAGAGAGAGAGAGAGAGAGAGAACAATTAGGCTGGTGAGGAGCAAGCTGAGGGTCAGTACTAAAAATTGGGTCTAGGCATGGCTATATACCAGTGCAGACACCGGTACTGGGTCTGAGTGTGTGAAGCAGTTACATACTTCTCTGATTGTATGGAAATAAAGTGTCTTGAAGGCATTTATACTGATTAGAGTGCTTAATTTGAGGGTTTCTGCAGGGCAGACTAAGCAAACCTGTCTTTTGCAAAAGGCACTGGTAAGTCTTCCCCCACCTCCCACCCCTGGCCACTGAAAATTGTTTTGCCCCATTACCATTAATATAATGCCAGGAGTGTAACTAGGAATGCCCTAGTAATACCATTCTGGAGGACAAACATGGGTAAACACTCCTTCTGTGTAAGGCCATCTGTGTGGCTGAACAAATTGCCTGAATTCCTGCTAAGCCTCCCAAAACTGCCTACTTCAAGAAACCTCTGAGAAAATACCTCACCTTGAGTTCTAAATGTTCCTGTCAGTTAATCTGTACACCCAACTTGCACTGTGACACTTTATTAATACTGTAATAGATAACTTCTGTTCTTATACATAATGTATCTATGGTGTCAGCGTGGCTCAGTTGGTAGCACATCCGCCTCTGGACCAGAAGGTTGTGGGTTCTCGTCCCACACCGGGATGGACTTGCACCTAAAAAATAGCTGGCATCTGAGTGCAGTATTGGGGATACTGTACTGCTGGGGTGTGCCATCCTTCAGATGAGACGTTAAACCGAGGTCCCTTCTGTCCACCCTGGTGTTGTTCTGGTGGGTGTCCAGGTGGAAGTAAAAGAACCCAGGGTACTCTTCATAAAGAGCAGGGAACATTCCTGTGTCCTGGCCAGCATTCCTTCCCATAAACCGTTCATGCAATTATCCAGGTTGTGGGTGATGATGCGATATGGCCACCACCACACATTCAGTCACTTTGACTACCAGTCTAGCATTGCTTGTAAAGCACTTTGGATGTATGAAAAGTGCTATATAAATGCTGATTCTTCTTCTTCTTCTTCTATGGTTTGTTACTAACTACACTCCTACAGAGGTGTTGTGCTTTTTAACTGTTTATGTGTAACCTCACTCTTGTCTCAGATGTGGAACCTTTGTAAAAGAGCACATATGCTCAAAGGCATTTTCCAAATGAAATGAAACAAGTAATAACATAGTGCCTATTTTGTAGGCAAAAACAAAACAAAAATCCAATAGGCCTATTTTGTAACCAATGTTCGGCTTAGGTTCACTATAGAGACTTAACGTCAAGCGGTCCCCCAAATTGGGCCTCCTTGAAAAGAAATTCAGGGTGATCCCAGAATTTTACTCAGATTAAGATTGGATAACAGTACAGGCCAATGTTTTAAAACAGTTTTCCACACCGGCCCATGGCATCCAGTGAAGGGGTTTGCTCGGCACACTGGTGACCTGGGTTCATGCCCTAGTCCAGGTACCAGGAGCGAGACCAGCAGGGAGGGAGTTTACAAGTGTCCATTCGATGCTTCCTTCCGGGGGTGGGACTCACCTAGGCACCTGCAGGTGGATTGTGATGTGCTTGTGGGGACGTGAGCCTCAATATGCCCCCTGCATGTCCCCACCCCAGAATGCCTGTGTTCACGCAAGGCTGAGAAATGTGTTGACGGGCACAAAATGCAAAATGGCTTTCCATTCTGCCGGATGACAAGCACCGGTTGCCTGATGCCATGAAGCCCTGAGTCAGCCCGACTCACCTTTGCAGTCCTGGGATGGCTGTCTGCTATAAGGCATTTCCTGAAGGAGAGGGACACACCCAGCATAGGGATATGGCAGGCTATCCAGATAAGGGCTGCTATAGGGGTTAGTAGATGACAGCAGGGAGTCGGAAGGCAGTGGGTAAGCCTAGGTACTTCAAGGAGTGAGAGGACGGAGTAACACGGGAGGAGCATAAACACATAATACAAAAAAAATAAGAAATGTTCTCATCCTTCCTGACAAGGCATTATATCTGGTAATCAGGGTTAGTGATGGTTCCTTTTCTCTCCTACCCACTTTAGGAATTAAATGAGAGTCTCTGGATGTTGCTTTAGTTCTTTAATATGTGTGATTAATATTTTTCCTGAATACCCCTGCATTTTAAAGTGCTCTCCTAATTCCTGGCACTGCAATTCAAATTTCAAACCCCAGGAACCCTCAGTATGCTTAAATGATGCAGTGAGCCTCCCATGCTACACTGTCCTGGAGAGCTTGGAATGTGTATAAATGATGGAATCATTGGCACGCACCAGTAATTCAAACTGCTGCCCTTAGATGCTGCTGTGCTCTAAATAGTTCAGATTCATTTTCTCTGCCTACCTAGTAAGATGCCACGAAGAGCTCTCTTTGTTGTTTCTGTGTAAATATTCTAGTTAGTTTTTCTTTTTTCAGCCCCTAGTATTAAACTACAGGTTAGTTAGGTTTTAATTCTTACCTATTTTCTAACAGTTTTCCCAGTTCCACAGCAGTTCCAGGGAACTGGAGAAACCTCTGTGAGTAGCTTTTTATCATGCTTCACTATTTATTTGTTCTGGTTCCTTTCCCTGGAACCGACTGCTAAATTTCTGTTTTCTTTGTCTTTGAGGGCAAAATTCTCGGTTCCCTTTTGTAAAGAGAACTGACAACGAATTCTATTTTTCCTACTGTGACCATTATTTCTGTACTTCTAGACTATAGGGCATGTCAGTGAGCCAAAAAAGAGATCTGGACTGACTGGTTTCCAAAATTGTATTAAGTGCTTCAGATATTGGCCAAAGCTGGTGGTCATGACTTATGTTTAAAGTGTCTGGGCCCCAGCCACATTTTTTGCTGACTGTGATTTGTGCTCAAAATTCTGCTGCAAAACAGGTAAAAAGTGGGCCAAAAGTTGGAGGGTAGGCTTCCCACCTCTTCATCACCAAAGCCTTCTGAGGAGGCTTCCTCCTCATGCTCTAATTCTCACGGATAAGCCCAAGGATCTTCTGATTCCTGATCTTCCAACAAAGGGGACTCCTCAAGTCTAAGTGAGTCACAGAGCAGGTTGCCAACTCAGTTCCTGCCAAGAAAAAACACAAGGAAAAATATGTCGCCGCACCTCCTGCTGAAAAAGCAAAGGAGCTGTCAGTTGAAAACCTGCTATGCCCTCTGCGGAGGACATAGCTAAGGCCTTGCAGGTCCTCCAGGTTTTCCAGGCCTGTGATTCCCTTGTAGATGCCCTGGTTCCACTACAGGTTCCAATGCTGGTTTCAGTTCTCCCTAGCCAGGCGTCAGAGTATCTTTATGAGGGAGGAAGCAGAGGAAGAGGAAGAGGAGTCTATTGAACCAGAGGTCTCCCTAAAGCAAGATTTTGGTTCCTCTCCTTGTGGCCAGGAGGACTATTCCTCCCACTATGCATTTGTTAGAAATGTGGAGGACACCTCGACTCTCTACGCAAGAGGTGGTGGAAGATGAGAACAAGGACACGCTCCTCGACATGATGGGACTGGTGCACACCAAGAGGTTACTCCTGTCAATCCATATGTCACTCAAGAAGGCATCCTCAAGCTCCTGCAAAACCCCAACTCTTTAACAAGGGTTGACAGAAAGACAGACAATAATTACCAATTGGATAGGCCCAGTGTTGGTTATCTTTTATCCACCCAGACCATGAGGGGTGGTTCAGGTTTGACTTGTGACAAGGCTAGGGTCCTCATTCCCACATCCTCCTGATAAGGATTCTAGGAACCCATAATATGGGCTGTCTGGCAGCCTCTCTCCTTCTCAGACAGGCTACATATGTGGCCACTTCATCTCAATACCAAAAGGCTTTCTGGTCGTCGGTGCTGGCCATGAGTGGCAGGGTCAAACGTGATGTGGCCATCGATCTGGCAGAAACTTCCAGGACTGCTCAAGAGGTGACCAAGTACCAGTTTCATATGGCAGTTGATGCCAATGATACTGTTTGCAGGTTTACATCTCTAGCCGTCTCATTGAGGAGGTTTGCATGTCTGGGAACCATTAACCTTTCTCAGGACATCCAGGACAAAGCCATGGATTTCCTTATGAGAACAAATCGCTCTTGGTGACAAGACAGAAACTTACATGAAGAGGGTGGAGGAGTACAAAACCACCTTTAGAAGTAATGCTTTTAGAGACAAACCTTCCTCTTCCTACAGAGTGCAGGGTAGAGGAGATATTGGTAGGGTCTCTGTCTCATGCCCTTTTCCAGGCCCAGGCAGTCCTCGACTGCCAGCATCCCAGAGGTTATTTCAGGGCAGGTGCAGGAGGCCTCCAGATGGTCTGACCTGGCACCAGCTGCCAGGACCCAGCCCAAGCAAACCCTCTAATATGTTTGTTCAGGTTGCCACCTGGCCCCAGTGGAGGCAGGTTGGCTCACTTCTTCCAGGAGTGGGAAACTATCACCACAGACAAGTGGGTCCTGGAGGTAGTGAGCCAAGGTCTCTCACTAAACTTCAAATCTTTCCCAGGTTGTAGCACAGAAGGTTCAAACCTGCAACCACAGTAGAGAAAACCCTCCTAGAACTGGAGGTCAAAAGCTCCTGCTGGTAAATGCAGTAGAAAGGGTTCCTATACCACAGTGGAGAAGAGGTTTCTACTTAAGATACTTTCTCACACTGAAGAAAAATGGGGAAAGGCAACCTATTCTGGTTCTCAGGCTCCTAAACAGGCACCTGAAAAGTCCCAAATTCAAGAAGGTCACTTTGGCCACAGTTATTTCTTCTTTCAGCAAGGGAACTAATTGGCCTCTCAGGATCTGAAGGATGCATATTTCTACATCCCAAACAGACCCAGCCACAGAAAGTACCTGAGGTTCAGTTTACCCTCAGGTCATTACCAGTTCTCAGTCCTCCCTTCGGTCTTTCCTGGGTCCCCAGGGCATTCACTAAGTGCCTGGCAGTAGTAGTCACATTTGAGGAGACTGGGGGTCACGGTGTTCCATGACCTGAACAACTGGCTAGTCGTCGGGGATTCTTCCAGCAGGTCCAGGATTCTTTCAGCCTGGCTCAGTACACTGTGGAATCTGTGGGGTTCCTCATAAACCCTTAAAAGTCTCACACAGAACCCATACAGTTCCTGGAGTATATAGGGGCAGAGCTGAATACCCTGCAAGGAAAGGTATTCCTGCCTCAGGATAGGGCAGACAGTATACTGGCACTGGTAGGGTCATTTGTCCTGGAGCAACCCAGACCATCTAGACATTTTCTACAGCTCTTAGGCCATATGGCTGCCACCATGGCAGTGGTTCCAGGTTCAGGTTCCAAATGAGAGACATACAGTTCCATCTCAGGTCCCTCTGGTCCCAAAGAAGGCTCCTACTCTCCAGACTGGTTCCAGTTACAAAGTCCTTCCTTTAGGCTGTCGAGTGGTGGAAGGAAAGGGACAATCTCAGGCAGGGATTGCCCTTCCAGCAGCAGGCCCCTATGGTCGTTCTTACAACAGATGCCTCCTCTTAGGTGGGGAGCACATCTGGACGACCTCACTGTAGTGGTACTTGGACTCCCAGGAGTCAAGCCTACACATCAACCTGCTGGAGCTCAGAACAGTGTTTTTGCCTTATAGTCCTTTGCCTCCCAGACCCAAGGAAAGTCTGTACAGATCAGGACAGACATTACCACCACAATGTGCTACATCAACAAACAGGGTGGAACTAGATCCACCAAGTTGTGCACTGAAACTATGAAGATCTGGAGCCTAGCATACTCCAATCAAATCAGCCTATCTGTAATTTACCTTCTGGAGCAGGACAACATTCAGCCACACTCTCTCAGCAGAATTAGCCAGAATCACCACGAGTGGTCCCTGAACAAACAGGTGCTGTACACTGTCTTCAGGAGATGGGGTACTCCATAAATAGACCTTCTCACTTCCAGGAGAACCACCAACTTCCTCAGTTCTTCTGCAGGGTGCCAGCAGGGGCACAGTGCCCCTGGATGCTGTGGCACTGGATTGGACGGGAGGTTCCTTATGCCCTCCCATTTCCCTATTACTGAGAGTTCTCCTCATACTGAAGAGCCTGTCAGCAATTATTCTATGATTTTGATGCTCCCATATTGGGCCAGACAGCCATGGTACTCACTCCTGCTAGCCCTGTCAGCTGCACAGCCTATTCATTTTCCTCAGAGGCACAATCTCCTGACCACATACCAGGGCAGGATCCTGTACCCCAACCTCAGGTCACTTACCAAGGCCTGGCTCTCAAAGACCTAGTGTTTTCTAATCACCAGTTGTTTAGTGAAGTCTTGGATGTCCTGAAGGTATCCTGGAAGCCAGCATCCAGGAAAACCAATACATCCAAATTGAAGACATTTTCCTCTGGTGTGGACCAAAACACATCATTCCCCGCAAGCAGGTTTGCCTGTGCTCCTTGATTACTTGGTCCACCTGCAGAGCCTAGGCCTCATGCCTTCCATTCTTAATGTTCACGTGGCAGCAATTTCTGCCTATCTTTAGTGGGTAAGGAGAGGTTAGTGCTTCTCACTCCATCTTCAAAATCTTCTTCAAAGGACTTCTACATCTCTATCCACCTCTCAGGGAGTTGGCCCTCCTGGGATCTGAACCTGTGTATAGCCAAGCTCATGGAGCCCGTGATTCGAGACAATGGTTACTGCAGACCTGAAGAATGTTACCTGGAAGACTGTCTTCCTGGTAGCCATTACTTCTGCCAGGAGGGTATGTGAGCTCCAAGCCCTTTGCACAGATCCTAACTATATTGCATTCCACAGGGACAATGTGATCCTCAGGACCAATAGGAAATTTCTCCCTAAGGTGGTGTCTGAATTTCATTTGAATCAGTGTGTCACCCTCCCATATTTTTCACAGCCAAGTCCAACTCAGGTGAGTTGAAGCTACATAGCTTGGATGTCAAGAGGGAACTTAGCCACTACCTTGAGCATTCCAAAGCTGTCAGGTCAGGCCACCACACCTGACTTATGGTGAAGTGGGTAGGGTAGGCCAACATCAGAAAGGACAATTACACACTGGATAGTCTCTTGGATACTGTTCTGCTACAGCAAAGCTGGCAAGCAGCCCCCCAGAGCCTCACAGCTCACTCCACTTGTGGAACAGCTGCACTGGTGGCAGCAGTGACGGATGTTTCTTGTTGGAAATCTGTAAAGCAGCTACTTGGAAAATTGTACACATCTTCACAAAACACTACTGTCTCTGGACACACAGTCCCAAGTGATGCCAGGTTTGGCACTGCAGTACTGCAGAACATTTTCCTAAGTAGGTTCTGTACCCGACCTCCCAAGATACTGCTTGGTAGTCTGCATCAGTTAAGCACACTGAGGGATTCCTGGGGTTTGAAGAAAAATTACTTACCATAGTAATGTTGTCTTTTTCAGGGATCCTCAGTTTGCTTAACCTCCCTCCCTCCTCCCTCCCTATCTTGCCTTCCAGAACCACAAAAGGTTCCGATCCTCCAAGTATTACCTTCTGCTTAGCCACTGGGGCAAAATGTTGGAATATTTTAATATTGATGGTTTCTACACTGGCAACCAGTCTGTTCATGTTCTCTCCTAAACATTGAGTTTTTTCCTACCCTTATGGCATTTTTTCCTATAGGCTAGTTAGATATGGTGGTTAGACCCCATCAGGTGTTATGCAATGAATCTGAACTGTTTAGAACACAGCAGCACCTATGGACAGCAATTTGAATTACTAGCACTTTTTCAGCATAGGAGGCTGACTGCATCAGTTGTGTTTAGGGATCCCCTGGAAGAAACAACATTACTATGGTAATTTTTTTCTTATCTCTGTTCCTCCTAATTTTAAGGAACTGCCCTACAGGAATACTTTTGATTAATGAAGGAGAATGAGCACTTTCAGTATGCAGCAAAGAACTGCCTGCTGTATCCTTGCAAAAGGTGTCACTCTGTATAACACCAAATTCATCTTTAAAAATCTGATATGCACAAAGTCAATAGCGTGGCACTCACTTTATGTGTAAAATGAAGGTTAAAGTTGTTAATATTCAGCCATAAAATGAAATTTGAACCTACAGAATAGAACCAGGCCGGACAAGAATTACATCATCAATAAAGCAGTGCCATCTGATAATCCCCAGGTGTGGATTACCAGCTGCATTAAATACAACTTGTTTCTCCCACCAGGCCAGGTAAGATTAGTAAAAAGGGGACCATTCTGGCCTCCACTACTGTACCCTGCACCTTGAGGAAGTATTCATCATCAAATAAAAATAACTGTGATGCAGTATGTACTGTAATTCACCACCTGGAGGAGAAAGTCAGATGGCACTGCTGGGTAAACTCTCTTGATGTCTCCTCAGGAAATGACATATTGCCTCTATCCCAAGATGGTGAGGAATGCATGTATAAAGCCATGTTACAATGGTAACAAAGACATAAGTCTCTCGCCAGTCTAGATCTTGAACTTTATTTAAAATATCCATTGTGTCTCGGAAATAGAACAGCATCTGAAAAAACTTTCTGGTTAGAAAAAGTGTACATATCTAGACAAGTTCTTGGACACCAAACTTATTCCAGAGAAAACAGACCTACCTGGTGGACTGGTGAGAGACTTATGACTCTTTGGCAACAAATAGAAAGTCAGAGCGGATAGGGTTTTAATTCTAATAAAATTGGTTTCATCATAAGTGAGCTGACCATTCCAAAGAGCTTCCTTCACAGTACTCTCAAGTTCAGTCTTAAAGGCAAGGGTGGATCCCCCTTGAGATGTTTAGAAGTGGCCTTGTTGTTCAATTGCCTTAAACTTCCTCTTGTATTTTCTCATGACATGACAACAACATTACCACCCTTGTTCAGTGATACAATTATTTATTTATTGTTTATTGAATTCTAGGATTACAATACCTTTGAGCCTAGCTTTTACAAAGGTTCCACGTCAACTCTGAAAGCAATACAAACATAACAGGCTGTGGCAACACAATACATAAGCAGTCAAATACAGTACATTTAAGGGGGCAGAAAGGGTACAGGTAAGCAGGGTGAGGTAGCTTGAGAACCACAAGAAGACTGTGAGGAGAGGTAGCCAGGGCAAGGGATAACTGGGATGGGTTGAGGAATTGAAGGGAAAACACTAGAGGACAGTGGAGCAGCTGAAAGGCATCGCCAGGTTTTAAAGTGCTAAGCCAGGAGGGAGACGAGGAAAGGGGTAGGGGACAGGTGTCATGGAGTGGGAGGTAAGTGCAAGAGCAGATTAGGAGTGATAGTCACAGGAGCTGGAGGCAGCAAGGTGGAGTGAGGTTGGTTTTGAACTGGCCTAGACTTTGCAATGAGGTGATGTCTTTGTTGAGCGCGATTAAACCAGAAGGGTGGACGGTGCACAAACGACTTTGCCCCATGAGGTGTGGGCACCATGGTACGTGCAGAATTTGTTTTTCAGAATCCCTGGTGTGGTGGGGATGCGTGCTGTGCATAGAAGGGCTTGGACTCCTGGGGTGCAAGGCCTAACATGATCTTCTTGGCCATTAGCAGGTGTGGAACCCCGACACGGTTTGATAGCTGGAGCCAACCCATTTGAGCATAGAGAGTACATGTGTGGGTGAGACGGGGATCCAGTAATGAGGTGGCAGGCTTCAAGGGCCAAGATAGCACCTTTAGGGCTGTGTCAGTAGCAGAGCCAGAGACAACCAGCCTATAGTCAATTAGAGAGATCACAGAGCTCTGAACGGCTATCCTTAAGGCATCTGAGGTGAGGCATTGCCTGTGCCTGTCGAGAAGGCCAATGTGCTTGTTAACAGCTTTGGCAACAGTGTCAGTGTGGATGCCATAGGTTAGGTGGCTGTCGAGAGTGATTCCAAGATATTTAAAGGATTGTACTTGGTCGAAGACAGCACCATGGCAGTTTGCAATTGAGATGGGTTGAAACCTATGCTTGTTATGGGAGCCACAGAAGAGCATAGCCTTTGTTTTCTGTAGTTGAGCACCAGGTTTTGCCTGTTGAACCATTTTCAACAGAGGTGAAACCCATCTGGAGCTTTTCTTGGAGTAGGGGTTGTTGTGAGAGGCTTGAATGACTGCATCATCTGCGTATAGCAGGATTTGTTCAGGACAGGATTGTGGGAGCTTGTTCAAAAAGGCAGAAAAGGAGTGGTCTGAGAATGGATCCTCGCGGAACTCCTGAGTGGACGGTCTAGCATCAGAGAGGGTGTGAGTGATTTTCACCCTTTGTAAGCTGTTTTCCAAGTAGTTTAAACCAGGACGTAGCTCAAGGGAGAGCCCAGCATTCTGGAGCTCAGTGATAAGTAGTTTGTGATGGATGGTGTCAAAAGCCTTAGATAGGTCAATGAAGACTGAGCCAGTTAGTTGACTATTGTCAAGAGAGTTGTAGATTGCTCCATGAAATCTGGGTGGGTTGAGGTAGTGCTGTGGCCTTCCGGAAGCCGTGTTGCTGATTGCAAAGGATGTCGTGCTTAGCCAGATATTCCGCCAGTTGGTCAGAAACTAATTTCTCAATGGCCTTGGGGAGTATGGATATAGGCCTATAGTTCCTGGTTTGCCTTTGTGCCCGCTTTGTGGATGGGCATAATGGTGGCGGATTTCATTTATCGGGAACTGTCCGAGGTGAGGCAGAGGTTGAAAATATGTGTAAGCTGAGGTAGCACTTCATCTAGAGTGAGAGACAGAAGTTTAAGGTCAAGAGTGTCCCCACTGGTTCTTGATCCTGAGATTGCTTTGTAGATATATTTGCGCACTACATGCATCCTGACTACTGTGAAATAGAATGGCGGTTGAGTTGCTGGGGTTCGTGAAAGGGGTGCTGCAGAGGAGTCGGTGTTAAAGAAGTCATGCGGAGCATGCTACTGAGGTCTGAGAAGGTTTTGTTAAATGTATTTGCTATGGTGGCTGGGTTCAGAGTTATAGTTCCAACCAGTTCCAGCACAGTGGGTGATGTTTTCCGTGATTTCTTTTAGATTATCCCAGAAGGACTTCTTTACCCCAGGTATTTGTAAGAGTATCTTTATAGTAGCTGCTTTTCTTTAGGCATATTGCTTTAGTGCAGTCATTTCTTTCTGCTTGTAGTTCTGTATGTCTACTTGCCTACCTGTGTCCCGAGCCCGAGCCCAGAGGTGGTCCCAAGATTTCATCAGTGCTAGGAGCTCTCCTGAGAAGGGGTTGCAAAAGCCCTTGACTTTCCTCTTTAAAGGGGAATAGGAGTCACAGGCATTGAAGGTGTTAATAAAGAACTCGAGCGCAGCGCTGACATCCATAGCAAGGAAAATAGGAGACCAGTATTGTTGTCTGAGGTGGGATTTGAGGTGCTTAGGTTTTACCATGTGGAGTGTTCTGCTTGTAATTAGTTTGGGTGGTGGGATGTTGTATTTGTCTGACCATTCACAGGTGACTGGAGAGTGGTCACTTAATGAGTTGGGATGGATGGCGATGTGGGAGATGTGGGAAGGGTGGTTTGTCAGGATCCAGTCTAGAAGGGAGCTGGTGCCAGCCTTATACTTTTGCCTAGTGGGTGTGGCAACTAGCTGGGTGAGGTCGGCAGCTGAGATAGCATCCTTAAAGCCGTAGGTATCAGTCTCAAGCCAATTTAATTTAAACCACCCATTAGGATAGTCTCGGAGCCCAGGGTATGTGACCGATCTAAGTCCAGGACATAGTTTAGACCTTTGCCTTGTTCCTCCGTGGGATGTAGACAGCAGTGATTGTCAGCACCTTATTGTAGGCCTCAAAAAGAATTCTGATAGGTAAAATCTGGGCAGTCGAGTCCAATGCTAGGGTTTGAACAGGGTGCCTTAGGAAGGCATCTTTGAGGTAGATAGCACAGCCACCACCTCTTTTATAATGTCTGTCATATTTTCAGTTCCTCCAAAGCATTGCATCAAGTGTGATAAAGCTGTGGAGCATGTCATGTGATGCATCTTGAGAAAATAACTCATTTATGTCAGAAGAAACCAAATTCTGGAAAACCTCAACAGCTGGTAATGATGATTGAGGTGGAATGTGTTGATTTTGGTTTAAAGCCTGTATGGCAAAATTGTATAGGATCTCCAGTAGTACTCATATTTACATCCATCCCCCAGAATCTAAAACTGAGTTTGCACTTTCAAACAGATTCATTGCAAAATTCAAATTAGACTCAATGTCACTCAGATCTAGAGACACAGAATCATCACAAGCTAAAGTTTGAACTGAATGAGTGCCTACTATTGTGACATCCAAACTGGTTTTATTGTCCAAGTTCCCAATTTCACCCAAATCAGTGACTGATGGATTTTCTCTGAAATGTACTCAGGTTTACATGAAAATGATCTGATTTCACTGTCAGTATAAAATTCAGACATTTAGGAGTAAAGTCAGTCAGAAGACTTGCTGTTCCTTTTGGAAGCTGAGAAACTGGCTATACTGCTGAGAACAAACTAGAACGCATTTGAGGAACTGGTAACTTGGTAAAACATAATATTGTAGGGGAGTAGGTAAGCTACACTTTTACAGAAAGTTTCATTATTTTCTTATTGGCATTAAGAATTGCAGGATTCCATTAAAGTGTAGTAATTTTATAACCAGAGGGGTTGTAATACAACTGAAGTTGTTGATTTCTGTGCTAGGCATAGGATTTGGAAGGATATTTGTGAAATATTTTGGAAGTGTCCTGCTGGCTAAGCAGTGAGTTTATCCCTGGTTTCAGATAAAGGGTTTGTGTGTGTATTAGAAGCAGACATAGCAAATTGTCTTCACTGAAAGGCCTGCTTACATCACAGGTGTCACTAGTCAATCAATTGATTCTGGGTGGGCTTTTATCACTGTTGTGTTTAGGCATACTACACAGAGTAAAGTCAGTCAGAAGACTTGCTGTTCCTTTTGGAAGCTGAGAAACTGGCTATACTGCAGAGAACAAACTAGAACGCATTTGAGGAACTGTAACTTGGTAAAACATAATATTGTAGGGGACTAGGAAGGTAAGCTACACTTTCTACAGAAAGTTTCATTATTTTCTTATTGGCATTAAGAATTGCAGGATTCCATTAAAGTGTAGTAATTTTATAACCAGAGGGGTTGTAATACAACTGAAGTTGCTTGATTTCTGTGCTCGACACATAGGATTTGGAAGGATATTTGTGCAATATTTTGGAAGTGTCCTGCTGGCTAAGCAGTGAGTTTATCCCTGGTTTCAGATAAAGGGTTTTGTGTGTATTAGAAGCAGACATAGCAAATTGTCTTCACTGAAAGGCCTGCTTACATCACAGGTGTCACTAGTCAATCAATTGATTCTGGGTGGGCTTTTATCACTGTTGTGTTTAGCATACTACAGAGTAAAGTCAGTCAGAAGACTTGCTGTTCCTTTGGAAGCCGAAACTGGCTATACTGCAGAGAACAAACTAGAACGATTTGAGGAACTGTAACTTGGTAAAACATAATATTGTAAGGGACTAGAAGGTAAGCTACACTTTCTACAGAAAGTTTCATTATTTTCTTATTGGCATTAAGAATTGCAGGATTCCATTAAAGTGTAGTCATTTTATAACCAGAGGGGTTGTAATACAACTGAAGTTGCTTGATTTCTGTGCTAGACACATAGGATTTGGAAGGATATTTGTGCAATATTTTGAAGTGTTCTGCTGGCTGAACAGTGAGTTCATTTTATCCCTGGACTCAGTAGAGTGGTTTGTAGGAGTAGTGGTCTAGTACATTGTGGTGTTGGTTGACTTACTATAAAGGGCAGTACTCACCAGGGTGGTGGAGCAGTGGTGTATTTGATTGTTTCTAACAGTCAACAGTGGTTGTGGCCTACCCACCCACCCTACCCCTCACCCCACCCACCCCATGGCATTTTCTTTATAGCCAAGGTTCTGACATCACTTCCTCAACAGGTCTTGGAGCACAACTGTCATATTCTTAATTACACAACACAGTGCATAAAGCGTAGTATACACACACAAAAAATTGTATATTACTCATTGTATATTATAAGGAAGAGGGACATGTGGGGAGTGGTGCAATGCACTGGCTGTGGCAGCAATTTTCTGGGAAACATTCTGGAACCTGCATTGCTGCCCTATTTGCAGGCAACTGTCAGCTCTGAGGGAGGAGGTTGCTCCTCCAGGCTGAACTGGCAAGGACTAAAGAGGATTCCTCCACCCAAAGAGCACCAGTTCCACAACCACTGCCTCAGAGGTTGCCATGTGTGAAGACCAGATGGACCACAGTAGGTTCTGGGAGGGCGAGGTGATGAAACAGAGGCATAGCCCCGAGTTGCACCTCTACACAAATCATATGTTGGTCTGGCAAATCAAGGTTCCTCTATGATGACACCCTCATTGGAGACCAAGAAGAATGCTGGGGACATCCACAAGGAGACCCACAAAAGAGTGGCAAGGACAACACAAGGAAAATAAACAGCTTCTGATAGGGGACTCAACTTTTAGGGGTGTAGACCTGGGGAAGGGAGAGGAGAGGAAGCAGGGTGCCTGCCTGGTGCCATGGCTTGAGGACAGGAAGTGAATCCTCAGGATTGCAGAAGCAGCATCACAGGAGAGGAAACTAGATATCATTGTCCACCTCGGGACAAATGACCTAGCTAGGCATGAGATCAGTGCAGTGCAGGATGAATTTGTGGAGTTGGGGAGGGCCTCAGACAGGTAGCAAGCACGGTAACCTTCTCAGAGGTGCTGCCAGTCTATGGCAGGGGTGAGGCTAGGTACTGCACACCATGTGGTTTAATTAATGGTTGCAAACTGGTGCAGAGCACAGGGCTTTGGCTTCATTTGGGACTGGGGTCCACCTGGAGAGATGAAGGTCTATACTGGCATGATGGTCTGCATCTGTCCAGGAAGGAAACACGCTCTCCTGGTGACAGGTTTAAAGGCTTCCTTGGCAAGCTTTTAAACTAGCCAAGGGGAGGTGCTGATAGGAAACAGGTAAGTTCAAGCCTCCCCCGCAAAGCATGGCAGGTAGTAGGGTAAACACTGAGGTACAGAGCTTGACAGAGGGCAGGACAGGGTAAATGGAAAATGGACAAGGGCAATAAGAGCAGGGATGGGGTAAAAGGATAAAGCCAACATTAAATGGAGGGCAATGAGTACCAATGCCCGTAGTCTGGGAAACAAGCTTTAGAGCTAGTAGCCCTAATGGAAGTGGAACACTTGGATATTGTGGCAGTCACAGAAACATGGTACATGGAGAACCATGACTGGGTGTCAACATACCAGGGTACACAATCTACAGAAGGAACAGGGAGGGTAAAGAGGAGGTGAGTAGCTCTCCACATAAGAGAAGGGATCAAAGTAACAGAACTAAAAAGTAAAGGGGAGGACAAGAGGAACTCTGGGTCACATTGGAGACAGGAATGGCATCACAATCCGCACAGGGTTGTATACAGACCCCCGTCTCAAGGGAGGATATGGACAAGAAAATGATAGAGGCATTCTCAAAATGGCTGAAAAAGGGAGGTACTGTTGATGGGGACCTGAATATGCCAGATGTTAACTGGGCAACATGGACTGCAGCCACATCCAAGAGCAGGGTCATTCTCGATGCCCACAGGGAGCATGCCTAGACAGCTAGTGTTGGAACCCACTGGAGGGAGCAATATTAGACCTGGTACTCTCAAATGGAGACAGGATCACAAACTTAGAAGTCAGTAGACATCTGGGAACAAGCGACCACTGCACAGTGTGCTTCACAATAAACACAAGCATGGAGACAAGCCATACAAATACAAGGATACTGGACTTTAGAAGGGCTGACTTTGGCTTAATGGGTAAATACCTGAGGCATGTAGCAAATGGCCAGAAAGGAGGGTGGAAGAACAATGGAGAAAATCAAAACTGCCATCGTGGAGGCAACAAGCCTTTGTGTGAAACAAATAAAGAAAACAAAGTGGAATAAAACCAGTATGGCTCTCAAAGAAGTGTCAGGGAAGGTTAAGGAGAAAAAGGCTGCATTCAAAAGTATAAGGAATCATAGACGGAACACGCACAGGAACTGTATCAATTAAAGCAGAAAGAAGTGGGGAAGGCAGTCAGAAAGGCAAAGGCCCAAACAGAGGAAAGGATAGCCAACTCAGTTAAGAAAGGTAAAGGAAGGGATAGGGAAGATTAATAAAGGAGAGGGAGGGAAGAGGAGACAGTGAAAAGGCAGAGATAATGAATGAATACTTTTGCTCAGTATTCACAAAAGAAGAAGAGGAGGAGTTACCTAAACCAAACAGTAGAAGCACTCTGGATAGTGGGGTTGATACCAGTCCATTTAAAGAAGGGAAGGAACATTGTTTAACCAGGAGTAGCACACTGTCAGCTTGTTTCCAGATGCACCTGGGAGCACAAGGAAGTTAAGGACTTGCTCAGGATCACACAGTATGCACCTAGGTGGCTGTGGATTCAAACCCAGGTCTCCAGATCTGCAGTTCAGAGCCTTAACCCACTGCGCCTATACTGCCTCGAGAAGAAAGAAGAAGAAAGAGTACTGAAAGAACTTCTAAAACTCAAGGTGGACAAAGCAATGGGGCCTGATGGGATTCACCTAGAATCCTAAAAGAGCTAAGGTAGGACCTAGTGACACCACTAACCACACTTTTAACAAATCATGGGAAGATGGGGTGGTACCTGAGGACTGGAGGAGGGCAGATGTGATTCCCTTCACAAAGTGGAGCAAGGCAGAAGCAGGAAACTACAGACCTGTTAGTTTGACCTCAGTGGTGGGAAAATGATGGAATCACTTCTGAAAGAAAGAATTGTTGAGTACCTAGAGGCCAGCAGGGCACTGGACCCAAAGCAGCATGGATTCACAGCAGGAAGGTCATGTCAGACAAATCTAATTGATTTCTTTGACTGGGTGACCAAAGTAATAGACCAGGGAGGGCTGTGGATATGGCCTACCTAGACTTTAGCAAGGCATTTGACACAGTCTCGCACAAAAGATTAATAATCAAGCTAGCCAGCCTGGGAGTGGGTCCCAAGGTGGTAGCCTGGGTAGAAAACTGGCTGCACAACAGGACACAGAAGGTAATAGTGAATGGAACACATTCTGAAGAAAGGGGGTTACTAGTGGAGTACCTCAGGGCTCAGTATTGGGTCCAGTCCTCTTTAATGTCTTTGTAGGTGACATTGCAGAGGGTCTGGAAGGAAAGGTATGCCTCTTGGATGACACAAAGACCTGTAACAGAGTTGATACACAAGGGGGGTAGAAAGGATGAGAAGGGACTTGGCAAGGTTGGAGGAATGGTCAGACATATGGCAACTTAGATTCAATGCAAAGAAGTGCAAAGTAATGCACCTGGGAAATAAAATCCAGGAGAAGAGTACACAATAGCAGGGGAGGTACTAACAACAACAATAATGGAAAGGGATCTGGGTGTAGTCATATCAGATGACCTAAAGGTGGGTATGCAATGTGAGAGTCAGTAGGAAAGCCAGGGGATACTGGGATGCATAGGAGGGGCATCACAAGCAGAAAAGGGAAGTGGTTATCCCTCTGTACAGACAGTTGGTGAGACCCCATCTGAGTACTGTGTGCAGTTTTGGAGACCCTCATCTACGCAAGGACATAGACAGGATAGAAGCAGTCCAGAGGAGGGCAACTAAAATGGTGCAGGGTCTACATCAGAAACCATATGAAGAGAGACTGAGAGAGCTTAATATGTATACCCTTGATGAAAGGAGGGACAGAGGGGACATGATAGAAACTTTAAGTACCTCAAGGAATCAACAAATTCCAGGAGGGTAGCATCTTTCAGAAAAGAGATGTGTAAGAACAAGGGCACAATTTAAAAGTTAGAGGGGACGCAATAGGGTAATGTGAGGAAATTCTTTTCACGGAGAGAGTGGTGGGACGATGGAACTGCCTTCCTGGAGAGGTTGTGGGGTCTAAAACAGTGGAGGAATTCAAACATGCATGGGACAGACATAAGGCAATTATAGTGGGGGTTGCAGGAAATAGGCTGTTGGTTAACTAGAATCTGCAGCTTATCCAGTAGGTAGGGAAATGGGCAGACTGGGTGGGCCAAGTGGTCCTTATCTGCCGTCAAAGTCTATGTTTCTATAGGTAGAACCTGGATTTGCACCTCTGTTAGCTTGACTTGTGAGATATTATTTACTTTTGAATTGGTCACTCTCGCTGACTTCGGATTGGCTGCAGATATTCTTTTCTTTCCCTTTGTTTTCCTTGCGGCTTGGACCTGGAATGCCTGGCTGGGGGTGTTGATACTGGATTCACCCCTCCCTCTCCTTGAAAAAGTAACTGGATTTTTCCTTGCTGGTGCTGGAGGAATCAGTATTGGGGCTTCCCTTGTTTTTGCTCCTGCTCTACTTCTTGCCCATTTCTTCCAGTTCTTGTTCTATTTCTGGAGCATCCCTGCTAACACAACTTGACTTCTCCCAGTTACACATTTGGCCTGATTCATAGCCTCTTAGATCACTTTGAAATGTGCTAATTTTTCCTTTTTTATCTCACCTTAAAAACTTCTCTCTTCTCATTTCTAACCAGTTCTCCTTTTCTACATATTCAGGACAGGACTTGTGCTTATTTTTATTTTTCTCAAAAAGCAGTCTCCTCCTGAACCTCCCATAAATTACTCCAATCCTCTTTAATGAATAAACCAAATAACACATATCAACAACTGCTTAGTGCATTCTCCCAATTGTCCCTTTGTTTAAACTTTTGAGGATCCTTGGAAGGCATTTTGCATACATAGATACATAGACAGTGTCAGCAGATAAGGGCCTATAGCCCACCTAGTCTGCCCATTTGAGTTTGTAACTTCAGTTTATGTTTCCTAGAACTCTGTTGCCCCTACCCCTGACCTCCAGAATTCCTTTATGTCTATCCATGCATTCTTAAATCCCCATGATTGTTTCAGCCCCTACCACTTCCTCAGCAGGCAGTGTTCCACTTGTCCATCACCTGTTCTGTGAAGAAATTCTTCCTCACATTTCCTCTGAATCATCCTCCTCCAACTTCATCCCATGTCCTCTAGTCCTGGAACATCTTTTCACTTAAAATAGTGTATTCTTGCACCCTGTTCCTCCCTGTAAGATACTTGTATGTCCTCTATCATGTCCCCTCCTCCCTCCTCTCCTCCAGGGAGTACATATTCAATTCCTTCAACCTGTCTTCATAGGACTTGTGATGCAATCCATGCACCATCTTTGTTGCCTCCTCTGAACCTTCTCTACCCTGTCATTGTCCTTACGTAGGTATGGTCTCCAGAGCTGTACACTGTGCTCCAGGTGGGGCCTCACTAGTGTATTGTATAGTGGAATTATGACCTCCCTTTTCCTGCTGGTGATGCCCCTGCCTATGCATCCCAGCATCCTATTTGCTTTTACCTGCTGCCTTGTCACACTGTTTCCCTACCTTGAGGTCATCAGAGATGATAACCCCAAGATACCTTTCCTGCTTGGTGCATGCTATATCCTCACACCCAACTGATATATTGTGCCAGGGTTTTGTGCCCCATATGCATTATCTTGCACTTCTTTGCATTGAATTTCAACTGCCAAACCCTGACCATTCTTCAAGTTTCTGCAGGTCCTTCTCATTCTGTCTACACCCTCTGGTGTGTCTACTTTGTTACAGAGCTTTGTGTCATCAGTGAACAGTGAAATTCTGCCTTCTAGGTCCTGCAGCAATGTCACTGATGAAGATGTTGAATAGGACCGTCCCAGCACTGATCCCTGTGGTACCCCACTGGTCACTCTTCCCTCTGTGGAGTGACAGCCATTTGCCACCACCTCGGTGTCCTGCCACCCAGCCAGTTACCTATCCACCACACTACTGTGCTGCCCACACCCATATTCCCTAGTTTGTGTAATAGTCTTCTATGTGGCACAGTGTCAGGCCTTGCTGAAGTCCAGATAGGCCATGTCCACTGCCCTCCCTGATCCACCTCCTAGTCACCTAGTCAAAAAATTCAATGAGGTTGGTCTGACATGACCTCCCCCGTGAAACCATGCTGCCTTGGATCCTGCAGTCCATTGACAACCAGATGTTCCACCAATCTCTCATTCAGTAGTGCTTCCATGATCTTCCCCACTACCAAGGTGAAGCTGACTGGTCTGTAGTTCCTGCTTCCTCTTTGTTCCCACTTTTGTATAAGGGGACTACATCTGCTGTCCTCCAGTCTTTGGGTACTCCTGTTTCCAGTGATCGGCTAAACAGGATAGCCAGAGGTTCAGCCACCACCTCTCTGAGTTCTTTGGACCCTAGAATTTCACCCCATCTGGCCCCATTGCTTTATCAACTCTTATTACTTCCAGTTCCTTCAGGACCCTTTCTCGTGTAAAGGGACTTGTGGCCCTTTCTGCACCATTCTCATCCCTTGTACTCCTTCAGACTCATTACCTCCTCTTCCTCAGTAAAGACTGAGCAGAAATACCTATTCAGTATGTCAGCTTTACTGTTGTCATCCTCCACGTGGCCTCCATCCTCCCCTTCATTCTCACTATCCTCCCTTTGCCTTTCTTTTTTCACTTATGTACCTGTAAAGGTTTTGTCCTCTCTTCCCACTGATTTTGCAATGTGCTCTTCTGTCTGAGCTTTGGATTCTCTTACTGACCTCCCTGCCTCCCTTTGCTTCTCCTTGTACTTCTCCCTATCCCTCTGCCTGTGTCTTTTGTATTGCCTGAATGCAATCTTTTGGCTTTCACTTTCTTTGCTACCTCTTTGGAAAACCATAGTGACCTCCTCTTCCTTTTCCTCTTGCTAATCTGCTTAATGCATAATTCTGTTGCTCTTATAATCCCTGTTTTAAATACTGCCCACTGTTCCTCAACCCCTGATTCCTGCCCCATTCCCTTAATGCCTCTTTCAAGTATCTCCCATTTTCCCAAAGTCTGCCCCCTAAAATCCAGGATACGTGTTTTTGTTCGGTTTGGTTCTGCTCCTTCTGTGATTTCAAACCACAATGACTGGTGGTCACTGTTCCCCAGGTGCTTCCCCACTGTTACCCTCCATCACACTGTCCCTGTTTGTGAGCACAAGGTCCAGTATTGCCTCTGCTGAGTCGGTTCCATGACCAGTTGCTTGAGGAAGGCACCAGAAGGAGTCCAGGATAAAACTGCTCCTAGTTGATGCTGCTGCTGGGATGCTCCAGTCCACGTCTGGAATATTGAAGTCTCCAACCAGTACTACCTCACCCTTGTCTGCCATCCTTTGGATCACTAGCATCAGCTCCCTATCTATTTCTTCCTCCTGGGCTGGTGGTCTATAGACCACACCTGTGTGAATGGCTGGCCCCATTTTCCTTTCCAGCTAACCCACAGTATCTCTCCCCATTTTGTTCCTGCTGGATCTCTGTGGCCCTTATGTCATTTTTCACATACAGTGCCACTCCTGCTCCCTTCCTATCTGTCCAGTCTCTTCTGAATATGTTGTAGCCAGGCATGGCCATCTCCCAGTCGTGGTTATCATTACACCAGGTCTCTGTGATGGCCACAATGTCCAGGTCTGATTGCACCATGACAGCCTCCAGATCTTCCATCTTGTTGCTAAGGCTCCTGGCATTGGCACACATCGCTTCCATGATTTGACCTCCTAGACTGTTTGGCTGTTCTACTCCAGCCCCTTCTCTGGTTGTCCTTTATCCCTGGTTCTCCTAGCTGTCTGCCCTTATGCTGATTTTGCCCTTTTCTGATTATCCACCTCTTGGTGCTACTCCATCTTTTGCACATTGCATTGTTGAGATAGCCATTCCTCCGGTTTACTGGTTCCACTGCTAGCTGTGGGGGTGAGAAAGTAGGTACCCTCCTTGCTGGCCTGCCACCCCCTTAGCTGGTTTAGATGCTTGCCAATGTAGCATTTAAACTTATCATTGAGTGCTTGGATTCCCTCAGGATGGATGCAGGCCGTCAGGCTTGAACAATCCTCCATCCTCCAGGTGGGTCCCCAGTCACCAATGAATCCAAACCCTTCCTCACAGCACCAGTTCTTCAACCATGAGTTAAAGTTCCTGCATGCACTCATATGCTCTCCCATGCCTCTCGTAGGTAGTACTTCTGAGAAGGTGACAGAAGTAGCTACTTGCTTGAGACCCTCCCAATTTCCTAAACTCTTCCTGAACTTCTTTTGGCTCCCCATTTGCCAGGTCATTAGTACCTAGGTGGATAATGACATCCAGCTCATCCCTCCCGTCTTGCCTTCCCAGCGATCCCCAGGATCTTCCTTCCATCCCTCCATGCCATGGCACCTGGTAGGCACCTCACCTCCCTGTCCTCCCCTCCTATGTTCCTAGCTGGATCCTCTTATGATGGAGTCCCCACCAAAATTCACTTCCTCCTCCTCTGGGGTCCACTGCTCTCCCGCTGAGGTCACCTCCTTGTCTAACCTCCACATCCTTTCCTTCCACTTCTCTGGGTACCTCTATTTGGTTGCCCCATTTGCCAGTGTGGCATATGAGTTCTTGAGTGAATAGGATCTGGGATGTGCCTCTACCTGACCATCTTAACCCACCCTGAGCCCACTGTCATCCAAGTGCCCTCGTCTCTTGCATCCTTTGAGGCAGCGGCATTGGACTGGGTGGTCTCTGGATAGGGGTGATGGTACTCCTGACCCAGTTTACTTCCACTCTGAGTCTGGCTACCCTCATCCCACAGTCCAGAGAGATGCATGCAGATAGGCAGCACCTCAGTGTCCAGAAGGTCTGCCTGAATATGGCTGCCCCGCGGCTACTGCATTGCACTGCTCCTCCACATTATACTGCAATTATACTGTTATTCCACTATTTGTCTGTTACTGAAGCTTCCTAGTTCCCTTTTATTAATTTACTGTCCTAAAAATCCTGCCACTGATCCTCAGATACTTTTCTTTAAAATAAATAAATAAATGAGTCAAAACACTTGTCGTGCTTGAGGGTGGGCTTCTTCCCTTATGCTCCTCCTACTCCACACCCCCTACTATTCCCTGTGTTTAGCTGCTGTCAATTAGATTTAACAGGGCATATAATTAAGAGTTGGGGGAAGGGAAGGGAGGAGGGGTGAAATTGCAGCAATTAAAGACAGCAAAGAAATACACCACCACTACGTTTTAAATTTTCAACAGCCCAAAACAATTCTAAGTAAAGACAGCAAAGAAGTTACAGTCACTAAAGCCCACAATCTAAGTTTGATAACAAAATAGCAATTACCAGTTACTGTAAAGACAGAAATGAATGTTTCCTTCCACTTCTGGCTTCTTCTGAGCAAACAAAATCACTTGTTACCTCAACTCTGACTAAGCCCTACCTCCAGTTATCACGTAGCTGAGGTCAGAGGCAGACAATTAGCACCCTCACCCAGACTACAGGGCAAGTCAGACAAGCCAAGACTAAATCTGCAGCAATTAAAGACAGCAAAGAAATACACCACCACCACGTTTTAAATTTTCAACAGCCCAAAAACAATTCTAAGTAAAGACAGCAAAGAAATTACAGTGTCACTAAAAGCCCACAGTCTAAGTTTAATAACAAAAATAGCAATTACCAGTTACTGTGAAGCACAGAAATGAATATGTTTCCTTCCACTTCTGGCTTCTTCTTCTGGCATAAGCCTCTTGGTATTCTCTGTACCTCATAATATTTTGCTAGTGTTGCCTTTATTGTACGGCAGTTTTCTCCGAGTTTAATAAGTCCTCCAATTTGTAAAACAATGTTTTAAGGAGAATTTCATTTTCATTTTCATTATCTTGTATCACTGTACCTGGTTCTACAATGCTGAATAACTCTTAAGCCTTTGTCTCTTTAACTCACCTTCATCTTGACACAGAGGGATTAAAGAGGTTCCTGGTTGCTCTGACTTGGTGCTCCCCAGTTGCAGCACGCTAAGTACACTGCTAATCCAGGAATCACATACTTCAAAGCTGCAAATGAAACTAACAAATTGCCCAATTGCATCTCATGAGCAAAAAGCATCTGATGGTGAATTTAACGTGAGCTGCATATAGCAAGCCTTATTGAAGTACAGCCCGAAAAGGCACCAGATGCTGCTATCATACAATATCATGAAGCTGCATGAAACCTGATTTGTTGACTTCAAGCCAGCCAAGTATGGCAAAATCCAAAACCAACCTCAGTGTGTACAGTGGCAAACCAAAATAACACTCCAAACACAGAAGCCCTAAATCACAGTCGGTTCTGTGATGCAGGTTCCGAAGCACGTACAAAAGAGGAACCTGCACTCAGAGTCAAGCAAAATAGATTAATTTCATAAAATGTTATAGTAGTACAAAGTGCAGAATTTGGCAACCTCTCTGCAAACCCATATATATTCAGAGCTACTGCTCCTTCGACGGGGTGGGGTGGGAACCATGTCAAAACCTGCTTATATTATAGGCAGCCTATTAACTGAATACAAAACATTGGGGAAAGTTCGACAGTTTGCAAGCTGTTACACCAAGTATGTGTGGTCTGTGCTAGCTGCTGTTCCTGCAACAAAATTTACACGGCAGGATCACCAGGCAATTTTTTTTCAACTTTATTTATGCCCCTCTACGCGGCGCCTCTGAACTCTCTCTCTCACGGGACTCACAGTACGGACTGTTACTGTCTGCCTGAAGCACCAGACTCCACTCCATGGGCAAGGGCCCATCTCCCAACTGCCACTCCTGGCCGCCTGACCCCTGGCTCTGAGCTTCCTGGGTGGATTGCCTACTCCACTGGTGCTCTATCTAGAATTTAATGGAGCTACCAGGCCATGGAAGGAGTGCCCAGGATGGAGCTGGATGCCCGGCATTGGACGTGGGGACTGACCACTGGTCCTGCCTTCACCCATCAGGCACTGAGGATTTTCATATTTTCTCATCCCCGTGGAGCTCGGACGTTCAATGACGGCCAGCATCTGCCAAGCTCCATCCCCAGCGCCATTTAGCAGTGTCACCTTGTTTCTGGCTACCCCCGCCATCGCCAGGGGTCACTTAGGAGTGACATGGTCCCTATACCCTCCCCAGGAAGGGAGAGCTGTCCAACAGATGCCCAATCCTCCCCGTCCCCTGCCAACTCCCCATGGCCTGGGCTCATTCCTCAACCCAGGTCACCGCGTGGCGAGGTGAGGCATCTAGTGCCTTAACCTCAGCACCACCAGGCTGGTTACCAGGCAACTTAAGATCAGAATGGAAGAACATCTTCTTTGGTTGTAGAGCTAAATGTAACCTTAATCTTCCTAAAATGCACACACAAGAAGCCTAAAAATAAGAATCTACTGGTGAAACTATGTAAACAATTAACAAGAATAAAAAGAACAGCAGTGTCAAAATAAATTAGTTTAAAACTACTAAATATGTATGAAAACATTTACATGACACCACTCACTACTTGTAATGGAATATTACTCCACTGATAAATATGGCAACAGAGTAATCTCTCAGATACAAGATACAATGGGTTGCAGGCTGTAGATGGATATGGGGCACATAATGACACAAATATGGTTTTATTGTAATTACTGCATTTTAATTACTGTATTATCTTCCAACACTTTGCAGATGAAGCCTCATGAATCAGCTAATCACTGCTGTCTCTACAGTAGGCATGCAATCACTCCATCACTCAGATGTGGATGGCCAAGTTGGTGAGTAAAGGAGCTGTGCCAATCACCATCTAGTGAGGAACTTCACAATGAGATATGTGAGGACCAAGGGGAAGGTGGAAGGGCCACAGTGGGAAGAACAGGTAGGAAGGGTCTATGATCAAGTAGAGGTGCCCCAGACACCAAAGAATGTCAATTCATTACACAGGGCAGGTGATCAGAAAGGAGGGGGGACAATCTGAAGACTAGGGAATGTCAATTTGTTATACCAGCCAGGTGGTCAGGAGGACCACTGGACACCAGGGGTGGGGTTGGGAACATGGTACTAGTCAGGAATCGGCAAGCAGGAGGGAGACCACTGGGCACCAGGAAATGGGTAAATGGCAGTGTTATGGCTTCTGACTGGTGAACTGAGGGCTGGGGTGGGCAACACTCTCAGCAATGCCTCCACATAGTAATGCGTGGCAGCATTGTGCAGCATGCCAATGAGCCTATAATGGCACGCAACTGGCCCCTTAGCACCTTGCATGCCCTATGGGTTTATTAGCATGCTATGACTGAATATAAGTCACAGGAGTGATGGCCTGATCCTGTCTGGGATATGTTATCTCCATTCCTTCTGTAGTGGGCTTTGTGACCTCCATACATAATCACTGTGCACTGCACTGACACAGCCCATGTATTCAGAGAGTTAGTGCAGTCCTCAGAGCATGCTACTTGTCTATTTCCCAAAGTTAGCTGTCGCTATCTCACGACAGCCCTAGTAGGTGCATGGTGCAGGTGGACAGCTCTGAATATGGGGCCAAAGCCCAATAACTATAACCAAGTTGCAAGTATCTCGGCAGAATATGGACACTATTTCTGATGAATGAAAACAACAGCTACCAGCTGTAATGTAAATGATATAGATCACTACTATAGGATCTACAGCACTGCTCTGTAAGCGTGCATTTAAGCACCCTGCTGAGATTCATCCGTGATGACAATCACTGCATAGTCACCATATTCCAGTTTGTCTACGCCCACCAGCTCCAAGCAAAAACAAAAGCTTGTATTTGGCTACTACAAGCAGCTTTAAAAAGGACCCTCCATTCTATAACCTTCCTTGTTCTCTGTCAAGGGATATGGGTCCCACAACAGATCAACCTTATATAGTGCTGACTTAAAGTTACTACTGCACGGAATCTGAGTGTACAGGGTGTCATGCTGTAGGCTAGAGAATTTGTATTTCCTTTTGTCCTCTCATACAATCTTCACAGGAGGGTCTCAATGGAGGCACCTGCATGCAGCTGCATGTTGCCACTTGATACATGGAGCCATCGGGCATTTGCCCTCCCTCCAGCTCTGCCTGCACTTCCACCTGTGGTCACCAAGATGGCGGTGCTGGGAGCTGAATGCTGGTTTGTTGCGACATGCCTGTGGTGCACTGTTTTGTGGTAATGCCACAGGAAAATTTAAAATAGGCAGCGGTGACACTGAGGGTTGAGCGCTGGATGCCACACCTGCCACGTCATGATGGCGACCGGGTTCGGGAGTAAGCTCGGGTCATCGTGGATCAATGAGAAGGAAGAGATTGAATGTCTGGAAGACTGCTCTCTCTTCCCAGGAGGGCTTCAGGAGCAGTCGCTTTAGGAGCAACCTCTGGTGACAGTCGGAGGTGCTTGCCGGGCCATGCTTGTGTCAACAGGGCCGGAGTTGTGGTGCTATGTTGCCTGTACAGCTGAACTCTGAGGGGCAGGACAGAAACAAAAAGTGGAAAAAACCTGGCTCCGAGGAGGTGAAGGTGGAGCCCTGTGGCCGTGCCCACATGCCCAATGCCAGCCCGAACCCAAACAGCTTTCTGTGGCCCTGCCTCTCTCATGGTCCAGGCAAGAGGGGGACCCAGCATACCCAATTTCCCAGTCGGGCAAAGGTTCAGGTGGGCGTAGAGACACGAGACCCTTTGGCTTCACTGGAGAGATGCCCTGTAGTCCAGTGTGTCAGGAGGGTACAAAGAATTAGAAAAAAATTAAAATAAGGCTTGGTGAACACTGCACAGTTATAGAGAGGGAGGATGTAGAATATGCTACTGCTGCTCACATTATGAGGACCAAAAGTTCTGTTGGCATCAAGCTAAGTTAATGGACATTGGGAATGTATTTCTAAAAGCAGGGAGGTGATTATAACAACATCATTTTACAAAAGGATTCTTTTGGATTTATACCTTAGGGGCTTGCCGTTGGTAGGTTTGAATGGACATTTTGATTAGCTCCCTTTTTAAAGCAGATCCTCTGTATGCCTAATAAATCAGTTAAAATGTCAGTCTGTTATTTGTCTGAGAAATGGGGAAATAGTAACTTGTCTTGTTATTTTGTGCTTTTGTCTGTCTAGAACTTGCAAGGTTTTGATTTCAGATCAGCTGATAATTTTGTCTGAGCCATGAAGCTACTTTTCTGGGATGTAGTGGTAGTGGTAAACTTTATTTATATAGCTTAGTAAGAGCTATTTTGCATTCAGTCCATTATCTTATTTTGTTTAACTTTGTATTAAACTTGATCCATTAACTTATCAATGTATAACTTGCAGTCATGATTTTATGCCAATTTTAATCAATGTTTGAACTTTGCACTTGTTCATGTTGTGGTTAATTTTGCCTTGTTGCTGCAGTTATTTATTGAGACATAAGCAGCATCATCACCCAGCATCACCTTTGAAAATGCACTGGTGGCAAAGTAAGTGTGCATCCATACAATGTGAGATTGTATTAAAATAAAGTGAGATTGTGCCAACGTGAAGTAAGATTGTAAATGAAACAAAGTGAGTGTGAAATGATGCTGCATTGACACACAGTGCTGTTCAAATGTAAGAATAAAAGATATGGGAGAGCAGGCACCCTTGCCTTGTGCCACAAGCTAGCTCAGTTTGGGGACAACATGCTGTTTGTTAAAACACAGCCCACAGGTTTATCATATAACATTGCTACCCAGTTAGAGAAATCTTCCCACATCCAAATTCATTCAAGGCCCTTGACATATAGGCTTCATTTACTGAGTTGAATGCCTAAGTAGATCAAGTGACAACATGACATAAGGCTCTTTTTCTTTATTTGCTGAACAAATCAAGTTGTGTAGTCTCATCAATTGTCAGCACCAGACCTGTTCCTAATAAATCCTACCTGTTCTTGATCCACCAACTTAGTTATGATAGCTTACACCCTTTGGCTTTACACACTTTTGGCTAGAACTTTTGCAAGTATTTTATAATCAGTATTCATTAATTCATTAATTGTGAGGGAGGAGGAGAAGTGGTAACAGTTGTGGAGTGGAGAGGAGGAACAGGTTACTATGAGGAGAGAAGCGGGCATTGGTGAAGGGTCTTCAGAAACTGTTTTGCAGTGCCAGAGGGAAGGAGGAGGAGGAGGAGGAGGTGATGAAATTGGAGGAGTAACTGATAAATGCCTGGACCAAACTGGAGCAGGAGAAGTTCTGCTGGGAGAATTACAACAGGGGCAGAAGGAAATGCCATGCAGGAGGAAGAAGAGGAGCTGGGAATGAGATGGAAAGGAATGGAAGCAAGCAGGGAGTACGAGGGTGGAATCTTAATTATGTGGGACTCAATACTAAGAGGAGTCAGGTGGGTAGCAAAGAGGTGAGGCATAGTCACGTTTGGGTGGAGGCCATGCTAGGAATGACAGCAGAAAAGGTGGAACAATCTGTTCTGAAATATGCTAGAAGGGTAGGGACATGTCTCATTTAATTATACATCTTGGGACTAACAACCTGGCTGACAAGATGGTAGATATGGTCCAGAAGAGGTCTGAGGAACTAGGATAATTATGTGAGGGGCAGAAAGATCAGTAACTTTTCAGAGATACTTCAGTACCCAAGACAAGCAGAACAAGAAAGCTGAGAATCGAGGAACTTAACGGATGGCTAAGAACCTGGTGTCATGCTAAAGGGTATGGGCTGGTGGGGAGGTGGGGTGGGGAGGGACCTGGGAGGACAGTAGTCTCTATGCCAAGGACAGACTACACTTGAGCGAGGAGGGAAAGAAAGTGTTGAAACAGAGGATGGAGGCATACATAGAGGAAGCTGGGAATTTAAACTAGGAGTGGGGGGTGGCAAGTGGGCAAGAGACATGCAGAGACCACAGGTTGGGAAGCCATATGAACACCCCCCATTACAGAGACAAAGGACAAATTGCAAGTACAATTGGTGATGCTAGTAAAGGAGGGCAGGATGGGAGGGAAGAAGGGTGGAAGGTGGTCACCTTAATGCTAGGAGCCTTGGCAGGAAAACTGCAGAGTTACAGGCATGCATGGTAGAGGGAGAGGTGGGACATTGCACATCACAGAAACATGTGTGCTGCCCCGCATAATGACTGGGACCTATCTGTACTAAGGTACAGGTTATTTTGTAGGATAGGGTGATTAGAAAGGGGTGGCACTATATGTGGAGGAAGGACTGAAGTGTGTAAGGGAGGAAGGGAGGAGGGTAGTATGGAGTCACTTGGATGCAAATCCAGGATTCCAAGAATAGGACTCTAGAATGAGAGTGGTATACAGGCCACCCTCTCAGATGGAGGAGTTAGACAGGAACTAGTGGGGCAGATCAGGAGGACCTGCAGAAGGGTAGTGTGGTGATTGTGGGGACTTAAAATGCCAGGAGTGGACTGGAATACCCCAACAACCAGGAATAGAAGGAGCAGGTACTGCTGGATGTCTTTCAGGACAGCTTCTGACGCAAATAGTCAGTGAACCAACCAGGTTAAGGAATACCCTTGACCTTGTTCTGGCAAATGGGAGTTTGTGAGGTAAATTAGGTGGAAGAACGTTGTCAGGAGTGACCACCACTCAGTATGGCTCACATTGGATATAGGCAAGGAAGGAGGGAATCTGGCACAAGAGTGCTGGACTCCAGGATGGCTGACTTTGGGAGGATGGGGAAGTGGTAAAAGGGTACCTGGCCAGAATTCAACCTAGTATGGGCACTAACCAGAGGTGGGAGCTCATAAATCTGGGGATAGTGGAGATAACCAGAATCTGCAGCAAGGCCCAGAGCAAGAAGGCTAGGAATGAGAAACTGAGCTGGTTAAGCAAGGAAGTCATGGAAAAGGTAAGGAGGAAAGAGCTGCTTTTAGGAGGTACAAGAAAACAGGGAAGGGGAGGACAGAGAGGAGTACCTGAAGGAATTGAAGGAGGTGACAAGGGCAGTAAGGAGAGCCAAGACATCTACGGAGCTCAGGCAGGCACAAGGCAATAAGAGGGGAGAAGGACTTCTATAGGTACATCAGGAGAAGAGGAACTGTAAGGACCACATAGTAAGGATTAGGAAGGAGAGGGTTGGGTGGAAGCAGGGTGAAGGCAGAAATGCTAAATGATTACTCTGCCTCGGTATTTACTAGGAGAAGAGGGAGGTGATACCCAAGGGGAGTGGAATGGCAGAAACAGGTGGGAGGAGTGACAGATGTGGAAATCATGGAGGGCAGATTTCTGGAGGTCTGAAGGCACTGAGGGTGGACAAGGTGCCAGGCCCAGATGCCATCCACCTCAGTGTACTGAAGGAGCTGGCAGAGGTCCTTGCAAGACCTTTGGCAGACCTATTTAATGCCTCACTACACTCAGGGTGCGTGCCTCAGGATTGCAGAATGGCTCATGTGGTGCCCCTCCACAAGAGTGGCCCTAGCGGATGAACCGGGGAACTACAGACCGGTGAGCCTCACTTCCATCGTGGGTAAGCTGATGGAGACTATCCAGAAGGAGAGGCTGATGGCCCTCCTAGAGGCCAAGGACTACAGGACAACAGACAGCATGGCTTCATATGTGGCAGATCCTGCCAAACCAACCTGGTGGAGTTCTATGACTGGGTAACTAGGCACTGGACAGGGGCCATGCAGTGGATGTCCTGTATCTGAACGTCAGTAAGGCATTCAACTCATTGCCACATGGGAGGCTGGGAAGTAGTTAGAAGGCACAGAGGCAGGTGCAAAGCTGGTGAGATGGGTAGGGACTGGCTTCAGGAAGGCAACAGAGGGTAGTAGTGGGTGGGAGCTCTCATCCCAAGGGTAGTGATGGCGGTGTTCCACAGGGTTCGGTGTTGGGACCAGTGTTGTTTGGGATAGTCATTAGTTAGACCGCACCTGGAGTACTGCGTGCAGTACTGGCTATATCTGAAGAGGGACATTAAGTTACTGGAGGGGTGCACCACAGGCGACAAAGATGATCAAGGGGCTGGGGACTTATCATATGAGAGGAGGCTGAGGGACATGATTGAAAGCAAATTTGTATGTTCATATTAATGAAATTGGTCTGTAATTGGCACAATCCAGGCTATCCTTATTCTTTTGGGGATCAATGTGAGGTAAGCTTGCCTCATGGTGTAGGGAAGGGATTTATTATCCTAGGCCTCCTTTAGTGCAACATGCAGTTGTGGTAGCATTGAAGGGGCCAGTTTTTGTAAAATTCCTGGAAATCCATGAGGTCCAGGTGTTTTCCTGATAACAGGTCCCATGAGCAGACTGTATATCATCAAGAGAAATACTTTACCTAGTGCTTCCTATCTGGCTGCTTTTAGTGAGGATAGTTTTATATTTGAAAAAATCATTTAGTTTATCAGATAACAAATTTCTTTTACCTGAGTATATATTTTTGAAAACTTGCAGAATTTATTATACAATCAATAATCACCCGGAGTCAAGGCATTAAGTTTGGGAAGAAGGAGCACAAGGCCTTTGCCTTCACAGATCTTATTTATTTTATTTATTTATTTATTTAGTTTTTGTTGACGGGTAAGTGCACTAGACAAATTCTGTCTATTTTCAGGCAAGACCTGGGGAAGGGCTACAGATGAAGCTAATTGACCATGAATCAGATTAAGCTGTTGGTGATATTTTTTAGTGAATAATTTGGCCAGGGCACTGGGGAAATTCCCTACTCTGCAGTAGGGGGCTCGCTGCTGTCTTGGCAGTCGGCCAAGATGGCAGATGGAAGCTCTGCTGAGAGGATGGACGCTGAGGAGGTGGGAGAGCAGGTCTTCTCTCCATCTCGGCAAATGTAGGGACTGATCTGACTCTTGAAACAGAAGGGCAAATTGTACCAATATCCAGGACAAAATTCCTTCTAGTAAAAATTTACTGGAAGCACCTGCACAAAACTTGCAAAATTTTATGGACATTCATGGGTACCAAGCCGTACCTGAAGAGATTGCAGACACCCGACTACCCCTTCTCAAGACACACCTGAGACCCTAGACCTTCTTTGTATGTTGGACGCTGAGGGGTGGAAATTATTACTAAATGCGACTGCAGCAGAAGATTAGCCAGCTCCAGACTGACAGCTCACCTGACGCTGTCAGCGCTTCATAGCTGAATGCTTCAAGTTCCCAATTAAAGGAGCTGCCGCCTGCCAGTACACACGCTATGGATTTCATCGTAAATACCTTGAACTTATCTTCACTGCCAAATGTAAGTACTGTCTCTAATAACTCTAATACAACTACTAACCAAATAAAAACAACCGCATCAGCATCTGATAAACAGGGAATACCTTGGTCCATCGAGTTGGCTCTCCAGGGCACAGGCTGGGAAAAACAGCATGGCTCCAACACTTGGATTTCTGGTACATCTCAATCCGCATGCCAACTGCTGTGGATTTCCCTGAGATCACATTATGCAGATTCTCTGGAACTCTTGCCTACAATACTTTGAGGGTAATAACTCTGTAGACCCTTTGTTTATTCCTGAGGACTTAACCTCACAAAGAACCCTACTCTGAATCTGCGGCCTGTAACCTCTGTACCCCAGCAGAATGCTGAAAATACCCCATCCTCACAACAGGCTGCAGCCCTGCTGAATAAAAATGGAGGAAACAAAAAACTTTCTCTTCTTTATTTCAACTCCCTATTTTACCAGCTAAGCACCACAACGCTGTTAGGCTCTCATATGTGGGTGGTATGCTTGAGTCTCCAGACCGTATACCTGTAGCCCGATCTTTACTCAAAGACTCCATGAAATTTTTTCTCACGAAATCTACACTTTAATTCATATTTCTGGAGAGACTACCTTGATGTTAGCTTTAAGACTGCCCGTGGCCTTGAACGATTTTGGACAAAATACCATTCATTTAAAAGAAACAGCTTTGTGGACTCCCTTCTTGGCCACTCCTTATTAAACCTGCTCATAAGACATTTACCATCTTGTTTCATAATGAAGGGTGGACATGATGGAAATGCTTTACTGATTGAAACCAGTGTGGGGCAAATCACTTTTTGACCTGGTGGCCAGTTTGGCCACCAAACCTCAAAATCTGGTGGCCAAAATCTTTTAGGTGGCCAATTTTTTACGGCCTAGACTACAAAATGTGATGGCCATTTTTAACTTGCCTTTCATCAGGACTTGCCCATTAACCTACATTTGGGATCGTTTTACCAAAGATCCTGATGAGAATTAGCCTGCCAGAACAGTATTACACAGGAGGGAGAATTTATAAAGTTCAAGTTGAAATTCTGACTCCTGCCTGTCTAATCCAAAAGGGAAGGGCACACAACTATGAGAAAATGGACAGTGGACTACACAACCACCTGGCCAGAGATGCTGTCAGTGTATCACTATTCACTAATATGCAGCACAGTCACAAGGGTTGAATATGGTTGTGGACTTTTAATTTCACTAAGCTGATTTTTTTTTTTTTACTTCAACAAGATTTATACAGCAAGCTCCCTCTCCATCCTACTTCATTCAGCAGCAGATGTCTCAGTTCAATCATGATGAACCAAAATGTTTTATAAACTTTTTTGTCTTGCAAGTTATTTTTATGTCTTTCTGTTGGATAAAGTTCTCTCACTTTTAATGTGCAATCAAAACTGCAGTCTAACAGTAACAGAAACAAACTATTAGCTAGCTGAAATCAGTTTTGTAAGAGACTCGCTCTCTCCACAGCACAGGTTTAGTTTTTAAACCAAGCCTACAGAAACAGCAGTGCACTGCAGCAACTTCAACAAGTAATAGTTTTTTTTAATTTTCCTCCACACAGAAGGACTAAAGTCAGGGCTCTCGACCCTTACTCCCTAACCAAGGAAAGCAGGCTCTCCGTCCCCTCCCCAGTCAGCACGTTGTCTTGTGTGACGGCACAGCAGCAAAATACTACTGAAGACTCTACATTTTCCTCCTCACACACAGCTATTACTTCCTTCACAGTCTGTCCACACAAGCCGTATTACAGGGCTCCTCTGGACCACTAAGAAGGCTGTCCTTCCCTCCCTCAGTCAGTACGTTGTGACCCGTCTAAATCGTCTGGCTTCACAAAGAATATTACATATATCCCTGATTGAACAAACGTGCCGATATGGGCTCAAGTGCTGAGATAGGCTTTCACATCGCAGCCCTTAAAGAGCTTTTGGTGGAACTGTGCAAGTCGATGCTTGGCTATTTGATTTTTCCCCAGAGAGCAAAGGTATGCTCTTCTCTCTGTCTCCTTCGCAATGGCGACTTCAGCTAAACGCTCCCTAGAAATGCAGCTCCCACCACCCACATGAGCACCCATTTGTTTACCTCGTGACTTCTCCTTCCTGGTGTTCTTCTGCGAGACTCACAGGTGGGTGCTGCTGGCCGGACTGCAACTGGATGGGACTGAGTTCACTGTGTGTGGCTATTCTGTGACCATGCTTTCAATGGAGTTCTGATCCTGCGGTATGCGGCAGTGGTAGCTCAGCTCACAACTGACTGACTAGCATGACGAGCTACGCACATGCGCAGGGATAGCGGCTGACTACTCACCAGAATGGCAAGTTTCTAAAGAAAACTGGTGGCCAGAATGATTAGCCAGGTCACATTTGGCGACCTGGTGACCCTATTTGTCCCACCCTGATTGAAACTAAGATGTACGGTAATAGGAGAACCTGAAGCCATACTAGACTCTGAAAACATATGGATGGGGGATGGAAAATAAAAGTTTTATTGAAATCTAATGATAATGGGGTGGAACATCTCCCCAATTCCTATTTTTTGGATCATTATAGGGGTACTGTTTTACCCAGGCTAGCCAAAGGCCTGTCTTCGATATGGCAATCCTAATCGTTTTGAGCAGTGCTTGTGTCACAGTGAAATGCAGCCTTTGTGGGAACTTGGACATCTTAGCATTCATTGCCTGAATGAATGCAGATGTAATTTATGTGACAAACTAGGTCATACTTTTCAGAACTGTACCTGGGCTGCCTACAACCAAGAACACCGTGATGATGGGGCAGACCAACAATTTATTATCTCACAAGCCCAGAAAGCTAAACTAGACTCAGACCGGCCCATCTCACCCAAACCCACCCCAAGACATCAGTACTGACTCTGCTGGCCCACCGTTACTCCCTCTCAGTGGACCCCCCACATGGATAAACCAGGCAAGCCCCTTCTCCCTCCTCATCCTTCTACTCCTACTCCTGCCCCTGCCTTACCTATTGCCACGGATCCACCTGTAAGACCTGAGATGCCCCCTCAGAGCCTCACACAAAGAGGTTACAGGTGTTCAGCCTGATCTAGACCATAAACAGCTCCCTTTCAAAGAAAACTAAAACTTATCCGATCAATCTTGCTAACCAGTATGAAATTTTACAAGACCTCTCTGAAGACTCTGGGATGATACTGATGCCTTCTTCATTACCTCTTCCCTTTCTGAAGGTGCCACAGAGACAGAAATCTGTTTGAAGGAAGAGGCTCAGAAAAACAAAAGTGAAATCTAAAACAAAAGGAAAACTCCTGTGAGTAGGAAAAAATAATTTTGCTCACGATGAAAGACACCTTCTGATGCTATACCAATGTAAATAGCATTAAGAGAACAGAAAAAGACATACTGTATTCTCTTTTCTCACCCTTTTATGCCTAGGCCTGATCTTTCTGCAGGACACCAGATTTCATACAACATATGAAGTCAGGCAAGCCCAGAGAGACCAGCTTCTTGGCCCTCCTTCTGGTCCTTTGGTCAGGAACTCTGCTCAGGTGTAGGCATTTTGGTGATACTACCAGAATTTCAGCTGATTAAATAATATGATATTGTCCCAGGTAGAGCTAACGTAGAAACATAGAAACATAGAATTTGATGGCAGATAAGGACCGCTTGGCCCACCCAGTCTGCCCATTTTCCTACCTAACAGATAAGCTGCAGATCCTAGTTAACCAACAGCTTACTTCCTCCTACCCCCCGCCACTAGGACTGCTTATGTCTGTCCCATGCATTCTTGAATTCCCCACTGTTCTTTACTCCACAACCTCCTCAGGAGGCTGTTCCATGCATCCACAACCCTCTCCATGAAAAAATACTTCCTCACATTTCCTCTGGGCAGTCCCCCTCTATCTTCAAATTGTGCCCCTTGTTCTTGCACATCTCTTTTCTGAAAGATGCTACCCTCTTGGACTTTGTTGATTCCCTTGAGGTACTTGAAAGTTTCTATCATGTTGCTGGGCTTCAAACCTTTTTGCTCAAATTCTAGCTCCACTCTCCTCAACTTTATCTGCAGCCTGATCCTTCTGGCTCCAGCATGGTGGTGACCCTCCCTGGTGCTGTGACTCTCGGTTCTCACTGGTCTTGCTGCCCTCTTCCCTGAGACTACACACTGCAATAGACTTTGGTACCACCACTTGCAAGGTCTGGTCCCTTTCAGTCACTGACTGTGACTCAAGGTCTTAGGGAAGTTGCTTGTGCATTGGCTGCCACAAGGCGCCCACAGTGCTGTTTGTTCCGCCCATCGCTCCGGACTCCTCTTTCCTGGCACAACTGTCTCAGGTATTCCACAGTGTACTCAATGTAGGTGGAAACCATCTTCCTCCCTAATCTATGGCTACACTAGCTTGCACCCAAAAACAAAAAATAAAACAGGTAGGGAACTTAGACAGTAACCAAAATTATACATTTCTTTTTTTTTTAAATCACTGCCTTGTTTGTGTGTGAACTGTTACAGTTTATAAATCTGACACACTGGAGTGTCAATACTCATGTCACCAAATAATTTCACAGCAAACAAATCTTTTTGATTGCAGTACTGCAAACCAAATCTTTAGATCACACACTGCCAACCAGATTTGTCACAAATGCACTCTGGGGGGTCAGCCCTCTCATACTAGATGTTCTTATACGTGGTATCCCATCATTTATTATTCTATGCCCCCAAACCAAATCAGCTTGAATTGAAATTTTCACCTTGATACAACCGAAGTTGCATACCTCTAAACATATTATTTTTGCTGGTGATTTTAATTGTGGGTTAAATTTATCAGACAAAAGCATGGATGCTAAAACTCACAAACTTTATTGTGATTCACAGGCCTAACCAAAATTTTGCATACTTCTCGATTACGAGATGCATATTTAGATTTCACTAAACAACATATCTCCCACATTTCAAAAGGAATTTTAATGACCAGCCTAGATTACATTTTTTATCTCATAATCTCTCTCTATCTCAGCAGCCAGAGTCCAAACCCTGTAGTTTTCAGACTATAAAATGGTCTCCTTACAATTGGTAATTGCCCATCCATTTCTAAGGGCCCTAGTTTCTGGAAATTTAATACAGACTTGCTCAAGGATAATACCTTTCTTACCTCTCTACATCATTTTTTGTTAGCTAGAAATCTGTCTTTATTTGCCTTTAGAATCCCGTTGACTGGTGGGTAGACACGAAATTGGACCTAACTAAATTTCTAAAACAATATAGTCATAACAAAGTGTAATTCCTCATATTTAAAATATTTACAGCAGTGTCGCCATCTACAAACTCTGTTTACAATCTCCTGTACTACAAGGCAAGACCTTACAGCAAATTAAATCTGTACAAAAGGAAATGTTAACTTTCACAAACAAAAAGTCAAGCAACTTTTTATCAACAGAAATGTGGAATGCAGGGGAATATAGTACGGTCTGTCCCTTTGACTATAACTACCGTAGTATAGGGAAGAAAGATATTAATTGTCTTACTGACCAAGCTGGGTCCAGCATTTCTCCCAAACTCAGATACTGACGGTGGTTACAGACTTCTCCCGAATTTATTTTCTTCTATTCAGTCAGACCCACTAAATTTCCAGACTATTTTCATGACATCCAGTTACCTATAGTTTCCTGACATTACTTCAGTAACTCATCAGATCACTACAGGAGAAATTTTAGAAGTTATCCAGTCTTTGAAGCTAATACCACACCAGGCCCAGATGGCCTTCTTAATGAGTTGTATACAATTCTAGGAGACACACAGGTGGCGAGCTCACTAGTGTGTTTAATATGATACAGACTGATAGACTACCCTAGATTTCAATGAAGGCCTCAAATCTGCTAAACCCTGTGCAGTCAGGCTTTAGAGCCATGCCATACACAATCACAGCTCTGGCTAAAGTCACAAACTACTGGCAGAGAGCCCTTGACTTAAAGAATCACGTGTGCACGGTATTCCTCTACTTAAGCAAGGCCTTCAATACTGTCGACTATGCATTACTCTTAGTTACTCTCCACAACATTGGTCTGATGCACCTTCCCTAAAATGGTTGTCATGCTACCTGGCAGAGTGGATGCAGCAAGGAAAAGCAGTAGGAGACCTCTCCACTCTAAAACAGATTAGCAGAGGTGTACATCAAGGCTCCATCTTGGGGCCCTACTTTTCTCACTTTATATCAACAACATCAACCATGGAATCAAACTGTCCAGTATACATCTCTTTGTGGATGACACGGTCATTTACATTGCCAGGCCTACTCCCAAAAGTGCCTGCTCGGACTTGCAAGCAAATTTTCTTATGCTGCAACAAAATCTCCTGAGTCAAAACTCTACTGAATGCCAAAAGACCAAGGCTATGCTGTTATCCCCAACAACCAAGTCCATAAACTCCCTTAACATGCTAACATACTAAAATGCCAGCAGAATAGGCCTAATGGTCTTTCGTGTCTGCTCGTTTGGTCAGCCCCACCTGGGTGCTGACCTTGCTGTCCCCTCGCCTTCTCTGGCTTCTCCTTCCAGTTCCGGATATTCTTGCTGCATTGGATTTGCTTCCAGAACCCTTCCCTGTACCTGTCCCACCCCTCTTGAACCCTCCACCGTCTCTGCCTCCACCAGCCCCTAGGCAACACATTCCATGGCTCCACCACCCTCTCAGTGAAGTAGCACCTCCTCCTTTCTCCCTGAATCTTCCCCTCCAGCTTCCACCCATGCCCTCTAGTGGCCCCCTCCTCCTTCCTTGAAGCACCCTGACTGTTCCTCCCTATTTACCCTCTTCATGTACCTGAAGACCTCTATCATGTCCCCGTCCCTTCTCTCTTCCAATGTGTACATATTTAGCTCTTGAGCCTCTTCTCATAGGTCCTGTCCCCAAGCCCCAAATCATTTTGGTTGCCCTCCTCTGGACCCTCTCCAGGAGTTTAATGTCCCGCTTTAGTGTGGCCTTACACGACAATAATCCCACTATCACCACCCTAGATGGCGAGTCACTTGACTATGTGACTAAGTTCAAGTGCCTAGGTATGTGGATTGTCAACAGACTTTCTTTTGCTGATCATATAGCTGAGCTCTCAAGAAAACTTAGAGGCTTGGACTTTTTCAGAATCAAGCATCTGCTTACCCAGGAGGCCAGAAAAAGCTTAGTATAAACCATGTTCCTAGCTGTCTTGGACTATGCAGACTTCTGTATGGCCAAGTCCTCAAACTGCTGTCCAAGCTTGACACCCTTTATCATAGGACATTACATTTCACCTCAGGAGCGGCATATAATACCTATCATTGTGTACTCTATTCCATAGTAGGATGGACCTCACTTATGTTCAGAAGGCAAAGGAACGCTATACTATGGACCTATAGATCTATATCCAAGATGCTACCCTCCTACATTTCTGACTGTCTGCCTCCTGCACGTTATGAAACTATGCCTTGAGAAGCAGTTCAGAATCTCACTAGCTGTGCCTGAAGTCTTTTCCCATTTTGGCAGCGCCTCTTTCAGCTATGTGCTGCCCCAGCTGTGGAACAACTTCCAGAAATCCATAAAATTGGTGCATCCTATTGGTTTCATGGAATTAAAGTCCCTCTATTCGAGATACTTCTCGGAGCCTTGTCAATGCCTCCTATCGCTAAACTGTAGCCATACATTGCTATGCTTACAGTCCACCCTCTACACTTTCTATCCTCTCATTAGAATTACCTAAGCCATGTTCCTGGATTCATCCTTGCATTCTACTTGCTGCTGAGCCCCAGTTTGCACTGTCACTAGCATCAACTCTGCTCCGCTAGAGCTATTACTGTCTAAAATCACTGGTTCGGCACATTGGTGCTGACTTGCTTCCACCTCTCTGCTGTACTGTTTACTGGGATGAGGCTTCTCCTTGTGACTGGGCCTCATTGATTATCCTTGTACCTTATTTTTATTGCTATGTATTGTATTACTGTGCCCATCTGTGCCATATGTTCTATTGTGCTACTGTATTATTTATTCTGTGCCTACCAGGCCGTCCTTGAAAATGAGCTTGCTCAATGGAGTTTCACCTAGCTAGATAAAGATTGATTGATTGAAAGACATGTTATTTTACCTTCATAAAAGGGGACAGAACAGACTTGAATAATTGGAGTCCGCTTTGTATGTTTAAAACAGACTTTAAACTTTTAACTAAAATTCTTACTAAGCGACTTCTCCTGGTGGCTGAGACAGTTATCTCTTCTGCACAGTCCTGCTCCTTACCAAACAGAAAGATACATGACCACTTTCTACTGCTATGCTAAATCATAGCCAGAGACCATACCAATTCACTTCATGGTTTTGTCCTGTCCTGGACCAAAGGAAGGCTTTTGATTCGATATGTCATGATTTCCTTTGGACCATCTTGTGGTATTACCATGTCCCTGAAGCTTTAATACACTGGATCTAATCATTATATAAAACAGCTACTGTAGTCCCTGTTGTAAATGGATGGAAAGATCCTATGATACCGATCATGCAAGAGGTACTACAGGGTTGCCCATGAGCCCCTCTCATATGTATTTTTATTGATCCATTATTATGGAAACTCAATGGATTACAATCTATTGTTTCAGTATCTTGTCCAGACACTCAGGCCCCTTTTAAAGCTCTAACATATGCTGACAATATGTACCTACTACTGGCAGATGAAACTTCTGTCCATAACTCTCCATCTCTGTAGAAGTTTTGGTACTCTCTCAGGAGTGGCACTGAATCTAGATAAATGTGTCAGATTCCCTTAGGGATATCTCTATGCTGAGCACATACATAGGGCCTGTAAAACTTCAAAATAACCCAGTTAATATTTTAGGCATCACATTTGGCTCCCCAGGCATGGACACACTGAATTGGGAAGAAAACGTTCTATAGGCAAGCAGAAAGTAACACAATGGGATAGGGAAAGCTGGGGAATAAGAAAATAGTATTTTGATTAACTCCTTCTTGGTCCCTTTATTCCTTTACCTTAATTATATTTTCCTGATCCCTAAGAACCTAAAAACATCTATTTTGAACATATTCTTTCAGGCCATGTGGGCAGTCGCCTGAACCCACTCAGATGGAATGTTACTTATTTGCCAATGAAGGCCACTCTCCATGGTGAACCCTATCTTATTTTTTAATAGTATTTTTTACAATCAGTCTAAAACCACTTCTAATTAACACACAGAGAGGATGGGAACCATGGCTTTAAAACAGTTGTAGGATTTGGTTTCACCAATGGGAAACAAACTTCCTGAAATCATTGAGGTCTTCAGGAACAACCCCTCATATCTTAGGGAGACTTCCTTAGAATGAAACAATGGAAGGTTACAACACAAATGATTTTTTCTTCTCATAGAACTCTATATAAACATTTATTGCACACTCTATGTGAGGTAACTGAACTATTTGAGAGACCGGACCCTATTTGCAATCCCTTAACACTTTTCTAACAGCACCTAGAATACCTGCCCACATGTGGGATTTCCATTGGCTATCATGCCATGAAAAATTGAATATTAAAGATATCCAAACACACAGACAGGTACAAGACAGGATATGCAGCCACCTTACGTGTATTAACACCATAGAAACAATTGACCCTCTATTTTTGACCGTTCTTTTATTAAATCCTTCTGGTTATACTTAGCACATCAATGGCATGAACCACTTTTTGCTAAAGTATCTTATTGTAATATATTGTATGGTCCTTTTCATACCACTGGAATAAGTGGCATCAGAGTACATTACAGCTCCTTGTTACAGTTATAAAATGGAATATTTGGATGGCCAGGTGCCTGTTTATCTTGCATCAGAAAGATAGCTCTTATATTGAATTAATGGGACAATTGTGAACGATTTAAAGTCTATATATGAACATGAATGTACTTCTTTGCCTTCCTTGGTCATTTTAGAATTATGGAAAGGACTCCTGTGGATTACTGATACAGATGCTGCAATCACTTAAATTTCTTTTTGAAAATATGTGGCATTAACACTGGACATGATTTCTTATTTTCTTGTACAATCTTTTGTCCTTTTGTGTTGGATTTCTGTTTGATTTACAAGTTTACCAGATTACTTTGTGTTAGAATGTATTCCGATTTTGTTTTCAATAAACTTCCCCTACTCTTTTCGAGAAGTGCCATGGGATCTTTAACATCCACCTGAACTACCACTAGAACAGGCAGATGGGACCTCAGTTTAACATCTCATCTGAAAGACAGCACCTCAGAGTGCAGCACCCCCTCATGCTGCACTACAGTGTCAGTATTGGGATTTATCCCAAGCGCCTGGTGTGGGATAGAACCCACAGCCTTCTGATCTCCCAGCCTCAGAGGCGAGTGTGCTACCTGCTGAGCCACTGACACCAATTTATTACTGTCCATTAGCAACCCAGTCCATTTATGTCAGAGCCTGAAAGCGATATTGACAGCCTTTGAAGGAATCTTGGGACTTAAAATAAACTGGAAAAACACAGCTACTACATAAAGGTATTTCTCCCACAACCATGAATCACTTAGAAGGCATTCTTGAAAAGAATGGTTTAAATCTAACGTTACATATTTAAGTTTACAGATCACCATTAATCTGAAGGAAACTGTAAATTTAAATTATGAACCCTTAATAAAAGATATTGAATTAGATCTGGCTGGATGGGGACAACGTAACCTATCCCTATGGGGAAAGGTGAACACAATAAAAAGAATATTGCACCAATACTTTTTATTTGTTTCAGAATCTTCAAATTTTAGTGGGGAAGAGAATATTTAAGAGCCTTGATTGGATAATAAAGAATTTTCTATGGCAAGAAACACGCCAAATTAAGGATTTCTAAACTAAGGGTACCATGTATCTCAGGGGATTTGCCTTGCCCTGGTGGGAGTGGTATCAACTCGCTTTCATACTTAAGCATGCTTTGAAACATCTGGAGAATCTGCATAAAAACAACAATGGGGAACCCCAGCCCCTGTGGCTGCTTATGGAGAAAAATATACCTGCACCTAATTCCTCTTTGACCATCAATATATTTCACAGCATGCAAAATTGTTAGACAATCCATGTATACAAGGTTCAGTGCTGACACTGAAAAGTCAATGGCATTATAAATCCCAATAAGGTACCTATGGATTTAATGCCAATCTGGGGAAACTCTCGGCATGGATACTACTTTAGCCCTGAGAAGTTACAAGCAATGGGTTATTTAAATAACACAAATTGTTGGAGGTGTAACAACTTCAATGCAGGCATAAGCGCACATGTTGTGGGATTGTCCCAAAATTCTATAAGTTTGGAAGGAAGTCCATACCATTTGTAATAAAGTCACAGCGCACAACATGCCACCATCCCCACTGATCTTTATTCTAGGGATGTTCATACGAATGTGCCAGCAGAAACAGATCTCCTGGACTATTAATATCTGCTCAAGTGTGCAGCTAGCTCCCCTAAGTTGCAGCTGTCCCTGCACCTGTCTTGGAATCAGACCTGGACAAATACCAAAACATATGGGTCTCACATGCATCACTTAGTATCAAACGGCTTATTCTGCAGCACTGGAAAGATACCCTTATACCCTCCATTAGTGAATGGTATACCCAGATGGTCTTCGTGTTTAACAATGAGATAATATGTTATTCCCTGACTGATAAACTAGATATCCTATATAGAGTCTGATCACCTTTCTGGGGATATGAAATGGAAAATAAGTGTAAGATGGCAACAAAGATCTACGTAATGCATAAAGGCCTTCAAGTGTTTTTGCCATGTTAGTAAATATTTAGGAATAACAGTAACTCTATTGACCAAAAAAAAAGTTATGTTAGAATTTAGTAAATTATTATTAACCATTTTTAATTAGTAGTATTGAATTGTAGTTAAGTATAAATTGTTAACTTTTAGTTTATCTTTTATTTCACTTGTTTATGATGATTTCTTGTATGCTGTAACATGTTGCAAATTGGAAAAAAATTAAAAATTATTATGGCAAAAAAAAAAAAAGACAAACAGTGTTCATCAATACAATGTGAGATTGCACTGGAAGAAAGGGAGATTGCACCAGCATGGTTCCGATGGACTGGAGGAGCATTGATGTGGTCCCTCTGCACAAGAGTGGCAGCAGAGGAGGCTAGCAATTACAGACCAGTCAGTCTCACATCAGTGGTGGGAAATTAATGGAAATCCTGCTGAAGGAGAGACTAAAAGAGCACCTGGAGGCAAATGGCAGCAGGACCACCAGCAGCATGGCTTCACAGGAGAGGTCAGGTCAAACAAATCTAACAGATTTCTTTGATAAGGTAGTGTGGGTGATGGATCAGGGGAGGGTAGTGGATGCAACCTATCTGGACTTCAGTAAGGCCTTTGACACTGTACTGTACCGCAATAGAAGCTGATTAAGAAATTTAGCAACCTGGGGTGGGGAGAAGGAAGTAAGCTGGGTACAGTAACCTCTCACTATAATGAATGCATTGGGAGCCTTTGCAGCCATTTGGTTTAGCTCCTTATTCATTATAACAAGGGACACCAGTATGTTGAGGCAGTAGGTGGTGCGTTTGCTCCAGTATGCATGCTAGCTGATTACTGTTTGACTTATTGCAAACTATTACTTTTTGAGTGTTTGTTCTTGATGCTCTGTGGGAGACACTGTAGATTTATGGACGTGTTAAAGGGGAGACACTGTAGACTTATGGACATCAGAATTGGGGTGTACTGCGGTACATTGTTACAAGTAATATTAAGTAACTGTGGTGTGTTTTGTGAAACACTGCAGTACTGGGGGTTAAATGATAGTGCTTGGTGAAACTTGGAGAAACTTTTGTTTTGTTCTGTTAAGTGCTTGTGTGCTTATTTTGCATTAACCATTTGAACAACAACATTCACTGTTACCCTTGGTCCCTGTCTTGCTTGGTGACTGGAAGTACCTACCCCATCTTATACACAGCCCCAGGTTTTCCCACCCTAGGTGCATGACTTTGCACTTTGGCACTGAAACCCAGTTGCCACACCCTAGACTACTCCTCTAGTTTTCCCAGATCCCTTTGCATTCTCTCCACCTCCTGGACCTGTAGATCTTGAAAATGGACTTGTGCCCACCTCCCCAACTCCATTTGTCTAGTATACTTACCTGGTTAACAAAACTAAATACATAAATGAATGTTGCCGCCTTCCGATTTGGCCATTATTGGTGATCCAACCAGTGACACAATTGTTTGCAGTCAGTGGCTTCTGACACTGATATTGCAATTTGCATGGACTAATAAACTGATACTGATGAAGCACATTGAGAAGCTGCTCCATTTTCATCAGTGTAGTAGCCCATATAAGTAGAGTATTAGCAACAGCAGCCATGGATGGTAGTGAGGAAACAAGGAAGGTGTTCGTTAAATAAAGGGAAGTCAAATGGATAAGGACAGCGAGGCTTATAAGGAAATCATGAGAAAAGCTAACAGGGTAGTAAGGCAGGCAAAAGCAGAAGCAGAACTAAGTCTGGCAGAGTGATAATGCATTCTTTCACTACATTCAGGAGCAACATAAAACCAAGGAGGAGTGATCAGTCTGAAGGAGGAGGAGGAGGAGGAGAAGAAGAAGGGCAAAGCAATCTACTACATGATTATTTCTGTTTAGTATTCATGGTACAGGACATGTGGCCTATACCAGACTGCAACATGGTGGCCACAAATGGATTGCCATCATGGGGCAGTGAGAGCCCTTGACAAAGGAGAGAGTGCTGAAGGAACTTGAGGCACTAAAGGTAAATGGGACCCAATGGATTACGTACAAAGGTATTAAGGGAAATTGAACCAGTCCTGGCAGTGCCACAGATGGACCTTTTCAACTGCTCACTAGAGACTGAAGAAGTGTCAGAGGCTGAAAGATGGTGAATGTGGTCCTACTACATAAAAGCATGAGTCATGAGGAGCCAGACAACTATAGGTCAGTCAGTCTGACACCTACAGAGGAAAGACCTTAGAATCCATTATAAGGACTGGACTGTAGGTTTCCTGGACATGAATTTCCTGCAGAGCGTCATTCAACATGGTTTAACCAATGGGAAGTCATGCCATATCAACTGGATCAACTTTTCAATTGGATGACAAGAGCAGTGGATGGAAGGAGGTTATAGATGTACTATACCTGGATTTCAGTAAAGCCTTCAACTCCGTTCCTCAGTGAAGGGCAGGGAAGAAATGAGGTGACTGGGCTTAGGGAAAAATAACGAAGTGGTTAAAAAGTGGTTGAGTGGGAGGACTTAGAGGGTAGTAGTGAATGGAGAGTCATTAGGGATTAGGGAATCTACAATCATGGTGTTCCATGGGGTTGGTCTTGGGACTGGTTTTTGATATGCTCATTTATGTCATAGGAGGGAGTCAAAGGGAGGATGCAGCTCTTTGCAAAGGACACCAAGATCTGTAATTGAACAGACTCTGAAGAGGGAGTAAGTGCCATGAGGAGGAATCTAAAGAAACTGGAGGGGTAGTCTTAAGAGTGGCAGCTGACATTTACCACAAATTAGTGCACCATTATGCACATGGAGGCTAAAACCCCAAGATAAAAACACAGAATGGGGCTGTGGTGAACAGCACAGTGGAGGAAAGAATCTGAGGGTGGTGGTGGTGAACAGCACAATGGAGGAAAAGGATCTGAGGGTGGCAGTGGTGAACAGCACAATGGAAGAAAAGGATCTGAGGGCAATGTACATAGACACTTTGGAGGCAGCAGCACAATGCTATAAAATGGAGAGGAAGGAAAATCAGAGACTAAGATGCACTGGTGGGGATCATTAGCAGTAGGAGGGAGGGATGATGTCCTGTACAGGTCTCTGATCCAGCCTCATTTGGAATATTATGTACAGTTTTAGAGTCTGCACCTAAAGAAGGAGGCAGTGCAGGCGAGGGCTACCAAGATGATCCAGGGCCAACAGGAGAGGATGTACGAGGGACACCTGGAGGATCTTATCATGAATTCTCTAGAGGACAGGAGGAAACAAGGTAACATAATTGAGATATTTAAGTTAATCCATGGTATCAATAAAGTAGACACTGGTGACTTGTTCACATTAAGCTGTAAGCCCCCACTCATGGGGTGGGCTCACTAGCTTGTGTTTGGGTTTGAGCCTTGGGTATTTCTGGGGTTGGGCAGAGATGGGAGACAGCGGTACTGAGAAGGGCAAGGCAGCCGGAGGCAACCCCTCAGTCAAGAAGTTGGCTGGCAGCATCGGTGGTGACATGGGGAGGACTCTGAAGGAGGGCTGTTGGGAGTTTGGCAGCCATGGGGCAGTGAGTTCATCAGCTGCTGCAAGAGGGAAGAAGGAGGAAATGCATTTGCAACCTGTTAGGAAAGGAGCAGTAGTCCCAGTAACCAAAAGGTATGGATGGAGTTTCCAGGCAGTGGGGCTGTTGCAGTGGTGGCAGGCCACAATGGGGTCCTCTGGAGGTGGCAGGTTTGGGAACTATTCCTGGGTGGCACATTGCATGGTGGGTATGCTCAGAAAAGTGAGCCTTATCCTAGGATTTGCCTTGGGGCCTGCTGTACCCATGTCTAGGGCAGGCCTGTCAGGCCCATTAGGGACATGGCTCTTGAGGAACTGGCAACTAATGTAAGGAGGAACCACTGTTCAGGCTGTGGTCCAACCCTAGGTGGGCTTGGAGGGAAAAGGAGAGGTTTGGCACCAGTTTGGCTCTGTGGATGAGCAGTTATCTGTTTGGGAGCTGCAGAGGCATTAGGCTGCATCGCCACAGGTTCCAACTTTTGGCTCAGCTGGCATTGGAGGAGTAGGCACTCCCCATTAGGAGGGTCAAATAGCAGTGTAAAAGTGAAAGCAATCTAAAGGTGTTTAAAAATCTCTGCCTAAAGGAAGTTCTTAATGTGGAGCCTGAGCGGTCTATGTTCTACGCCTCAAAGAAATCTTAGCAGCTGTCATCGATTTTCATTGCCTAAATGCCTCTTGTGCTCTTGCCATTCTCTCAGCCTTATGGAGCTGCTCCTTATTATTTATTATTTCTTTGAACTCATTTCCATCCAAAATAAAGTATTTTATGGTTGCTATTATTTTCTTTGTGATGTGTGGTTTAATGAACTAATTCCCAACACAAACTTTATTCTTACTCTTTGAGTAGCGAATAGCCCCTTCTCCCAAGTTCAAGATCAGCAGGATCCTGTTGGCTCTGTGATCCATCTCCAGGGTCAGAAAAGGCCTTATGAATGAAAACATCTGTAGGTGAGGACTTTGTTTTCAAAATAATGTAGAAATGCCAGGAAGGTTGTCAGGTCTGTGCCCCCATAACATTAGGACTCCAAGACAAAAACTGAGGACAGAGGGTGACAAAGTAATAATACTTTCACCAGAGGGAACTCCATGAAACTGTTGAGCAATCAAAAAGATATCAGAAAATGTTTTTTTTTTTTTTACCAAAAGGTAGTGGCAGAATACAGCAAACTTCCAGATGAAGTCATACATTTATTTTATTTATTTAGCTTTTGTTGGCGGGTAAGTATACTAGACAAATCCTGCCTATTTTCAGGCTTGACCGGGGGAGTGGGATACAGATGAATGCCAACTGACCTTGAACCAGATTAAGCTGTGCGTGACATGTGCGCATACATGATGAGACGGTGGGAGGGTCAAGAGGGCTTGGGACAGACATCTGAGTAAATTGCAGCTGGTTATAATAGGGGATGGCAGGGAGGATTTGAGGACTGACAGGGACACAGTTCACTAGATAGGCAGGAAGGGCAGAAAGGATGGGCCACTAGGCCTTTTCTGCCTTGATATTCTGTTTCTGTATTAAGGTACTACCCAAACAATTCACTATAGAACTAAAAATAAGTAGCTGCAGAAAGGGATCTGGGGTTGTTAATATCTAATTGCTTTAGAAATCACAAGCAATGCACACAAATAGTGACAAAGGCTAATAGAATCATTGGTTTTATCAGAAGGCTCTTCATAAGTAGGGGTAGAGAGGTGAGGATCTCCCTCAATAAGTCCCATGTCTGACCACATGTGGACTACTGATCAAGAGTTTGGAGTCCATACAATAAGGGGATATTAAATGTCTGGAAGCTGTGTGACAATGGGCAACTAAAATGGTAAAAGAGCTTTAGGATATGCTGGGGGTTCAAATATTATAGACTTTGTACCAAAGTTGAACTGGCAGCTCTCAACTTGAAGGCAAATATAAAATTGTGCTAGAAGCAGGGGCATCTGACGTACTGCTCCAAATCCACAGACCCAAATGCAACACTCCAGTCCATTATAATGCATTTTCACCAATATACAGTGAAACAGAACCAACTATTAAAAGCCTGGAGGATGAAGGCAGTGTACTTTGGGAGACACTGCTTTTCTTTGATAATGGCAACACTTCCACACTGTTGAAATGACATTGGGCCTACATCCCTATTTTATTTTATTTTATTCATAAATTTTGATATAACATGTAAGATGTTTGTTTTAATATTGGATGGTATCCAGTCCATAACATGGGAAGAGTCAAATATAGCAAAATCAAATCCAGCCATTTCATTTTTGCTAATCTTAAGCAGTTAGCACATATTTCATTGAAAGAAAGGCCTGAAATATATCTTTTTTAAACAACTAAATTCCTTAAACTGGATCTGGAGCTATAACATTCTTTCTAAGTAATAAAACATTATTACTTTGTCTGTGCACTCTGACAGAATAAAATGTTTGGTCTGGGACAGGGCGTGGAGTAGTGGTGGCAAGATGTGCAGTGGACCAGTCACTCATTCCCACCTTAATTTGGTACAATGTCTTCCCGAAAATGCAACTATATACCTTAAATGTCAATGGGTTCACTAACCCAATCAAGCGATCAAGATACTTCCCATCTAAAAAATGAAGTTGGACTTGGCCTATCTGCAGAAGGCTCACGTATCACTGTCTGAACATAAAAGCGTGCTAGATTTGGGTTCTCCTCTGTTTTCTCTTCTTTCTATCAAGGGGCTAGAGATGGGAAGGTTCTATCCTAATCCTGCATCAAACCCAGTTTCAAGCCACTGACAACTGGTCTGAACATGAGAAAATGCATATGTGGGTTCTTCTCTGTTTTCTTTCTTTCTATCGAGGGGCTAGAGATGGGGTCTCTATCCTAATCCCGCATCAAACTTAGTTCCAAGCCACTGACAACTGGTTTGATCAGGAAGGTCACTTAATCATTGTCCAAGGGTTACTGTACGGTGTGTAAATAACACTGGTGAACCTTTATCTCCCCACAGGACTAATCCCTACCATAAAGAATGCTCTTAGATAAAATCCTTATTATCACAGGGACTCCATCTGTTAGCTGGAGACTTCAATATCATCCCATTCCCAGCTGAGATTCCTCCAGCCCCACCCCATCATGACAATCAGCAGCCCATAAAGCCTTCAACAGACTTATGCAGGAGATGGAATGATGGGAGGATGGTGGTCCTCCACCCTGAACCCACAATTATACTTATGATTTGGTGGTGCACAGCATGTGCTAAGACAGATCACTGCTATACTCAGAAAGAAAACCTGGCAAAGGTGGTTGACTGTTTAATAGGAGACATTGCTCACTCAGACCATGCTCCGGTGATCAGCCATTGGGATCTGGGCCTGGGTGATGCTCCATTAGGTGACAATTAAACCTGTACTATGTGCATGGGCAGGCCTTCCAGAAATTCCTCACTAGTAAACTTGAAGAGGTTCTCCAGGATAACAATTCTCTGGACACTCCATCTTCAGTGATCTGGCACACCTTAAAAGCTGTCCAAGGACTCATAATACAGTATACCACCACCCGAACTAAGCTCTGTCGAGAGCACCAGCAAGTGCTTGATGATACCCTGTACTTCCTGCAGATGTCCATTCAGCAGGAAGACCTATCGATGCCAACAATTAAAACAGGTGAAAGCAGATTTGGGTGCTTACTGCCTATAACAAACTGAAATTACCCTAACCTTCCTCCACCAACGCTACTATGAGGTAGCAGCCAGAGCCACCCATCTGATGGTTTACCAACATTGCAGACAAGTCTGCACGGCAATGCTCTTTTCAGTGATACACCCAACCACTGAGGTTAGACACACTAAGGTGCAGGATATAGCCATGGTCTTCCATACATATTATCAGACCTTTTACATCCCAGAGTGCCCCATGGACCAGGTTGATATTCACAACTTTCTACAGGCACTCATCCTTCCTACCCATTCAAAGAACAGAGTGCTGGACTCATGAACCCAATTCATGTGGAGGAACTTGGAAGTGGCAATTAAGCATTCCAAAATAATGAAAGCCCTGGGACCAGATGGAAATGGATCGGAGTTTTACAAAACTACTACATACAAATCCTTCCTCTACTCCTTCAGGCATTAAATGAGGTACTGACCAGCGAATGCCTTCCCCTAGCTGGCCACACGCTACCCTATCCGTGAATTCTGAAGCCAGATAAAAGCCCACAGCTCTACTGCTCATACCAGTCCATATTTGTGCTTAATGACAATTACAAGTATTTCATGTCAATCATGGCCTCGAGACTTGATGCAATACTCCCACCCTACTAAGGTTAGACAAGACCAGGTTTGTCTATTCTATGACAACTGCAGATAACAGCAGGAGAACCCTACATCTGACCAATGAAATGCAGACATGCCACACCCTTCTGTCCTTCTCAGCCTAGATGCTGAAAAGGCTTTCAATTGGGTCTCCTGTCCTTCTTATTCTCAGTTTTGGGAAAAATGGACTTCTTGGAGTCATTGTGCAACTATTACAAAACATGCTGAAGGCCCCTTAGGCCTCCATTAAGATTTTGGGCCATAATTCTGAGGACTTTTGCTCTACCGGTGACCAAACACAGTTGCCCCTGTCACCTCAATTATTTGCCATATATATAGAACCTCTAGCCCAGGCTATCTGGGAGTCCTTGAACATCACCAGCATACATTTTGGGGGTGGGGGTAGGGAGCATTGAGTAGCCATGTTTGTGGACCATGTCTTTCTTTACTAGTATAACCCAAAAAATCACTCCGGCTATGTTTTGGATATTAGATACATATGGTGTGGTTTGGGGTATAAGTTAAATGCAACTAAAACTGAAACTCTTACCTTCTTATTCAGCCCCATGAGCTAATAAACAATGATTTCCATTTCATTGATATATAAAGAAATTGAAATATCTAGAGATTTATCTGTCCAGAATCTGCAGCTGCCCAGAGGAATATTTATACCCTCTTCTCTAAACAATTTTCACAGGACCTTGCTAGATGGAACCTGCTACCTCAGTCTGTCCTACAGAGCGTGGGTGATCTGTATGGTGATCCTACCAAGGGCATTATACCTATTCCAAAATGTCCTACTCCCTTGTCATTATCCCTCTTTGCCATTGGAATACAGAAATAGCTAAATTTATTTTTGGCTGGACAACGACCCGACTTAAACTCCACACTCTATTTCTAAGAGGAAAGGAGATCTTGCTCTCCCAAACCTTAAACTCTGTTATTGGGCATTGTACCTCTGCTTCATGGGACTACAGCATCTAGGGCCCCCTGAATCCTTTGGCAAAGGACAGAGACAACATTTCTGCCTAATTTGGAATTCATCACTACCATGAATCACTTGGATTTGCAGGCAGAAAACCCAGTAGATCTCAACCCATGGCTTAAATTTCAAGTTTTGGTCTGAAAGCCATCTGCAAGGTGTTATACTTGGTCTCCTTCCTTAGTCTGCTTTGTCTCATAGCATTGTTTCAGCACTTTCACCCAGTGGGAAAATCTGTCCCTACAATACCTTTTCAAATATATCAGGAGTGACATATAAATCCTTTACTGACATTCAAAGGAGTTCAGACTTAGACAAATTGATACAACACTACTTCAGTGCCCTTCCAGTAGGAGTACGTAATCTTGAATCTCACCCAGCTATAATTTCTTCCCTCATTTCCATAATACACACTGGGAACACCTAACATATGATAACTTTTCTTTATAAGGTCCTGTCAGACACTGCAATAGACTCTACAAAATATGTATTCCATAGATGGCAAGAGGAAATAGATATTCCTATCACTCTTAACAATGGCACAAGTCCTGTCAACTAATCTTTATAACCGTGTTCCCACCAATGGCAGGAATATGCATGGAAACACCAGATACAGCTTTTCTGAAACTCCTGTATCACAGCACACTATCATTCCACCAATGATGCTATCTACTGGAGGCATTGGAGAGAAACCAAAACACTATGCTCCACATAATGTGGGCGTATCCCCTACTACTTCCCCTTTTAATGAAGTCCAAGGGAGCTGGAGGAGCTGTATGGTGAGCCAATCCTATCGTTAGCTGAAATGTTCCTTTTAAGTGTATTCCCACAGGCCTTGGAGACCCCCATTCCCGGTACCTACTGGGCATCCTAGTTACTGGAGCAAAGAAGGTGATCACTAGGACATGGTTAACACCCATGATCCCAATCCTAGCATCCTGTATAACAATAGATAATCAGTGTATGGGATGGAGAAAATCTCCCATTCTCTGAATGACAAGGTGGACCTCTGCACATCCAGATGGAATGGATAGCTCCTGCACGTGATGACCAAGAATCTTGACTTTGTTCCTTGAGAACACCATGTATATATAGGCTGACCCCTCACTATAGATGAGCTCCAACTTGATACCATATTAAGGCAGACAAACTCAATGTCAGTTCTCACAGTGAAGTTATACTGGACCTGGTTGTGACTCTCTCACCCTCATTCTATCCAGGGGACTGGGTCTCAGTCCCTTAGCTTCCTGCCTGGAACTACAGAAACAGACATAATAAAATCAGGTTATAGGTGGGTTCCATTATCCTAACATATTAAGCTCTTCCTCCCCTTGCACTGGAACTGAGGGGTGGAGGAGAACAGTTCCAGTCACTACCTAGTGGCCTGGAATGCTTTACAGCATTATTGGAATGAGGTCACACATTGCCTTGTTTGTAACAACTACTAGTAACTCCTATGGAGCTTGCAGATATTGTAAAAGTTCAATAAAGGTTATGTTTACAAAAAAAGATATATATCTTAGTTTCTCATCTGAGACACTCCAGGCCAAAGAACTAGTGGGTATTGCTAAAAACAACCCCCCACCCCATAAATATCGGGTAGATATCATAAAGAATATCAAGCTAGTATCAGGCATTCCATCTTATTGATTTACTATTTAGATATTATATTATAATTTAAAACATCTCAAGAGATTTCAATAATTCAAATAGCACATATTTTACTCAAAATTTTATAAAAATCATGTTTCAGATAATTCCTTCTTCAGTATCATGTGCTGTGGCTCAGAGTTTTTATCCGAGTTGGAGAGACACCTCTCTGGAAGAGTCATGCTTATAATGAGAACATAAAAATATAATCAGCTGGTCAAGTTCAAAGAAAATATAGGTTTTAACCTTAAGAGAAACCTGCACTTTAGCAAGTGCCAGAAGTTGGAATGACCCCTTCCAAACTCTAATACTCCTTGATGTTACGTCAAAATTTCCTTTGCCTTTGTTGTGTTTGGAAGAAAAAATGGGATAGATATAAAGTCTATACATTTTGTAAGTACTGTATGCCCTTAACCAAAGACAATTTCATGAGCAGATCTCAATCAGAGTCAAAGCAAAGCTGACCAGAATTGTACTTTTCACATTTGGATCCAGTCCCAGTAGTACATCTGATGATACATTTTGGTTTTCTTGAAATTTTTCTAAGGGCTTCTCCCAGCCTGTTTTATGTAACCTGACAGTTTTGGTAATAAAGGGCAGGTTCTCTGGAGGCAGTTCAAATAGTTCAGCACATATATCTTTTATTAGATCTCTGACGGTATGGAAGGAGGAATCCAGATGGTTTGGGAGGCCAACAGTTCTGAGGTTCTTATACCTTATCAGATTTTCCAAGTTCTAATTTTCTTTTACAACAGCAGTGTTAGTGGTCCTTAATATTACAGTTCTGTTGTCCATAGATGTAATTTTTCAGTATTCTTAACAATTTGTTTGGAATTATTCTCAGATTTTTCCTTTGGATCCTTGATCTCTTTTTGTAAAATCAATTTTGCACTGAGGGTGTCTTGCTTCCTTTCCTGCCTTTCAAGAATGGCTAACACACATTCAGTTGATTTTCCTAGGTGCTCGAGAGAATATTCCTGAGGCTGAGAGCTAGGAAAAATACTTAGGTTTTGATGAATTGTAATTTTGTAGTCTTAGAAGTTAATCCTGCAGAAGTCGCCATTGTTCCAGGTTCAGGATCTAAACCATGAGTTTCAACTTGGTCAACATAGTCACTACTACTTAATATTGTCTTAGGCAGATCTGTCACATTTTAAATACCCACTACTACTCACTGCCTGTAGGCTAGAATGGGAAACAGAAGACTGGAACATGAAATTAACTTCAGACACTAACTGCAGCGGTGGACGCTTGTGATGCCGGCTCCTTTGATAATCCTGGAAGGAGGCTGTGTAGTTGTGGTCAAGTCATGATGCACTCCGCTACCAGGGTTTATACCATGCTGCAGAAATCTCTTTCTAGGGTTCTGACAGAAGTTGAGGAACAGTCTTCACTTGAAGAGGATGTTGCTCTGGTTTTTTGTTCTGACATTGGATTTGAGGCTGAAAACAAGCTTCATGAAGACTTCTAATACAGAGAAACTACAACTACTGCACGAGAGCTCCCTCAGAGTGCTGCTGCTCAGTTGGCAGCCTTATTTCCTCTACATCACTATTTTCAATACACTGAGGGAACTGAAATGCACATTTATCAGCCCATATCCCACCTGCCAGGTGTTTCAGTTCCTGATTGGACAGAAATCTTATGAGTTTGCTAATCAGGTGCTGGAGGATCTTACTGGGGGACTGAACTACTGTAAAACTAGTTATTTTAACACAAAGCAAATTTAGTGCGACCACAATTGCAGAGAGTTAATTTAGTGCTATGTCACTGGCACCTATTCACTATAATGGAAAAAGTGGTATTTATCTCTTTATTCATTTGAAATTTGGTGACTGGGAAAGGCACACTGAGCCAAAACTCATTTCAGGTGTGATCCAGGAGAAGGGAATAAAGGAGGCAAATACATAGTATGGACACAGTACACAGTGATAAGCAATTACATACCATTGACACAGTTCACAATTACAGTAAAGTGGAATTGACTGCATGATTAAAACAGGAGTAATTGCAATAAGAGCAAGCAGCAAAATAAATCAACCACACCTACACCGGGGTAAAAGGAAATTTAAGGAGGCAGTCAGGTAGGGTGAGAACAGGAGCAGGGGAGGATGGAAGGAATTTCAGATGGTACATGAGGAAACAGGGAGGTAATGAAATAGAGGAATGAGGGAGTAGGTTCTAGAGTGAAGGGAGACAATAGGAGAAGGCTGATTGCCCAGCAGAGGAGTGGGACTGAGGAATGACTAAATGTAGAACCCCTGGAGCCAAGGGAGCAGAAGGCAGAGGAATGAAGAAGAGGTAAGAGGAAGGGACACAAATCAGTATTTGGACATGAATGAGGCACAGTGGTTCTGGTGTCATGAAGGAAGAAGAAGAATGGATAAGGAGGAGTAGAGTGAGCAGTGGTGGGTATGAGAGGGGAGCTGGCAGTAAAACAACAGAAGGAATTACAGGCGGTGTCCATTCTGGCCCAGAAAGTAGAGGAGCAGTGCCATAGACCACATCTGTATAGTTAAAACCCGTTCTTACAGGTAGTGTCATAGAAACATAGAAAGTGATGGCAGAAGGGGACTGCATGGTCCATCTAATCTGCCCATAAGCCTATCCCCATAAGCCTAGTCATATAAGCGGCGGAACCATCCATTGCTTGACCTGACCCAAAATGGCCACACAAGATAAGATGAGTTAAAGACCAGGAGCAACATTTGAGTGACAACCTCATAGTGTATCTGAGGAGATGGTCTTTTTACAGAACAAGCCCCAAATATAGGGCGGAGCTTGGCATGGATGGCATCAGTGTGGGCAGAGAAGCGAAGTTTGCTGTTTGACCATACACTGAAGTATTTGAATGAATGAACCACTTCAAGAGGGGTGCCACCCAAATTAGAAAAGATAGGCAGAGTTGGGAGTCTGATCAATTTTGGCTGGTGCCAAAGGTCATGGATACAATTTTTTGTGTCGACCAGAATTTAGACTGAAACCAATGCAGAACAATGTGGAAGTCTTGCTGGAGCAGACCTTCCATGGCTGTAGTGAAGAGACTGGTGTAAATGACTGTGTCATCTGTATGCTTGTGGATATGCGAGTTGGCATAAGCTGTGTGAGTTGGCATAAGCCATGGTGAGGTTGTAAAGGAAGATGGAGAGCAGAATGGGCCCCAGAGATGGAGCCTTGGGACCCCAGCCTGGTGAAGGTGACAGGACACTACCAACCTGCATTGAATGCTGGTGGCCAGACAGGTAAGAACAGAACCAGTCTATAGTAGAAGCTGAGAGGCCAGCAGCACTCAGCTTATCCAGAAGGAGAGGGTGGGACACCAAGTCAAAGGCCTCAGCCAAAGTGATGGAGATAGAAGCTGTGAAGTGCCTCTGATCCATCCCTGAGAAGATAGAATCTGTTACATGCAGCAGGGAGGAGATAGAGTGATGCTTCCGGAAGTCAAACTGCAGCAGGGAGATGAAATCAGTGAAGGATACAAAACTGGAGAGCCTAGTGTGGACAAGTTTCGCTTGCAGTTTAGCAAGGAAGGGAGGAGGAGATTGGTAATAGCAATAATTAGTGCAAATGTGTTTCTTCATCAATTAGTGCTTCAATGAAAACAGCAAAATTGATAGTGAAAATTTCTACATTTACAGACTAACCACCTACCTCACAACCCATGGATCACTTTCCACCAGCTGACACCTTTGGACCAACTTGGCAGCAGAAATGGAACCGGAGGGGTGGCTGCCACCCCTCGAGCAAGCAAGTTGATGGAACAGTTACAATTCTTTTGATAGATGATGGCTTCTACTGTTGGCGAAACCTCATTTGGCCAAAGAGGAGACTACCAGCAACTACCTATGATAATGAATGAGGTAGAGGCCCATGTACCTAGGGGGATAAGGGCTGGGCGATCGGGGGATACTGGATCAGGGGCAGTAGATGGTTGGTAAAGCACCAAATTCATGATAGGGTGGCTACTTTTTGCCTATGTAGTATTACTGTGGTCATTATTTTGCAGTAGTTCAATTTGTTAAATATGGCACGATTGAGGCTAATACAGTGCTGGGCAGAAGGTGGAGAGTTCTGTCCTGCAGAGCTCCACTCACCACTGTACCCCTAGGTCTGAGGGTCTTCCTCCTGAAAATTGGACATGAATGACAAGAGTCTGGGTGGCAAACATGACTATTTTTTGTTTCAGACAGATCTATGTTTTTGATAGGATGATTTCTTGAGTTGAAAGTGGGCTGGCTTTGTCGCTGGGGAGGGTGGTTTTCCCCTGTGCAGTCCTCCATCACAGTCACCTCTGCGCCATAATCCAGTGATGACATTGCTCACTAAGCAGCAAATTAAAACTATTGGAATGTCTGCAGTCCTTGTGGATCATTGCCATTTAACAGCTGGGCTGCTATCACTGATACTGGTCCCAACACATTTTTTCTAAATTCTGTTTATGCTCTGATTCACCCACATGGCCCTTTCTGAATTACCCTTCCAGCCCATCACCCAGCTTCTCCAGAACTTACCTTCACTGCCATCCTCTGCCACAGGACTGTGGTTGTTCTCGCCACAGGTGCAGGGCCTGCAGAGGTCTTCATCCTGCCACCTGGGGTGGTTTCCTCCCTCATTTTGCCCTGGGACCATGGACATGCAATGGGTGTGTTGTCAGAGTTCTGCCTCTGCAGAGACAGCCCTGGCATCCTGCATGTGGGATCAATTCCGTACATGGTGGCATGCATGCTGCCACCCAGCCACTGCTCGGTGGCAGGCAGACAGCGTGCCACACAACCACCACCCCATGGAAGAGAGACATTCCTTGTGGTGCTTGATCTTCCTCTTCCCCCAGTCCCTGAGCAACCGGAGTCCATTACTGACCCTGGGTCACCAGCTGGCAGGAGGTAAGGTGCCCAGTGCCTCAGCCCTCCATGCCACCAGGCATCCCAACACATTTTTTCTGTGTTGCTTTGACCAGTACATGGATAAATCAGAGCTGCTCAGGGAGAGCTGGGTGCTCCAGTGACAAAAATTTGTATAAAAAAGAACAGTCACGGCACTCACCCTTAATAAAATGTTCTGAGTCACAAGTATGGGGTTGTCTACAGACCCCATCTCAGGGGAGGAAATGGACAAGGAAATGATAGAAGGTATCCTAGAATGGCATAAAAGGGAGATATTGTTGATGGGTGACCTGAATATGCCAGATGTTAACTGAGTACCTTTGCTGCAGGCACATCCAAGAGCAGGATCATTCTTGATGCCCTACAGGGAACATGCCTCAGACAGCTATTGTTGGAACTCATTTGGGAGGAGCAATCTTAGACTTGGTAATCTCAAATGGGGAAGGAGAAAGGATCTCAGACTTAGAAGTGGGTACTCATCTGGGAACAAGTGACCACCAAACAGTGTGGTTCACAATAAACACAGCCATAGAGTCAAGCCACAGAAAACAAGAGTATTGGACTTTAGGAAGGCTGACTTTGGGAAAATGAGAGCTGCCTCAGAAAAGCACTAGCAAATGGGCAAGAAGGAGGGTGGAGGAACAATGGGAATAATCAAAACAGCCATCACAGAGGCAACAAGCCTTTGTGTGAAGCAAATCAACAAAACAAAATGATGGCAAAAACACTATTGTTCTCAAAAGAGGTGGCAGGGATGGTTATGGAGAAGAGGATAGTATTCAGGAAATATAAGGAAACACAGAAGGAGCAAGACAGATAACTTTATCAGTTAAAGCAGAAGGAGGTAGGGAAGGCAGTCAAATTAGCAAAGGCACAAACTGAGGAAAAGATTGCCAACTCTGTTAAGAAGGGGATAAAACATTTTATAGGTACATTAGGGAGTGAAGAAAGACCAAGGAAGGGATACAGAGACTTAATAAAGGGAGGGAATGTGGGAGAGGGTGACAGTGAAAAAGCAGGGATACTGAACGAATATTTCTGCTCAGTGTTCACAGCGGAAGAGGAGTAGGAGGTACCTAAACCAAACAAGGAGAAACACTGAATAGGGGATCAATACCAGTCCATTCACAGAAGAAAGGGTTTTGAAAGAACTCTTGAAACTGAGGGTGGAGAAAGCAATGGGGCCTGATGGAATTCACCCAAGAATCTTAAAGAACTAAGGGTAGAACTAGTAACACCACTGACTACTCTCTTTAACAAATCATGGGTGGATGGGTGGTACCTGAGGGCTGGAGGAGAGAGGCAGGAAACTACAGACCTGTTAGTTTGACTTCAGTGGTAGGGAAAATGATGGAATCACTTCTAAAGGAAAGAATTGTTGAGTACCTAGAGGCCAGTGGGCACAGGACCCAAGGCAGCATGGTTTCACAGCAGGAAGGTCATGTCAGATGAACCTAATAGATTTCTTTGACTGGGTGACCAAAGTAGTAGACCAGGGAGGGCTGTGGATATGGCTACCTAGATTTTAGCAAGGCATTTGACACAGTTTCACACAAAAGATTAATATACAAGTTAGCCAGCCTTGGAGTGGGTCCCAAGGTGGTAGCCTGGATAAAAACTGGCTGGACAACAGGACACAAAGGGTAATAGTAAACGGAGTCACAGTGAATAAAAGAAGGTAACTAGGGCTACTGCAGGGTTCGGTACTGGGACTGGTCGTCTTTAATGTCTTTATAAGTGACATTGGAGAGCACCTGAAGGAAAGGTATGTCTCTTTGCAGATGACACAAAGATCTGCACCAGGGTTGATACACAAGGTGGAGGGAAAGAATGAAAGGACTTGCAAGGTTGATGAGTGGTCAAATATGTGGCAGCTCAGATTCAATGCAAAGAAGTGCAAGGTAATGCATCTGGGAAACAAAACCCAGGGAAGAGTACACAATGCGGGGTGGGTTAATAACAACAACAAAAATCGAAAAGAAAACTAGGAGTAATTATATCAGATGACCTAAAGGTGGGCCTTTGTAAAAGAGTCCTGGGCTCAAAGGTAATTGTAATCCTAGAATTGAAATAAATAAATAAAATAAATAAAAGCAATGTGAGAAGGCAGTAAGGAGGGCTGGGGGATCGGGTCGCTCCTGAAAAGGGATATCTGGTCTCAGTGGGTTTACCCGGTTATCAAAATCTAAATAAATAAATAAATACTGGGATGCATAGGGAGAGGCAACAACAGTAGAAAACAGGAAGTTGTTATCCTCTGTACAGACAGTTAGTGAGACCCCATCTGAGTACTGCATACAATTCTGGAGACCCCATCTTTGCAAAGATATAGACAGAGTGGAGGCTGTTCAGAGGAGAGGAGAGACTAAAGCAGCTTAATATGTATACCCTTGAGGAAAGGGGAGAGGGGGACATGATAGAAACGTTCAAGTATCTCAAGGAATTAACAAAGTACAAGAGGGTAATATCTTTCAGAAGAAGAGATGTTGCAAAACAAAGGGGCACAATTTGAAGATAGAGGAGGACGGCTCAGAGGTAATGTTAGAAAGCATTTTTTCACAGAGAGGTTGTGGATGCATGGAACAGCCTTCCTGAGGAGGTTGTGGAGTCAGGAAAGTGGGGAATTCAAGAATGCATGGGGCAGGCATAAGGCAATTCTAGTGGGGGTAGGAGGAGTAAGCTGTTGATTAACTAGAATCTGCAGCTTATCCATCAGGTAGGGAAATGGGCAGACTAGGTGGGCCAAGCGGTCCTTATCTGCCATCAAATCTCTATGTTTCTAAGTAGGATGTTTCTCAAAGTTCATTTAACATTTATTCCACATTAAAGTGCTCTGTGCAAGTGCAAAAATACATACAGCCACCATGGGGAGTAGCCACAAAACACCTGACATTTCACCAGAATCGGCATTATCAAAGGTCATGGTGGCTGTATGTATTTTTTGCACTTGCGCAGAGCACTTTAATGTGGAATAAATGTTAAATGAACTTTGAGAAACATCCTACTTATGACTCCAGAACATTTTATTAAGGGTGAGTGCCGTGACTGTTCTTTTTGATAAGTTTCTGTCACTAGAGCACCCAGCTCTCCCTGAGCTGCTCTGATGTACCATATTAAGGGTGAGTGCCGTGACTGTTTTTTTGCTTTGACTGGTATTTGCTCCTGTCCCTGTGGCCTCCTGCTGATCTTGGTTTTCTTCCACCCAGAGTCCTTGGGTTTACCTAGTCTCCTGAGTGCACTGTGGTCCCTCCTCATGGTTTTTGTTTTGCAGCACAAAGTCTGGTGGATGAATTTGTATTAGGTGGCTGCAATTAACTTTGCTTTTTAATGGGGCTTTATAATGGGGACGGGGTTGGACTCCAGATTTTAAATTGTACTACTGGATAGCACAGGTTAGTTGGACATACTAATGTGACACATGGTATAGGAAACCAATGGTTGGTAATTTTTACTGCTGGCCAGTAGTGCACCACTTCTCCCCCAAAAACCCAATATGCTAGAAAATATTCCATATAGTGTTTTTATGTTTAAAACTTAATTACACAGATACTGAAAAGTTTAGACTTGAAGCCAAAACTCTAACAAGGAGATTTCAGTCCGGGCTATAAATTAAATGTGATGATGAGAGCTTTCAAGAAAGCAGAACAAACTGACAGAAAATAATTACTTAAGGTAAAACCAAAAAATATGGATGGATTAAGCCCTAGTGTTCGTCACAGAGCACAACAGCATCTCCAGTAAAGTAGCTAACATTGTCTGTTCCAGTTGGAAAATTCTTCACACTGACTCAGTCCTCAAAAGTGTCATTGGAGAGAAACCTTTGACAGCATATGGCAGAGTATCAGACTTAAGTGATTCTTAACCGTCAACCTGTAAGTTGCAAATCCAGATACAGGACTAAAGTCAACTGGTTTTTATAGTTGTGGTGGCTGTAATGTCTTTAAGTATGCTGTGAGGGCAAATAATTAATACTTGATTGATATATATGAATGAGTCCTTGTCTTCCCCCCACTGTATATATGTAATAGATATACCACTCTAGGAGTGTGCTGTCGGCTCTGATATCACATGGCCTTGGTGTGCATTGTGATGCACGGGCCAGGTCGAGTATTCAACCACCCAAGGCGCAGTGATATCAGAGCGCCACCGCACACCCTAGAGTGGTATATCTATCTTATAAAATGGCCACAATGTTTTGGGGGTGGGTGGAAAATAATCCTCTGTCTAGCTGGTAAATGATATGCTGGCAGAGTTCAAAGTAAGTCCTGTGTTTAAAAAGATGAAAAGTGTGTTCCTCCTGTTAGGTTCTGTTGGTTTATAATAATCCCTCTGTCTAGCTGGTAAATGATATGGTGGCAGAGTTCAAAGTTAGTCATTTTGTGTTTAAAAAGATGAAAAGTGTGTTCTTTATGTTATGTTCTGTTAGTTAAGTGAGAGAAGCTGCAGACTCTATGTAGAAGGGAGCGAGGACACAGTGAGTGAGTCGGCAGCTTTAGGAAAGTAGTCCCAAGCGAGAGCGTAGTGATGAGAGTGGATGCGATGCAGAAGACAGTGGAAGTGACAAGCTGTATGAATTGAAAGTAGTCCTTTGTGTTTAAAAAGATAAAGGTTGCTTTCCTCAGTTAGTTTCTTTCATTTTCAGTAATACAGTTGCAGAGTCTATGTAGAATGGAGACGCTTAGTGAGTCGGCAGCTGGCGGTAGACGCAAGCGAGAGTTGTCATAGCAACACTCGCCTGGCTTGGCGCTCTACCTCGTAGCTGCCGACTCACTCGCCTCCTCGCCCGTTCTACATAGACTCTGCAGCTTGTTTTACTGAAATTAAGAGAAACTCACAGCAGGGAAAACACTTTTATCTTTTTAAACACAAAAGGACTTACTTTCAGCTCTTAACAGCTTGTCACTTCCTCAAGAATGCGCACGCCGGGTCACGCTTATAGTTCAAGAAGGAAAAGTGAAAGTGCTGAACGATCGGGCAACTCTGTGTAGAAAGGGAGATTTTTTAACAGAAAGTGAGAGTAGGAAGTAAGAGAACTGTAGTTTGTCTTGTTTTTTTATACACAGTTAGGTTTCTGTTAAATGGGTTGCATTATGTTGTTTTATAGAATTTAGGTGGTGACACAGTGTGCAGTACTAAAAGTTAGTGGCTCTGCAGTAAGAGTGTGAAAATGGCAGGCAGAATTTGCTTTTTAGATGATAGTTTATTTAAAAGGAGTGGTGCAATCAAGTAAATCAGGTTGTACAGTGTGGGATTACTAGTGATATATTTAGTTATGGCTGTGGGTGCCACGTGTGTGTGTGTGTGTGTGTGTGTGTGTGTGTGTGTGTATGTGGCTGCTTAACTGCATTAGGCGTGGAGTGATCTCACTGCTGGTGAGAAGGTTTTGAGGGCTGGAAAGTAGTTTAGGTGTGCGGTCATACTGGGAGGCGTGGTCATTGGGAAATAATGCACGGTCATGTGATGCATTCTGTCCAATCATGTTACTGGAATTTCTATGATTTTACCAACCCATTTTATAAATATATATATATATATATATAATATATATATATATATATATATATATATATATATATATCACTGACCCATCTGATTTGGCAGGAAAGTGGAATCATACACTATCGCATGTATGGAGCTAGAGGTTTGTATAAATGCTTGTTCATCAGTATGCTTCCCAGACCCTAAGAACATTTCTGAATAAGTCACGTTCCATCAATTGTTGTGGAACCGGGTGGGGGAGGATTGAGAATAGGATTTTGATGATTCAGAAGGGAACCTTGTCATCCTCCAGTGTTTTCCAATGGTCCTTATCAGTTTGATTTAACCAAGCTGCTACATGTTGGATCTCATCTGCCTGCCCAAAACAGTATTTTAGGTTTGGAAGGCCAAGCCTCCTTATTTTTGGGTAATTGTAACTACCATAAGCAATCCAAGTTTTTGCCTCCCCAAAATAAACCTTGAAATCCACTTATCCCATTCATGAAATGCTTCCTCAGGAGAAGATACTAAGAGAGTTTGACACAGATAAGGTAGCTTAGGAAAATATTCATTCGGATAATCTCTGTCCTGTTATGTAATGTCAGGGATAAGACACCTCTATCTAAATCGAATATATTGTTGTTATCAAAGGTGAGTAATTAAGCTGATACAGTTGGGTGAGGTCCTTGGGATTTGTACTCCTAAGTATTTTATGTGGGTCTGGCCCGTTAAATTGATATTGGGCACAAGCAATGGGAGGAGGGTTATATGGGATGTGAAGGGCCACTGTTTTATTTACATTGTTGGTATCCCAAAATATGACCATATTCAATTAAAGCGACCACAGATGAGTCAATAAGGTTGTAGGCTGTGTTAAATATATTAGTAAATAGTGTAAATTGCTAACTTATGCTTATCATTACTATAGTGATACCTGGAATTCCTTTATTTTGGTGTATGCATTGAGCTAGAGGTTCTACTTACTGTCAGGGCAAATAGCAAGGGGTACATGGGGAGCCTACCTTCCCTCATATAGGTTAAATCTTGGGGAAAGGGATCCATTAGCTCGGACCATAGCTTATGGAAGTGGTAGAGTTTGGTAAGAGTTTTATTTATTTTTATTTATTTAGTGATTCGAAAAAGGCCCTTGAACGTAAACTCTTTACAAAGGTTCCACGTCATAGTTTGCAAAACAAAGAACAATAGGAGAAAGCAAAGGTACATTATAATGAATGATACAGCTTGGATTCAGAACTTACAGAATAACTCAAAACATAGGTACAAGTTAAAATAACTAGAAAAACACTTTATGAGGGTCGGGGATAGGCAGCCACAGAGTGCCTTGTCAGTAGTTCAAAGGGACGGGATAGCTGGCAGTGGAGTGAAGAAAGGAGGTACGAGGAGAGGTATGTAATGCAGTGGAGGTGCAGGGTGGGGAAGAAAGGCGATAAGGTATAGGGATAAATGGTGGGGTGAGGGAGACTGAGTGGAGAAGACATGTTAAAGTAATTGGTGGGGTGTGAGGGGGATGGTCAGGCAGCCTGCATTAGTAGTGACTGTTAGGGAAACTCACGGGACTGTGGAGTTGGGAAGGGGAATGGGGGTGGTGGGTGCTGAAGGAGCATGACGCAGACTGATTGCTGAGGCAAGTCATCAGACGGGACAGAGGGGAGAGGGTACCCGAGGCCTGCCTAATGCTTGCTGGGGGCAGAGAGAGCAGGTGTGGCTGTGATGAACTGGGAATGGAAGCCAGACTGATGCAGAGAATAGTATAGGTATTTTGGAAAATATATGTTTAAAATATATATTTTTAAGTTTTTATTAGGGCATATATGCCTATTCAGAAAAGAGTCCATAGTTTCTGTTTTGTTCAGCAGTTGCTGCTGCTTATGAGTCTTGTATTCCATTTGGGTCTCTTTGTCGCCGCTTGTGTGTCTCTGAGCCTCCCATTCTTCTGTTAAGGCTCTCTGTTTTTCAGCCCAACAGCCAAGTCTTTCAAATCCCAGACCCTGCTGCTTTTCACTTCAGTTGCTGTGCTGAGCGAGGGTACCTGAAGCCAACAGCTGCGCACTCAGCTTTTCAAATACTACTTGCTCAGAGACCCTGCTCCTATATTATGAAGACATAAGGAGTTAAACAAAACAGTATCATTAATATAAAAAATAAATAGTTATTTCAGTTTTTCAGCTGCCACTAGTGTAGGTCTTTCAAATGCACATACGCTATTACAGTCACGCTAATAATGGCTTGAATGTACTTTTCTTTTTCAGCTTTAGGTTGTGAGTTAAGTCAGGGGCTATCAGGACATCCATGGAAGCTATACAACATCAGAGGAGTGAAGAAAAAAAGTGTCAGTTTTACAACAGGGACAGGCGTGCTGACAGGCATGTGAGTAGTGATCTCTAATGCCGTCTTTGTCTAATCAGGTCATCAAGTGTGTCCCTGCCCTAGATACAATGACGTTATTGTCAGGTAACTTCACTCTCTAGGGTATGGCAGCTAATCAGGTTGCTGAGATTATCCTCACATTATATAATAAATATTATATTGGGAAGACCGTAAGAGAAGAACACGTATTTTTGAACATTTGAGACAGTGCACCAAGATGGGTGTGACAGTAAAGTGGATAACACTCTAAAATCATCCATATGAATGATACTAGTAGCTTCAGGTTCATGGTTTTGATAGAGCTCAATTCATGCATGGGGAGGGATGAGAGACACATTTGGAACAACATGAAACCCTGGATCTTCAAACTGAATACATTAGCCCCAAATGGTCTTAATAGTGATCTAAATGTTATATTATTCTTATAATGTACCAGATAAATGTGATTGTGTTTCTGATATTCATGCAAGATGCTGAGATTAAATGTTTATGACCACACAGTGTTTTGTGTGTTAGGAAATCAGAATAATTACTGAGCATGATTTTTACCTGATGTCATTACAGTATCTGTCAATTGTACAGTCTGTTGAAAAATTACACCTTAGTGGGCAGCTGGAATTAGAAAACTTACCTGGCTGATACTGACCATCTGTAATATTTATAGTGTGGTTTTAAGTAATTTCTAACAGGGCTTGTTTAAGAAGCAGTTAAAAATGATAAGTCGCCAAAATTGTAAAGGGTTCTGGAGGATCCAAATTTGTACCTCAACCATATCGTACTCTGAGAAGTATCGTGAGCTTTGCATTTGAATTTTCAATATACAATACCTTTTTGGGATATTTCACTAACAGTATTTGCTGTGGCATAGGTATCAAAATATATCTGTAATTTTTTTACACAGTTTGTCACTAGTCTTTGAAATAGGAACTTTAAAATACTTTACCTTACGTGGGAAGGCACATATAATTAGCCAATTAAATTATTTTTTATATTGCTTTTTCTCCTCAGGGGTGGCTAGCTGGAATGGCTTTGGCTTTCTCATTGAGAGGGCTCAGTTCCTCACCATGAGCACGCTCCTCGCGACCCCGCTCTGACCCCAGGCAAGTCCCCCCACAGATATCCCCTGTGGTTGGACCAGGGAGGGAGGGCCGTCCTCCCCCGGTGAATAATCCAGATTCCTGAGGCAGAGATGTGAATTGGGAGTGTGGCTAGGGCTTCATGAAGTCTGCTAGTGTCCCCTTTTCTGTTTTCTCCTTCCCCATTGCTTGGGCACGCATGCCATCATGCGCACATGGAGGCGTGCACACACTGTGGAGTAGCAGCACCCTCCCATCTTGGTGCCCTGGTCCTGCACTCATCTTCAGGCCTCCATCTAGTGGCAGTCATTCAGCAGGAACACCAAGCCATCCTTCCCAGGGAGGAGAGCTGTCCTCTGGGCCTCCGATCCTCTCCCCCAGTTGATCCCCAGCAACCCGTGCTCACCACCGAACATGGGCTGCGGTATGGCAGAAGGTAAAGCTACTAGTGCCTCAGTCCTCCAAACCACTGGGCCAGCTGGCTGAATAAATTCTGATTCACTTTTATTGGGGTCATAGTCTGCATACCTGCTAAACCAGGATTAATAAATTAATTCATCTGATTATGCAACTGACTATAAAACCGCAGTTCCATACTGATCTTGTCAAACTGATGAAGTGATTTTTATCACAAAGCTATGAGTCAATCAGTCCACCACCTCTGTGCTGTCTTGAATTCCACCTGCTGCAAACTACTTGGGAAAAGGTATTTGAATCTGAAATAGTGCAAGAAGAACTGAAAGTATTATTGAATTTCATTTGAGCCTTACTTAGATAAGTGCTACCTTTCCTTCAAGCTTTGGAGCAAGATGTGTTTTAAAACTGTCACTGTGTGCAGAATAAATCTGGATTTATCCTCCCTTTCAAATTAGTGTGCTGTGCTTTACTAAGTAAGAAAAGTTGGTGTGAACTGATGGACTGAAAGCATCACTAACATGGAGTGAAAATGGATTTTGGACACAATTTAGTACCCTCCATCCTTGGTTTGATCTTTCAGCCTTGCACCCCTTCTTAGCTACACAAAAAAACACTAGGGCAAAGAACAAGGCTGTCTGACATTTATTTATGACATGACAGGCTAAGAGACCAGATTTAGAGGTTTGTACAGTTTTATTGAATCTCAGCAAGCATTGGTATAAGGCTCACTGCTATATTAATGCTCCTAAGGGTGTCACAAATCTTACTCCCTGTGGGACCACATGTTCTCTCCTCATGTGTTCAGGAAGTACAAGGAATCACAGAAGGAGCAGGACAGGGAACTGTACTGTTAAAGCAAAAAGGAGGCTGGGAAGGCAGTCAGAACAGCACAGGCCCAAACCGAGGAAAAGATAGCCAACTCAGTTAAGAAGGGATAAAACCTTTATAGGTACATCAGGGAGCGAAGGAAGACCAAGGGAGGGATAGTAAGGCTTGATAAAGGGAGGGAGGGTGGGCAGAGGGAGACTGTGAAAAGGCAGAGATACTAAACAAATATTTTGCTCAGAATTTACAAATGAAGAGGGCGGTACCTAAAACAAACAGTAGAAACACTCTGGATACAGAAGTTGATATCAGCCCATTTACAGAAGAAAGGTTCTAAAGAACTCTTAAAACTGAAGGTGGACAAAGCAATGGGGCCGGATGGGATTCATTCCAGAATTTTAAAGAACTAAGGGTAGAACTAGTGACACCACTGACTACCCTTTTAACAAATCATGGGAGGATGGGGTGGTACCGAGGACTGGAGGAGGGCAGATGTGATTCCCTTCACAAAGTGGGAGCAAGGCAGAAGCAGGAAACTACAGACCTGTTAGTTTAACCTCAGTGATAGGAAATGATGGAATCACTTCTGAAGGAAAGAATTGTCGAGTATCTAGAGGCCAGAGGGCATAGGACCATAGGCAGCATGGATTCACAGCGGAAGGTCATGCCAGATGAATCTGATAGATTTCTTTGACTGGGTGACCAAAGCAGTAGATCAGGTAGGGGCTGTGGACATGGCCTACCTAGACTTTAGCAAGGCATTTGACACAGTCCCACACAAAGATTAATATACAAGTTAGCCAGCCTGGGAGTGGGTCCCAAGATGACAGCCTGGGTAAAGAGTGGCTGGAGAATAGGACACAGAGGTAATAGTAAAATGGAAGTCCACTCAGAAGAAAGGAGGTTACTAGTGGGGTACCGATGAGGTTCAGTATTAGACTCGGTCCTCTTCAATGTCTTTATAAGTGACATTGCAGAGGGACTGGAAGGAAAAGTATGTCTCTTTACAGATGACACAGAGATCTGCAACAGAGTTGATGCACAAGATGGGGTGGAAAGGATGAGAAGGGACCTGGCAAGGTTAGAGGAATGGTCAAATTTATGGCAGCTTAGATTCAATGCTAAGAAGTGCAAGGTAATGCACCTGGGAAACAAAACCCAGGGAAGAGTACACAATGGGGTGAGATACTAACAACAACAAAATGGAAAGGGACCTGGGGTAGTCATATCAGATGACCTAAAGGTGGGCAAGCAATGTGAGAGGGCAAGAAGGAGGGTTGGGGATACTGGGATGCATAGGAGAGGCATCACCAGTAGAAAACAAGAGTTATTATCCTCTGTACAGACAGCTGGTGAGACCCCATCTGAGTACTGTGTGCAGTTCTGGAGACCCAATCTCCATAAAGACATAGACAGAATGGAAGCTGTCCAGAGGAGGGCAACTAAAATGGTGCAGGGTTTGCACGGAAGACATATGAAGAGAGAGAAAGGAGCTTAATATGAGCCTCGAGGAAAGGAGGGAGAGGGGGGACATGATAGAAACGCTCAAGTACCTCAAGGAATCAACAAAGTCCAAGAGGGTAGCATCTTTCAAAAAGAGGTGTGCAAGAACAAAGAGGGCACAATTTGAAAGATAGAGGAGGGCGGCTCAGAGGTAATTTAAGGAAGTATTTTTTCACAGAGAGGGTTGTGGATGCATGGAACAGCCTTCCGGAGGAGGTTGTGGAGTCAAAATCAGTGGTGGAATTCAAGCATGCATGGGACAGTCATAAAGGCCATTCTAGGGGTGGGGGTAGAAGAAGAAGTAGGCTGCTGGTTAACTAGGATCTGCAGCTTATCCAGTAGGTAGGGAAATGGGCAGACTGGGTGGGCCAAGCGGTCCTTATCTGGCTGTCAAATTCTATGTTTCTATGTAAGATTGGGGGTCGAATTTCTGAAGCACTAGGAATCAAGCTTGCAGGGAACCTGTTTGAGAACAAAAGTTGTTAACTTTACTAAGTTAAGCAAAAAGTACAATCTCCCAGGTACTCATGTTTAAACATTAGCAAAAGTGGCAATATCTGTTGTCCACGGTGGGAAGATGTTAGTTAGATGAACCCCCCACAATAGCTCAACTATTAGAGCATAGCAATTTAATAAAAGAGTCATTTGACAGCTTTATGCCACCTTCGTTTACAATTTGATGACTGGTGCAGATAGATCTGGACCTCCTGTTCTGGCTTCACCGTATTTAGTCTCTATTGTTTTGACCAGTACCTGCCCCTGTCCCAATGACCTCCCTGCTGATCCTGGGTTTCTTCTACCCAGAGGCCTTGGGTTTACCTTGTCTCCATGGAGAATGCTATGGTCCCTGCTTATGGTTTTTATTTTGCAGCACAGATGAAAAGACTGGTGGATGAATCTAACACTCAGTATTTTGAGTTGCCCTTGATACCAGCGCCAATATTTCTCTGGTTTGCAGCCATGCCCCCATCTCTCACCTCTCTAATATACTGGCCCTGCTTGACCATGCCCTTGTGTAAGGTTTGACATCTGCAGAATTAATAACTGGGCAAGAGGAATATGGGGTGGGATGAGACTTCTATAAGACATGGTTGTTCTTCTGTCTTATTTTCGATTCATTTCACTGACATTTGGAAGAATAGCTGCCTGTTATCTTATTTGTGGATCAATTTTGCTGACATTTAGAACAATTGCTCCATGTTACAGTCTTGTTTGAAGCTGAAGATTGATGAGGATGATAGGGTTGAGCTCATAGATAGGGCCCTCAGGCTTCAATACATAGTAATATCAGATGGATGCGGTATTTCTGCATACAGTAGGCATATTATACCCCAGTACAGCATGCTAAGTTCCAAGAATGGGCTGATAGTACTTGCCCAGATATCATGGCACAGAGGTAGGCATAATACATACATTCTGGAGTTGTCCTAGGCTGAGGGACTATTGGTTGGAGGTTGGACTCATAGTTAGCAGTAATGATGGATAAACAGATCATTCTTCCCACTGGAAGTCCCTGGAACTTCCACCTTTGTCATGTTACATCTTGAAATGGTAGATAAGCTCATGCAGCTAACATGGAGAAAATAGCATATAACATTATGAGACACATCGGAGGTTATTAGAACACGTGATCCAAACACGACTTATATTGTTCTCTTTAAGGTAGCTAGCTTTACCAATACTTCAATAGAATGGCATGATCATGTTGCTTAATCTACTTCACTTTATTCCCATGCATTCATTTTCTGTTTAATAGCATGCCACTCAGGATATCCTGGTGTTATTGTAGTCATCATTTAACAAGCTGGATGTATTTGACTGTTTTTAGAACATTATGTCATACTGTATGATGATTCATAGCCATTGATGAATCTGCTATTAAAATATGAATAAAGACAAAGAAAGACATTATCAAGGCCTCACGGTATTCAAATGCTTGAAAGGAATAGCACCATTAGAGCAAGTACATCTCTTCAGAATATTCAAGGATGCGAGAACAAGGGCACCTGTAAATAAGCTTCAGCTTAGTGTGTCTCTCCTGGTAAAAACAAAGGGGAATAGAATGTCACTGAAAAGAGTAAAAGGCAGGGAAATATCAGAAGAACTACTTCAGGGAATGAGTCATAACTGTTTAGAACAGACTCCCAGAGCAGGTAGTATTGGAGAACACAGTAACACCTTTAACGTTGAAGTTGATAGATACATTAAGAAAAGGTGACAGGGTACCCCAATGATCTGGTGTGGTGTGGGGGATGAATGGACCAATGGTTTATTACATATTTTCTCACCCATTGTTTACACTGCCCTTTGCTAGCCAGCCTCCCAGCCCTGTCATCCACCTTCCTTAAGGCTTACTTTGCTCACCTCAAGGAGAGTCCCCATGGATTCCCAGCGTGGCAGGGTCAGGAGACAGGGTCTACTCCTCTAAAGCCCAATCCAGAAGCCCAGAGGTGGTGCTTAGTCAGTAGTGTGGGCCTGGGGTGAGTTGAGCAGTCATCTAGCATGGCTGGGGATTTTTATTCCAGTTTTCCTCTCCAGGGCCACCTGATGCACAGTGAAGCACCAGGTGTGCATGCATGAGCAAGCACATGCATGTCAGCATCTGAACTCAGAGGCCCTCCACTACTGAGGGGATCCCACTGTGTTGTCACCTGGAATTTGCCAGGTGGCAGGCTGGTACCAGGATGCTGTAACCCCTCTCTCCAAGGGGAGAGAGATGTCCATGCAACACTCCATCCTCCCTCCCTTGGCTGACCCCCGGTGACCACAGTCCATTACAGATCTTGGGTCACCAGCATAGTGAGTGGTGTCACTACTGCTACCCTATTGGGTTGGCATGGTCTTTTTATTTCTAAAACTGCATGTTCATTGTTAATTTATGGACATTTTGTCCAGTCCAGTGGTACAGGTTGAGCACATCACGGTCCTATGTGAGTGACCCAGGTTCATTGAGCATCCCAGTCACATTGGGCTGGGCCAGTAGAGTCCACAAAGCGATGCAGAGACCCCACACCACTGCCCCAGTGTGCCTCCCTAGCTGCTCCCCATGCCTCACCAAACTGGAGTAAGTCAGGGGCCTACCAAGTCCTGGGGCCCACAGTTGGATTTCCCAACGGTGTTTCACATGGATAGACTGTGTGCAGCTCATGGAAGGACACCTGAAGCAGGCTTCTAGTCTCAGGATACAAAAAATAGAAAAGAGGTAATTGAAACATAAAAACAGAATCTGTCAGCAGAAAATGACCACTTGGCCCATCCAGTCTACTCAGATGATCCCTGCCTAGTCTGTCTCTGCAGCCCTATCTGGTCTCCAGTGACCCTCCCTCCTCTGTCTATGTACTAATATTCCTCTATGTCTAGTCCATGCATGCTTGAAGCTCCCTGCTGTTTTTGCATCCACAACTTTTGCTGGCGGTCTGTTCCAAGCATCCACCACTCTTCCAGTGAAGTAGTACTTCCTCACATCCCTCTTAAACCTCCCTCCCTCAGCTTCATTGCATGCCCTCTAGTCCTGGTTCTTTTTCTCATTTGAAAAATACTCCGTCCTACAACCTTTTCACCCCTGTGAGGTATTTGTAGGTCTCTATCCTGTCCCTCTCCTCTCTCCTCTGTTCTAGGGTGTACATGTTGAGGACCCTCAATCTCTCTTCATAGGGCTTTTAATACAACACCTGCACCATTTTAGTTGTCTCCCTGGACTACATCCACCCTGTCTATGTCCTTTCTGAGGTGTGGCTCCAGAATGTTTTATTTATTTATGACTTTGATTACCTGTTAAGTGCACTGATCCAGTGCACTGATCAAGGACCATTTTCAGGCACAACCCGGCCACAGGCATGGCACAGAAAATGGCATACATACATATATACTGTTATACATACATGATAATTGTTTACACACAAGTGTAATCACAACAGTACAAGAAAGGACTGATTGAAATAATAAGACAGCAAACTATGCAATACAGATAAAGAAATCAAAATTAACTTCATAGGCAATCAATTAAGGATGCTGTGAGTGGATACCCTCAACCTGGAGAGCAATCTGTACACTGCACATAGGATAATACAGAGGTCAAAGCTAAATTCATAGGCAGTCATTAAGGAGGCTGTGAGTGGATACCCCCAGTCTGGGACTTGAACTATCCTGTTAGCCAGGCAACTATTGAGCACAGAAAAATAGCACAGGGTAAAAATAGGAGTGTGGCAGAAAAGGAGCGGTACAGCTGCCAGGGATGGGGGGACTACTTGGGTGAGCAGTTACAGCGTCCACTAATGCGTGGATGACCTCGTCATCCTGGCCCAGCCTCCACAGCATCTCACTATAAACTCTCATCTAAACTCAAACTTCGCACATCCAAACCTGGCTAGGTGAACACAGGCTTACCCTGAACCTCAAGAAAACTCAAGCCATGCTTTTGGTGCCTCAAACAGAATTAAGTCCTGCCCTACCCCTCTGCTAATCCTTGGGTCCGATGGCTCTCCCTCAGACCGTGGCAGCTGCCAAGTACCTGGGTGTCACGCTGGACCCACGAGTTGGACATAAGGAATGTCTGCAAGGCCACAAATGGAAAGCTTGGGCTAGCCTACCGAGCCAAAACTGCCTCACTCCAGCCTCGCTCGGCCATAGCCAGGGATCCTCCTCTCTCTACACTCTGCTACAGGCTCGTCACCTTTGCCCCTGCACCCAAATCCAGCCTCTCGAAATGGGACCTTGACATATAACAATATATGTGATTCACTCTCTGCCCCTCCCTCACTCACTGCTGCAATCCTCTACACATCTGGAGTGTCTCCCCAGCTCGGAGAAACACCGTACCTTCGTGCTTGGAAATCTCATTGACAACATCATCCAGCTCAGCCACCCCTCCTGCTCTTGCCCTTCTCCCCAAATCCAGCACCCTTCCTATCTCCTAAGATCCAGGGTGTCGCTAGATTGCCTAGTCCCAAGAACCTGCACTCACAGGTGATTGGGCCTTCCACACCACGCCCTAAATGTGGAACTAACTCCTGTACTAACACGGTCCTCCCCTCCCATACCAGCTTTAAGGCCTCCCTCTGGAACGTTTTAAAACCCTCTTCAGCGTGTCCCTGTACTTCGTAGCCTTCTAGCACAACCCAACTATTTCCCACCCAGGCTAATTCCTGGATGGGGGCCACAGTCCAACTGCACTTAACCTCTACAAACTACGCTGAGTAATTGTACCTGACTAGGCACTGTTCACCCTTCCACCTCGTGCACTTAACCCCAGTCCCCTTCTCCCCGGAGACGTATGTACTCGCACACTCAATCCCACCCGTACATACTTTTACTGCATTGATCACGCCCCACTTGGTTCTCAGATACTGTCAAGCCACCCACGGTTGTCCCTATAAAGCCCGTTTGCCCTCTGTAAGCTTCCCTAATAGGCCTTCTATTCAAATCCTCCCTGTACATATCTCCACTGGAATATTTTGTGCTATTAAGTCATCTAATGCTGACTTACAACCCAGTTACCCTGTATGTGCCACTACCGTGCTGTTTTGTACCTTCAGTTATTCTAATACTATTGACACCTGTTGTAATCCCGTGATGCCTGTTATTCTCTGTATCCTGCACTGACTGTAATCCCTGTGATCCCTGTTATTCTCTGTTTGCTACATTGTCTTCCTCACTGTACCTGTACTCACTTTACCTGTAACCCTCCAGGTCGCACCTGAAAATAGGCACTTGGCTGTCTAATTGTGCTTACCTGGTGGCAAGCAAATAAATAAATAAATATTCCTCAGGGAGTCAGGTTCTGAACCTGGATTTGAAAGACAGGTGAGAAGTGGTTGATCTGAGAGATGAGGTAGATTGTTCCACAGGTTAGGGGCTGCGACAGATAAGGCATTACTTCCCATACTAGTAGTAGCTCTAGGGACTTGAAGGGAGGAGACAACCGAGATGAAGGGTCCTGGGTGAGTGTCTAACTGTAAGGGGGGGACCGTTCCCTGTCTTGAGGGGTGTTGCTCACTTATACAGCTAAGGGTCAAGTCAAGTGACCTTCAAGCCCTAGCCAGCCGAGAGAGAGAGACTGATAGAGGTCACAATGATGGGTGGAGAATGGGGCAAGTAGGCGAATCGGCAGATGTTGTCATAGACAGAGGTGAGGCGAGCTTGAAGGGTAGTGGTTGTGCATGAGTAGATGAGAGCAGTAATCTAAGTGGGAAGGAGATTCCCAACAGTAGTCCAGGTGGGGTCACACAAATGAGCAATACAGTGCAACACCATCTCCCTCTCCTGCTGGAAATACCTCTCCCATGCATCCTAGCATCCCACGTGCATACTCACTGCTCTGCCACTTTGAGGTCATCAGATATGATAACCCCAAGGTTCCTTTCCTGCTTAGTGCCTGCCCCCCCATACTCAGTTCCTGGGTTCCTATGCCCTGGGTGTATGATTTTGCACTTTTGGCAATGAACTCAACCAAAAATCTTAACCACCCTTCGAGTTTCCAAAGGTCTTTATGCATTCTCTCCACCCCTCCTGAGTGTCCACCCTATTACAGATTTTGGTGTCATCTGCAAAAGGCATACCTTTCCATCCAGTTCTTCTGCAATGTCACTTATGGAGACACTAAAGATTACTGGTCACAGTACTGAGTCCTGCAGCACCCACTGGTCACTGTTACCTCATTAGAGTAAGAGTCATTAATCTCCACCCTGTGTTGCCTATCCATTAACCAGTTCCTTACCCAATTCACCACTTTGGATCCCACCCTAGGCTGCTCAATGTCTTTACCAGTCTCCAGTGAGGCACAGTGTCAAAGGCCTTGCTAAAGTTCAGATAGGCCACATCCACTGCCCTCCACTGATCTATTCCCTGGTCACGTGGTCGACTGGTCTGGAATGAACTTCCCTCATGAATCCATGCCGCCTTTGGTCTTGAAGCCCATTGGAATAAAGATACTCCACCAACCTTTCCTTTAACAGGATTTCCATTAATTTCCCACCGGTGTGAGATTGACCAGCCAATTGTTGTTAGTCTCCTCCCTGCTGCTGCTGTTATGAAGAGGGACCATGTCTGCTCTTTTCCAGTCCTCCAGAACCATGCCTGTTTCCAGTGAACTGTTAAATAAGGCTGTCAGTGGAGAAATTAGCACCTTGTTGAGATCCTTTAGTACCCTTGGGTATACCCTGTCCAGTCCTGTATCCTTGTTCACTTTCAGAGCTGCAAGTCCCTTCCGGACTCTTTCCTCTGAATATGAACTATTTCCTCCCTTGTTCCTGATGCTCCTGGTAGTCCACGCCCCCCTCCCACACTGTGAAGGCTAAGCAGAAGGACATGTTCAGGTTGTTTGCTTTTCTTGATCCTCTTCTGTGCAGTCTCCCCTGACGCCCTCCTTATTTTCACTATCCCTCCATTACTTTTCCTCTTCTCACTTATGTACCTGAAGAAAGTCTTATCCTCTGTTGTCTATTTTCTCTGACAAATGCCTCTGGCTGCCTTGTAACAATTCTACCCCAGAATTGTATTAATCTGTACTCTGTTTGCAACGTCCACATTGTTGTAATGTCTGTCTTGATGTTCCCCATAATTTGTATTTCTCTGATGTGGAACCTTTGTAAAGAGCCAAGGCTCAAAGGTGTTTGTAATCTTAGACTTGATAAATAAATAAATAGCTAAACCTTTCACTATCATGTCCTCTATGTCTTTGCTCCTTCACTGCCTTTCCTACTTCCCTCTGTTTACTTGGTACACCTCCTGTCTTTCTCCCTCTACATTTCCTTATATCTCCTGAATGCCTCCTTTTTTCTCTCACCACTGTGGCTACTTCCCTAGAGAACCATAAGTGTGTCTTTTTTTCTTCTTTTACTCACTTTTTCATGCAGAGATTGGTTGCCTTAATTATACCGTCCCCTTAATTTCCCCAATGCTTCTACCCCTCCCTGGTAGTCCCCTCAATGAGGCAGTTTCCGAGGCAGTCTTGCATTTCTTTAAAATCCACCCTCCTAAACTCCAGAACCTTCGTGCTTGTGTGGTTTGCCTCTGTTCCCGTCTTAATGGTAACCACGCTGTAAGGTGATCACTGGTACCTAGGGGACTGCTCACTGTGATGTGTGCAATGCCATCCCAGTTTGTAAGCACCAGGCCCAGCACTGCCCCATCCCCAGAGGACTTGTTGACCAGCTGTCTGAAATAAGACCCTTATAGGGAATCAAGGATCCTGCTCCTTGCCAAGCTGTAGTTGGAAGGCTGCAATCCACACCTGGCAGATTGAAATCCCCAAGTAGCAGCACCTCTCCTTTACTTGCCATCCTGATGATGGCTTCCTCAAGTGTCTAATACAACTTTTCTGCCTGTGCTGGATGTCTGTATGCCACCCATGTATAGATAGCGGACCCAGTACCTGTCTCCAAGATGACCCACAGCACCTCCAACCTTTCTTTTCCTCTCAGTGCCACTGTACTTCTGTGGCCTTGATTCCCTCCCTCGTATATAATACAAACCCCTCCTCACTTCCATGTCTCTCCAGAAAAGACAGTAGCCTGGTATGGCCATTTCCTATTTGTGGCTGTCAGTGCAACACAACTTCATTATGGCCATCAAATCCAGGATAGCCTTTGCCGTGATAGCCTCCAGGTCTGGAATTTTATTTCACAGACTCCTTGCACTGGCACAAAATGACTCTCCATATCTTATTCTCTCCTGCCTGCTTCTCTGCTTCCCTCTTCTTTTTCTGCTTGTGCTGTTCCTGAAATTCCCATTACCCCTTCCCTTGTTACCTTCTCCGTTACCTGTCTCCTTTATTCCTTTCTTCTTGCTTTCCTGATTGATATTCCTAGTCTTCTATCTTGTCCCCACCTTTCTTCTTGTGCCTCTGCCCTTGGGGGCTTACTCCCTCCATCAAGGAGTAGCTCCTCCTCTGCCCTGTAGGAGTTTACTCCTCAAACCTCCCTCCCTGCTGCTTCCTCATTGGGGACAATTGTTGCCTCTCTTGGTTTAACCCCCCAGCTAGTTTAAATGCTCATCCAAGTAGCATTTAAACCTCCTACTAAGGACTGTGGGTCCCCTCCTGAAAGATGCAGGCCATCTTCCATAGAGAGCCCATATCCTCCCAGGTTGGCCCTCAGTCCCCAGTGTGTGCAAAGCCCTCCTCCATGCATCATGCCTTTGACCAATTGTTAAAGCCCCAGTGTGGAGTGCCCTATCCTCTCCTCTCCTCTCCTGGCTGTATACAGGTAACACTTTGGCAAAGCTGGAGTGCATGTGACCTGCTTGAGTTTCCTCCCCAGGTCCATGAAATTTACCGGTACTGCCCTTATTTTGCCCCCTCGCCAGGTCATTTTCCCAGGTGGATAATGACATCTAGCTCACTCCCATCTTCTGCTGCCCTATCAATCCTCTAGCTCCGCTCTCCATCCCTCCAAGCAGAAGCACCTCTCAGGCACTTCATTGCCCTGTCCCTTGCTTCCAAGTCTATCTGCCTAACAACAGAGTCCCCCACTAGCAGCTGCCCTTCTGAGGATACCCACATCCTCCCTTCCAACTGCTATGGGTGCTTCCTCCCAGCTGCCCCATACTGCCAACATGGAGAAGGAATGTGTAGTGGTATAGGCTGAGAAGTGTGTACCCTTTCTGCATCCTCATCCTCTTGAAGCCCACCAAGTCCAACTGCTCTGCATCTTCCCACATATCCTCTGGAGAAGTGGTGGCAGACTTGGTGGACCCTGGTGGTGCTGAAGGTTCTCTGCACTCTGCCAGTTTGGCCCGGAGTCCAGCAACCTCTGACCTCAACCCAGAGAGGTGAGTACAAATGGGTCAGCACTTCTGCCTCCAAAAGGTGTCCCAAAGTCTGCAGCTCCACACCTGCACTGCACCATTCCCATGCTCTTTCCTTTATTTACCTTAGTGCCTGTTTATACCTCCTGTACTGACTTCCACTGGTGTCATGCTTTAGGAAACTGCCTGAAGACCTAGCTCTGCAGTAAACTCTTACCATCCTTAACTTTCTCAACCCTTCCTCTGTTTTATTTCCTTGCCTCATTCTTGCCCACATCACCCCTCTATTCCTCATTCCTGTCCCCACACACCCTACAATGCCAGTTAATGGCTGCTTATCTTGAAACTTGTTGGCAATTAATAAAATAATCCTAGCAACTTAAATGATACACCTGGTCCTTAAGGGGTGGCCTACTCCTGACTCGTTTCTTCCCTGTCTCTCAAAAGTTTTCCTCTCCTTTCTCTCCCACCTTTCTTCCCTATCCCACCTCCTTGACTCTGACAAAGTCTGAACTCAGACTGCTTTTCTTTGTTATCTCTAAGGTGAACTTAACTCCAAGCATCTTGCTTATAAAAATAAAAAAAGTACATAAATAATTTTATCCACTAAAAATACAAAGTTCTTGTTTACCCTTGTAACTCATGTAATTTGTTGTTAGACCTCAATCTCAGGATGTATAACCTGTTTTGTATTTCTTGTGTTCAAGTATTATTTGTTTTCTTTCTTTTGGTATCTTTCTGTTCCAAGTTTGACCCTAAATGTTTGTATTTCTGTTTCTTGACATGGAACCATTGTAAAGAGCCCAGGGATCAAAAGTATTATAATCCGAATGTGAAATAAACAACTGGGATAAAACCTTCTAAATACATCAGTATTGGCTAAAAATCATTAGAACACAGCTTGGCAGATGGGATTGATTCAATAGGGAACCAACAGCAAGGGTGCCAACCCTCATTCTGCCACGACTGACACTGTGCCAACGCTGCAGGGGTAAAGACTTTGCAGAAACAAATTACATTAATGATTACAGAGCTCCTCAAATTCTGAAAAGATATTCACCTCAGCACTGCAGCTCTAAGAATGGATACAGGCAAACTGGAGAAACACATGGACTCAACAAAGGAGCAAGCGATGGTCGCAGACCCTGCCTTGACATATCAGAGCACATCATCATTCAATTGCACCAGGCCATCCAAACGCTACTGAAAAAAGCAGAGGATGCTGAAAATTGAACTGATGCAACAATGTGCAGATTCATGAACTACCAGAGGGAGTAGAAGGGCCGAGATAGTCCCTTCCTCCAGAAACTGCTGCAGTTTGAGCCTGATCTCTCCATCCTGTTCAATTGAAACTGAATGTGCCCACCATGTGCTCAGTCCCAAACCAACAGTCCAGAATGCCAAACCAAATGAGTGGTCTAAAACTTCTCCATTTCATGGAGAAGGAAGTAATTCTTCATACTGCCTGGAAAAGGCAATTGCAATGTTCCAGGATGCCCACTTGTACTTTGATAATGATTGACCCATAACACTGGCACCCAGCAAAGAGCTTACATAGAAACATAGAAAATGATGGCAGAAAAGACCATAGGCCATCAATCTGCCCAGGTTCCCCATAATCCCTGGAACCTGTTGTTACTTCAGGGTACTAGCCTTCCCATCCTCTCTCTAACCAGTATACCCTTCATTATATCCCAGCCCTGCTTGAATCCCCGTTTCCACTCCCACCACTTCAGCCGACAGACTGTTCCAAGGTTCCACCACCCTTTCCGTGAAGTAGTACCTCACACCTCTCCTGAACCTACCTCCTGTTAATTTCCACTTGTGTCCATGTGACCAATTATGAAAGCCATGAAGGCACAGCAGCTGAGGTTTCACAGACATTACCCTCCAAGATGGCTGTGTACTTCCTGGGCGGCGTCCAGGCTTCTTAACAGTGGAGATCATCACCAAAGAGCTGCAGAGAAAGAAGACTGAGGTCCCTCAGCCACAGTGCTTTCCTGCTGCTCCATCCCTGGCTGAAAAACTCTCACAGACACTCTGGGCTTAGGCCAGCCAATGGGACCAATGCCACCAACATGGACTGGCTCTCATACTGCAGACTGTAGCAGCCCTGAAAAATAAGGCACCAAATGATCCCCCACAGTGACCAGAGGTAAAGACACTTGAGTGAACTGTGGTCCCCATATTTCTAAGGTATAGCCTGGGTACCTTTTCCCCTTTTTCCTTGCTGGCCTTCCTTGGTCCCCCGCCACACACTGCTGAGATTCCACAAAGCGCTCTTTTTAGGCAAACACTTTAACTGCACCAGCCACAGTTATTTGTTTTGTACTATTGCTTATTATCATGTCACTTTTTAATCATAACCAGGACTCATTTGATGTTGCCTTCAAATCTATGCACACTTGTACTGTATATATCTGTGATTTTGTTTTAAGCATTACCATGACTGATGTTGCTCTCAAATTTATGTAGCTGTTATTCTTTTTTTCAAACTCTATTTATTCACCTCCTGCCATTGGTCTCTCTGGCGTGGACTTACGGTACTGCGACTTTGCCCTTGCTCTGTCTATAGTGTTGAGGGCTGCCACGCTGGAGTAGGGTCTGAAGCAGGTGTCCTAGTGCCCGGCATTGACACGGGATCATGACCTCTAGACCCACTTTTTGCCTAACAATGGTGAGAGGGTTTTCCTTACTGTTTCCAGTGGTGTGGACTTGCAGTGATATCCAGTGCAGTGCAGGCATGCTTCTGCACCTGCCTGCAGGACGTCAGCCGCATCCACCATACCCCAATGCTGAGTGCATTGTTCAGCTGAGCCCCTGACCACTAGGGGCCGCCAAAGCCGCACAGTGCATGCCCACCCTCCCCAGGAAAGGAGAGCTGCCTGTCAGCCACTCCATCCAAATCCACACCCCACCCCTGGTGGCAGGTCCATTCCCAAACCGGGTCACCAGCGTGGGTGCGAGGTGTGGTGTCCAGTGCCTCAACCCTCAGTGCCACCAGGCTGGCTGTAACTGTTATTCTATATAGTTTCTTGCTGTTTTTTTTCTATCTTTCTGCTCGGCTGCTGGCCCCTTCCATCCGTCCCCAGCCCTGTCACCCTGGCGTCCAGTGAACTTACTTCTCTTGCACTAGCGGGTGCCAGCTAGTCAGGTGTGGAGCCTGTGAGGGCCATGCTTCAGCCTGTTGGCTGACTTCTCCTCCGTTTTTTCCCCCATTCCCCAGCGGCTGGCAGCGCGTGCAATAGCGCCAGTGGCGAGCCATGCACGCTTCTGTACACAGCACACTGGTGTCTGTCCTGCATCCACCCCTATGTATGGGACCCACTGTGCCAACTTACAGCTGCTGCTAGGGGTGAGGCAGGCAGCAGATTCCGCTTCACCCCTCCTGGGAAAGGAGAGCTATCCTTCGGATGCTCGATCCTCTCCCTCCCAGCTGACCCCTGGCGGCCGCTCGAACTGCAAACATGGGTTGCTGTTGTGGCAGGAGGTGAGGCATGATGCCTCAGCCCTCCTCACCACTGGGACGGCTGTCTCTTGCTGTTTTAGTCTGTAACTCCCCAGGCTGTGTCTGAACATAGTGACCATGCCCCTATTTTCTGCATGTGGAATAACACCTGTCCTAGACCTCCTCCAAGGGCTTCATGGCCCGGAACTACTCCAACTTTAGTGTAAGTGCCTTCCTGACTACACTGTCTGGCATCCACTAAACTACAAATAAAGCCCTTCCAGATGTGGATTCTAGCGCTGCATTTCATTGTGTGTAATTTCATTTCCACTGCCAATGCCCATGCCTCACTTACGCAGATGAGTTAAAGGCCAACATTGAAAGTGGCTAGAATGCACCCTCAGGAAGTCTATAAAGACTAGAGATAAGGCTTGGGGAATTTTTACAACTCAGGTCTAGCATCCAATTGGAACATATACAGGGCTCTCAGAAATTCACATGAAGAGGACCTGAAAACTGGTAAAAGAAGTATCTGCTGCACCGACAGGCTAAAAATTAATCTGATCCCAAGCTGTTCTGGGGACAAATTAATGCACTTCTCAAAGTTAGCACCAGCTCAGTAGATTGTGATATAGTAGCTGTTGGCACACGTACCAAGACCCTTTGGTACTGCAAATGCCTTTAATAACTTCTTTACAGATCTTGACAGATTTAGCCCTCCTCCCCCCAGGGCTTCCCCATCCCTGCTCAGTCAACAAAGGTGAATCCCAGAGATCCACTTGTTAAGATCACAAGAAAAGAAGTGCTACCCTCCTAAAGCAATTGAAGGATGAAGGCTCAGCTGGCTATAGGAAACTTGACCCAAAGCTCCTTAACTTAAGACAGCTGCTCCTTTCATCATCTCCCTATCATTATACTGCTTAATAAATATTTAATTCAAGGGCAAGTCCCAGAAAGCTGGAAAGTGACCCATGTGGTTCTAGTACCACAAGGGGTCTATAGGGAATCTATAGAAAACTACTGCCCAGCCAGCCCAGTGGCATAGAGGGCTGAGGCGCTATGTACCTTACCTCTTACCATGCCAGTGACCCCTGTTCGGGAACAAGCTCGGGTCACCAAGGGTTGGCCAGAGAGGAGAGGATTGAGTGTCCACTGGACAGCTGTCCTCTCCTGGGGTGGGAAGCTTGCCAACTTAGCCTTGGCTGCCCTCTGGTGGAGGCCTGTGAGTAGCACCAGCAGCTCAAGCAACACTAAAGGAGGGCTGCGATTCTGTAGCATGTGTATGCCTCACTGTGCGTGTGCTTATCTGCCACCACAACAAGGGGAGACTAAGGGAGAAAACGGAAAAGGGTTGGCGAAGTTATATGAAGCTCTGCCTGACCACCTCTGCTCTGTTCCATCACCAGTTTGCCCAGCCCAATCTGGATGTGTGTCACTGGGTGGGGGAGGATGGCCCTCCCTTTCTGGCCCTACCGAAGGGATAATCCATGGGGTATACAGGCTCCAGCGGGACCGGGAGATGCGTGCTGGGTGAGGGGTGGGGGTGAGGGGCTGAGGACCTGCCTCATGCAACATGCCGATAAAAGTTCTATGATAAAAGGAAAACTACCACCCCAGTTCTTTGCTATGTTCCCTGTCCAGAATCCTGGAAAAGGTTCGTTCATAGTTTATGATCAGATACTGGACTATTTGGAACAGCATCATCTGCATACTGACAAGCAGCATGGCTTTAGGAAAAACATGGCAAAGACACCACACTGGTTAGCTGTCAACTGATATACTCAGAGCCATGGATAAGTGTTACCTACAGGGGCTGTATCTGTAGATCTGACCATACATTCGACTTGGTGGAGCACAGCCTCCTGATAGCTAAACTACAACACTTTGGTCTCAACAGCCTATCCTGTCAGTGGTTCTCCAACTACCTGGCTAACAGTTTCCAGCAAGTCAAATGGAAAGGTGCTCAATTTATGCAGAAGCCTTTAACAGACGGTGCCTCTGAATGCTCCATCCTGGGTCTATTACTATTTTTCTTATTTATCAATGAATTCCCTAATAACTGTGGTGGTGCCAATATGATATTGTATGTGGATGAAGTATGCTCTATAGATGTTCTGATGATGTAGCACAGATCAGTAGCCTAATAATTACTGAGTTCTGGGAGCTTGAAAAATGGTTCGCCATTAACAAGCTAATGTTAAACACAAAGAAAACCAAGCATTTCTGTTTGGCCCCAATCATCTTGGCACTTCCAGACAACACTTGTTTCCTACTGCAACATCTACTGGTGTCCCTATTGAGGTGGTGGCCTCAGTTAAATATCTTGGAGTTTACCTGCACTAGGATGTCTCTTTTAATCACCATGTTGATAATATATCCAGTCCCTACACCAGAAAACTGGTCTGCTGTATCACCTAAATAATTACTGAATGTGTCTAAGGATTCTCAGCTTCACATTGCTACTGTTATGCTGCTCCCAGTGTTACTATGATGCACCAATTCTGCAATCCCTAAGTTGCTCTGAATTAAATAAACTAGTGGTTCTCTGCAACAGAATTAGTTTTCTGCTGGCATCTCCTCATGGGTGCACCATTGCAATGTCCTCTGCTCCTTTATTTGGCCATCTTTTGAAGGGAGATTCACTACTCCATCTCCGCCTCACATTCAAGCTAGTTAAAGGTGCTACCCCGCCCCAGTCTCCATGATGTTTTGGCTATCAAAACTCCTGGGAGGATACTCCACTCAACCTTCGAAATCCTGCTTGACATTTCAAAGACAAGGTCCCACGGGCAGGAGATCCTTTGCCTTTTCTGCTCCCTTCTAGTGGACTGCAGTCCTAGTGACTCTTCTTAACTGTTCCTGCCTTGGTGGCTTTAAAAAGGACTCATGACTTTTCTCCTGGAGTGTTCTCTTTGCACCTGTAACTGTTAAACAGTACCAATCTGTTCTATAATATTGCACTGCACTCAAGTACTACTGCACAGCTAGTTGTTCCTGATGCACTATGTTCTGACACTGTAAATCTATATATGTCAACCCAAGTTGTACCATGTAAATCATGTAACTCTATTGTTGTTATTGCTCTTATCATTAATAATCTTTGCTTTTTGTATCCTGTATGTTTTACCATTCTGTACTTTTTACACATAATTAATTCGGGTCACCCTGAAAAGGGACCCCTGGTCTCAGTGGGCCTACACGTCAACAAAATTCAATCAATCAATCAATCAATCAATAAATAACTAAATAGTGTTTCTTACCTGGTATCAACAAACTAAGCTAACTAAGTTACTAATTAATTAACTAAGCCGTCTTACCTCCCTCCTTCCTACCCTCCCACCCCCAGGTATGCTGCTATAGAAAACAAGCAGTGTAAGATAACTAACTGCACACCTGTGAAACGTGGCGGTCCCTGAACAGTTCAATCTCCTCTCCAGTCTCTGGCAGTTCATTTAGTCGAGCTGGCTTTGGGAGGTGATGCTAGGTGCCCTGGCAGTTGGAGGGGTGGATAGGGGTACGTATGCCGGTTTTCTTCTCAGGAGATGGGGTGGCCTGTGCCTCTTCATTCTCACTTGTACACCAAGCCTGATATAAAATTAAGAAACTGAAGCCAACATCATGTGGCCACCACATGGAGCAACCATGCACTGAGGCATCATGTCCATTGTGGGTACTGGTTGGCTCACACAAGGAGATGCACCACTGTTAGTCTAGCCTGGAGGGGGACTTGAGCACCCAAAGCAGCATAACTTTATTTATTTAGTTTTTGTTGACCGGGAAGGAGGACTAGACAATGTTTTGTTATTTTCAGCCTCATCACGGGGGTACAGATGGATGCCAGCTGAAATTGAACTAGATTTTAAGCTGTTGGTGGTATTTTTAGTGAATGGGTAAATTTGGCCAGGATACTGGAAATTACCCTACTCTTTTTCCGAAGTGTCATGGGATCTTTAACATCCACCTGAACTACCACCAGAACAGGCAGATGGGACCTCGGTTTACATAGAAATATAGACTTTGACAGCAGATAAGGACCGCTTGGCCCACCTAGTCTGCCCATTTCCCTACCTATTGGATAAGCTGTAGATCCTAGTTAACCAACAGCCTATTTCTTCTTAACCCCCTTTAGAATTGCCTTATGTCTGTCCATGCATTCTTGAATTCCCCACTGTTTTGACCCCACAACCCCTCTGGAAGGTTGTTCCATGTGTTCACCACCCTCCATGAAAAATACTTCCTCACGCTGTCTCCCTGAGCTGTCCCCTCTATCTTCAAATTGTGCCCCTTGTTCTTGCACATCTTTTCTCTGAAAGATGCTACCCTCTTGACTTGTTGATTCCTTGAGGTACTTGAAAGTTTCTGTCGTGTCCCCCCTCCCTCCTTTCCTTGAGGGTATGCATATTAAGCTCCTTCAGTCTCTCTTCATATGGCTTCTGCAGACTCTGCACCATTTTAGTTGCCTCCTCTGAACTGCCTCTATCCTGTGTCTATGTCCTTGTGGAGATGGGGTCTCCAGAACTGCACACAATACTCAGATGGGGTCTCACCAACTGTCTGTACAGAGGGATAACAGCTTTTTCTACTGGTGATGCCTCCCTATGCATCCCAGTAGCCCCCAGCCCTCCTTACTGCCTTCTCACATTGTTTGCCTACCTTTAGGTCATGTGATATGACTACCCCAGGTCCCTTTCAATTTTTGTTGTTGTTAGTACCTCTCCCCATTGTGTACTCTGCCCTGGGTTTTGTTTCCCAGGTGCATGACTTTACCTCTTTGCTTTGAATCTAAGTTACATAGATACATAGATACATAGACAGTGTCGGCAGATAAGGGCCTATGGCCCACCTAGTCTGCCCATTTGAGCTTGTAGTTCAGTTTGTTTTCCTAGAAGTCTATTTCCCTACCCCTGACCTCTAGAATTCCTTTATGTCTATCCCATGCATTCTTAAATCCCGTGATTGTTTCAGCTCCCACCACTTCCTCTGGCAGGTGTTCCACTTGTCCACCACCCGTTCTGTGAAGAAATTCTTTCTCATGTTTCCTCTGAATCGTCCTCCTCCCAACTTCATCCCATGCCCTCTAGTCCTGAAACATCTTTTTCGCTTAAAAATAGTGTTTTCCTGCACCTGTTCCTCCTGTAAGATACTTGTATGTCTCTATCATATCCCTCTCTCCCTCCTCTCCTCCAGGGAGTACATGTTCAGTTCCTTCAACCTGTCTTCATAGGACTTGTGATGCAACCCATGCACAGTCTTTGTTGCCCTCTCTGAACCTTCTCTACCCTGTCTATGTCCTTACGTAGGTATGGTCTCCAGAACTGTACACTGTACTCCAGGTGGGCCTCACTAGTGTCTTGTATAGTGAATTATGACCTCCCTTTTCCTGCTGGTGATGCCCTGCCTATACATCCCAGCATCCTATTTGCTTTACCTGATGCCTTGTCACACTGTTTCCCTACCTTGAGGTCATCAGAGATGACAACCCAAGATCCCTTTCCTGCTTGGTGCATGCTATATCCTCACCCCCAACTGATATATTGTGCCAGGGTTTTGTGCCCCATATGCATTATCTTGCACTTCTTTGCATTGAATTTCAACTGCCAAACCCTTGACCATTCTTCAAGTTTCTGCAGGTCCTTCTCATTCTGTCTACACCTCTGGTGTGTCTACTCTGTTACAGAGCTTTGTGTCATCAGCGAACAGTGAAATTCTGCCTTCTAGATCCTGTGCAATGTCACTGATGAAGATGTTGAATAGGACGGTCCCAGCACTGATCCCTGTGGTACCCCACTGATCACTCTTCCCTCTGTGGGTGACAGCCATTTACCACCACCCTCTGTGTCCTGCCACCCAGCCAGTTACCTACCCACCACACTACTGTCCTGCCCACACCCTATTCCCCAGTTTGTGTAATAGTCTTCTATGTGGCACAGTGTCAAAGGCCTTGCTGAAGTCCAGATAGGCCATGTCCACTGCCCTCCCTGATCCACCTCCTAGTCACCCAGTCAAAAATTCAATGAGGTTGGTCTGACATGACCTCCCCTGGTGAAACCATGCCTTGGGTCCTGTAGTCCATTGACAACCAGATGTTCCACCAATCTCTCCTTCAGTAGTGCTTCCATGATCTTTCCCACTACCGAGGTGAGGCTGACTGGTCTGTAGTTCCCTGCTTCCTCTTTGTTCCCACTTTTGTATAAGGGGACTACATCTGCTGTCCTCCAGTCTTTGGGTACCTCCCTGTTTCCAGTGATTGGCTGAACAGGATAGCCAGAGGTTCAGCCACCACCTCTCTTAGTTCTTTAAGGACCCTGGGGTGCACCCCATCTGGCCCCATTGCTTTATCAGCTCTTATTACTTCCAGTTCCTTCAGGACCCTTTCCGTGTAAAGGGACTTGTGTCCATTTCTGCTATTCTCACTTATATGCTCCCGTGGACCCATTACCCCCTCTTCCTTAGTAAAGGCAGGCAAGAAATACCTGTTCAATATGTCAGCTTTACTGTTGTCATCCTCCACGGCTCCCATCCTCCCCTTCAGTCTCACTATCCTCCCTTTGTCCTTCTTTTTCCTTATGTACCTGTAAAGGTTTGTCCTCTTTAACCACTGATTTTGCAATGTGTTCTTCTGTCTGAGCTTTGGCTTCCTTACTGACTTCCCTGCCTCCCTTTGTTTCTCCTGGTACTTCTCCCTATCCCTTCTGCCTGTTGCCAGACTCTTGACCATTCCTCCAAGCTTGACAAGTCCCTTCTCATCTTTTCCACCCCTTGTGTATCAACCCTGTTGCAGATCTTTGTGTTGTCTGCAAGAGGCATACTTTTCCTTCCAGTCCCTCGCCAATGTCACCTATAAAGACATTAAAGAGGACCGGTCCCAATACTGAACCCTCACGGTACCCCACTAGTAACCCCTTTCTTCAGAGTGACTCCGTTTATTATTACCATCTGTGTCCTGTTGTTCAGCCAATTTTTACCCAGGTTGCCACCTTGGGACCCACTCCCAGGGTGTCTAACTTTTACTAACCTTTAGTGTGGGACTGTGTCAAATGCCTTGCTAACGCTCTAGGTAGGCCACATCCACAGTCCCTCCCTGGTCTACTATTTTGGTCACCCAGTCAAAGAAATCTATTAGATTTGTCTGACATGACCTTCCTGCTGTGCATCCATGTTGCCTTGGGTTCTGTGCCCGGCTTACCTCTATGTACTCAACAATTATTCCTTTCAGAAGTGATTCCATCATCTTCCCTACCACTGAGATCAAACTAACAGGTCTATAGTTTCCTGCCTCTGCCTTGCTCCCACTTTTGTGAAGGGAATCACATCCACCCTCTTCCAGTCTTCAGGTACTACACCATCCTCCACGATTTGTTAAAAGGGTAGTCAGTGGTGTCACTAGTTCTCCCTTAGTTCTTTTAGAATTCTGGGGTGAATTCCTTCAGGCCCCATTGCTTTGTCCACCTTCAGTTTTAGTAGTTCTTTCAGGACCCTTTCTTCTGTGAATGGACTGGTATCAACCCCTATCCAGAGTGCTTCTGTTGTTTGGTATAGGTATCTCCTCTTCATCTTTGTGAATACTGAGCAGAAGTATTCGTTCAGCATCACTGCGTTTTCACTGTCACCCTCTGTCCTACCCCTTCCCTTTATTAAGCCTCACTATCCCCCTTGGTCTTCCTTCACTCCTAATGTACCTATAAAGTTTTTTCCCTCTTAACTTAGTTGGCTCTCTTTTCCTGGGTTTGGGCCTTTGCCATTCTGACTACCTTCCCTGCTTCTTTCTGCTTTAAGTGGTACAGTTCTCTGTCCTGCTCCTCCTGTGTTTTCTTATATTTCCTGAATGCTATCTTTTTCTCCCTAACCTTCCTGCCACCTCTTTTGAGAACCATCATGTTTTCCCTCGTTTAGTTTTGTTTTATTTGCTTCACATAAGGCTTGTTGCCTCTGTGATGGCAGTTTTGATTTTCCCATTGTTCCTTCACCCTTCTTCTTGTCTGTTTGCTAGTGCTTTTCTGAGGTAGTCTCCCATTTTGCCAAAGTCAGCTCTCCTAAAGTCCAGTACTCTCCCTTTTGTATGGCTTGACTCTATGGCTGTGTTTATCATGAACCACACTGTTTGGTGATCACTTGTTCCCAGATGGCTACCCACTTCTAAATCTGAGATCCTCTCTCTGTCCCCATTTGAGAGCATCAGATCCAAGATTGCTCTCCCAGTGGGTTCCAACACTAGCTGTCTGAGGCATGCCCTGTAGGGCATTGAGAATGACCCTGCTCTTGGATGTGGCTGCAGCATAGGTGCTCCAGTTAATATCTGGCATATTCAGGTCCCCATCAACAATATCTCTCCTTTTCTGCCATTCTAAGGATGCTTTCTATCATTTCCTTGTCATTTTCCTCCTCCTGAGACAGGGGTCTGTGTACAACCCCGTGCGGATTGTGGTGCCATACTCACAGTGCCTTCTCTCCTCCTGTTTACCCTTTAGTTCTGTTGCTTTGATTCCTTCCTGTTTGTGAGAGCTACTCCTCCTCCTCTTTTACTCTCCTGTCCCTCCTATAGATTGTGTACCCTGGCATGTTGACATCCCAGTCATGGTTCTCTGTGTACCATGTTTCTCGACCTGCCACGATATCCAAATGTCCATCTTCCAACAAGGCTACCTAGTTCAGGGAGCTTGTTACCTGAGGCTATGGGCATTGGTACTCATCACCCTCCATTTTTGATGGCCTTAGCCCTCTCTGTGTTTACTGCCTTTGCCTTTTTCTCCATGTTCCCCTGTCCTGCTTCTTATTGACTTCTCTGCCTTTGAGTTGACCTCGATAACTACCCTGTTTTGTTCGGGGAGGTAGGATTTCCTGCTCCTTTTCAATGCCTCCCTCCTTGGCTAGTTTAAATGCTTGCCAATGAAGAATTTAAACTTATTACCTAGGATCCTGGTTCCTCCTAGATAGATGCAGACCATCAGCGACAATTATAGGCCTGCATCACTCTAGGTGAAACCCAGTCCCCAGTGAACAAAACCCTGAGCTTGGCATCAGTTTTTCATCCATTCATTGAATCCCATGGTGCAGAGTACCTTAGCCTTGCCCATGTCTTAGACAGGCAGCACCTCTGAGAATGCTACCATGTGTGCTACTTGTCTAAGGCCCTCCCCAAATGTTTAACATCTCATCTAAAAGATGGCACCTCAGAGTGCAGCACCTCCCTCATGCTGCACTACATTGTCAGTATTAGGATTTAACCCAAGTGCCTGGTGTGGGGCTAGAACCCACAGCCTTCTGATCTTCCAGCCTCAGAGGCGAGTGTGCAACCTGTTGAGCCACTACCAGGACTCAGAACTAAATGGAAACTCAGTGAGACACAAGACTGGACAGCCTGCAGGGGAGCCAGGGGCAGTACAAGCCATTATAAAATTGAACCAGACAGCAGACTCGGAGCAGTGGGTGGTCGTGGTCAGGTGTGGTAGAGGTTCACCTGGCAGGGGCTGGGTTGACAGGGGACCAGACCAGCGGTGTGGGAGGTGGGGAATGCCACAACACTCTGGACTGATAATAGAGACCTCAAGCCTCATAATATGTAAGACTGACATTGTTTCACGGAACAGTTTGGCATCCTGGCAATGTTTGCACATTAACTCAGTGACTATGCTGACTCTTATCATTACTGACTGAGCTATACCGGTTTAACAATGTGTTGGGCAAACAACCCCTACAGCCTGGAATTATAGCTCCACTTGACAGTCAGGAACAATGTTTGACATCAGGGCCCCAGTGCAGTCAGGTCACTGTATACTGTGGGACTTAAATGAGTTATCATCTCTTTTCTGTGATTTGTGTGTGTGTGTGTTGGGGTGGGGTACTGAAAGATTGTGTTGAGAGTTTTAAGCTGAAATCTATATTTTTGCCAGAAAAGAATGATCAACCTGGTCCCCTGCTAATGTAAGCCTTCTCCCTCACATCCCTTCCTGACTCTGTAGCTGGGGGATTGGCATGATATCTCTGGAACAGTGGGTCTCCACCCACCTGACTCAGACCCATAGAAGTCTGGCGGAGCAAGGAGACTCAACAATCTCCACAATCATTGCCTAGGTAACCCACCAGGTCTCCCTCAGTTAGCTTCACCTCCCATGGGCGGATGACCATCAAGCCACAATCACTAATATAGAGATAAATCCCTGCAGGCCATCCCTCCCAAGACAGAGATACTGCCCTCCCCTCATCCTATCATCCCACTCCTTGGAGTAGAAACAAGCTGTCTTTCTTTGACCATCTCCCTCCCAAGCAGCATTAAATATCATAAAATGGTTGCTGCGGAGCAGACCTGGGTGTTAATAAACCACTTGGTTTGCCCTTCACAGCGATGCATGGGATCAACTGCTGCCTGGCTAACATCTAACCATTTTGTGAGCCAGTACAAGAAATGAGTGTTGATTTCCTGAAAACCATTGTATTTCTTCCTTGCAATAGATGTAATATTTGCTGGTACTCCAACAAAGCCAGAAAGCGTTGTCTGCGTCCCATGCCTCTGCAGGAAACTGACATAAGACAAATAATTATGTATTACAACAAATGTTGTTATTATGTAATTTGGTGTGAGTGTGGTTTATATATGTTGGACAAACAGTCAGAGCACTACAGGAGCGTATACAAGAACACTATAGACCTATAACAAATAACCTCTCAGATAGCTCTATTGCCAGACATAGTCATCAAGCACACAGAGGTAATGCCAAATCTTTCAATTTTTGAGTATTGAGTTGGTGGCACCTTCCATACACAGGAGACCGAGTAGGATTATTGTTACAAAAGAAACCCAATGGATTTATAAGTTGAAGGCACTGTATCCACATAGCTTAATGAGGAGTTCGACTATAGCCTATTTTATGGCTGCATGGGCAGAGCGTGCTGTTATATTGATATAGTAGGTGAGAGAAGGGACTGTGACACATGATCAGATACCTTTCTGGCATGCTTCCACTGTGCTGTGGTCATGTCCACAGCATTGATTTTCCATTGCCCCCCCTCATGAGCTGCACAACCCCCTCCTCCACGGGACAGTAATTTGTTTCTGCCCATCACTTCAGCGGTTCGGGTGAAGCAAAAAGGCTGCTGTGCCCAAGATGGGTGCCATGAGGTCATTGCTCATGCTTGAGTATGTATATGCACACTTCTGTCTGCTATCTTGGGCATGGCATAAGTGAGCGTCAGCTGTGGCAGGAGCTCCAAGTGTTTATTCACTTGTACTCACTGCTCTGAAGCAGCTGTGTTGGCTCTAACCAGATTTTGTTATAATGATGGCTAGTTCAGAAATTAAGTGTTGATTGATGAGTTTTGCCATGCCGGTATTGTGAGTTATGATATCAGGATCTGAGAGAGGTTCCTTTGTTCTCTACCTTTATTCCCCAATTCCATTTCCTTCCTTTTCCCTTCTCACGTTCCCCAGTTCTCTCACCAGTGGATCTATTGCATCAGATTAAAAGTGTATTAAGCTCCCAGATAACTCCTTAAATTGTTGTTATTCCTCGAATTCAGTGTAAATACTAAATCGACCTCTGCTGAAAGAGATACAAAGCTAACGGAGTAAATGTATACTCACATATGTACATATTGTTTGGGAGCTAAGTATAGGAGAGGAGGTCATGTGATAGAATTTGCAGGTGTTGGTGTTCTGATGTAGCTTATTGAGGGATTATTAGGTACACTTTCTTATTTTCTGTAAGTTTTGCAATTCAATTTTGGATTACTAAACATGGTATATAGATGGGAGTTTTGAAGGGCAGGGAGAATCTGGTTGTTCTGATTTGTAGTTTTCTGTTTATTTTCTCACTTATAGTCCAGAATTTCACTTCACTTACAGTAAAGTATGTAAGCAGCATCGTGCTAGGACATCTGGTTATGTTGGATGTATTGTATTCCACTGCAGTCAAATGTTTTAGTGAGAGATATATCTAGTATAGAAATACTATAATTATGCAGAGTACTCTCATAGAAAACTTATTCTCTGTATTTGTACCTTGAAGACGTTATTATCATCTAACTAGACAACCAGACACATCGTGGATTTTTCATCTTTTATAAATTTGGAGATGGCAGGCAGTTTAGCAATAACACAGCAGACTTGATAACAGCAAAAGTAAGGACTCTTTATTATAGTGTTACCTATGTAGGAGTTACGGTATACCAGTTGGCAGTTTTTGTGTTAAATGTATCCATTTGGAAAAGTGTAGAGTACAGGGGCTGAGGTAGTTAATGAAATGCCATTTGATTTAAACATGCCTCTCTAGCCCCCCTTTCCTTGCTTTAGTTTTGAACAAATTTTTCCCTAGAATTTTAGACATTTTTCTTTTAATTTCTTCAGTTATATGATTTAGTTTGTACAGAAGTTCTTTTTGCTTCCCCAATGTTGTTAATCACTTTCAGTATTTTAGTGAGTGTAGGCTGCCACTAGAAAATGCAAGCTGCTAACACAAATTGGTTCAAATATTGTAACTTATAAGTATGTAACAGCCGTTAAGATATGAGGTATGGTATCACAGTGTGAGTATTATACTGTGCTAGTTTACTGTCACCGATGTTCCTTCCTTTTGATTTTGTGTGTTGTTTTCTGTGTTATTGTTTAAGAAGACAAGTGAGACTTTTGACCATGTGTCCCTACTGAATGCAAGGCATTCATGTTTACAGCTTGATGGGATCCTTTAATTGGCACACTGCTGCTGGTGATATTGTAAAATTGGAGAGAATAAAATCTAAACAAACTACAATTCAGTTTGAGTTCATTAATTAAGAAATTATGTTTAAAAATATGTAAGGGTGAAGCTGTTCATCAGAAACATCTGTGGAAAATAGCACACATTATTCATCTTTTAAATCTGGTGACCCAAGCAACATCAATAACTACCTCATAACATTCTGTGATGATTTGCATATGCAGCCCATGATGCTTTGCATTGTGGGGGCATGTGTGATTTTGTATTTTATCAATAACTCACCGCCAATTTCTCTGTTACCTATCTTGTCAAAACTACTTGAAAAGCTAGTAAATTCTCAACTAAGAGAGCATCTGAATCCTCCAATTTGTTAAACCCATTCCAGTCTGGCTTTAGACCCATACACAGTACAGTACCTGCCCTGGCCAAGGTTACAAACAAATGGCAACTCCCCTAGATGCTAAAACCACGTCTGTGCACTGTTTTAGACCTAAGCAAGGCATTTGATTCTGTGGACCATGACTTATTACTGTCTATGTTGCATAACCTTGGACTAGACAGTACTGCCTTCAATTGATTTTCCTGCTATCTTATAGGCAGACAACAGCAGGTCAAAGAGCAAGGTGACCTCTCCTCTTAAAACCCTGCAGAGAGGGGTCAACCAAGGGTCAAGCCTGGGGCCCCTGTTATTTGCTATTATATTAATGATATTGACCACAAAATCAATACAGCAAGTGTTCATATCTTTGCACATGACACTGTACTTTATGTTGCTTGGCCAACCCTTGTGTCTGCATGCCTGGAGCTGCAGCAGAATTTAATCTTTTACAGCAAAACCTACTTTGCATGAAATTACTTCTTAATGCAAAAGGCCAAAGTTATGCTCCACTCCTTATACAAAGGCAGTAACCATTAGCTCCTCAGATACCATGCTACAGATTATGACCATCCTGGGGAACCACTTGAAACTGTGGACAAATTTAAATATTTAGGATTTTGGCTTGATAGCAATTTCTCTTCCACAACACATATCGAAGAACTTGCAAAAAACTAAGACAAAGGCTAGGGCTCTTCTTCTGTATTAAGCACCTGCTTACTCATGAGGCAAAACTAAGACTAGTGCAGATGACATTCCTCCCCTTATCGACTATGCAGACTTTCTTTATGAGTCGTTGTTCCAAATCAGCCTTATTTAAGTTGGATACTCTGTATACTAGGGTGCTAAGATTTATCACTAACACTCCTTTTAATACACACCTGCTCCCTGATATGCAACTAGGTTGGACATCGCTTGCCATCAGGAAGTGGCGTAATGCCATCTTCGGGCTTATATAAATCACCAAGAAACTCCTACCATACATCTCTGTCCTTTCAAATTTACCCCTTGTGCATATTCACTCAGGAATACACATATATGCTGCTCGATATCCCTAGAATAAGATCCCACTATGGCACCTCATCCCTAAACCATGCTCTACCTTCCTCATGGAACACCCTCCAAAGTTCACTAAAGCTAATGCAAATTGTTGGGATGTTCTCCTTCAAATGACTGCTAAAACATGCTCTGAACAAAAGCTGTCACTGCTATTCATAGATACATAGATACATAGACAGTGTCGGCAGATAAGGGCCTATGGCCCACCCAGTCTGCCCATTTGAGCTTGTAAGTTCAGTTTGTTTTCCTAGAAGTCTGTTTCCCTTACCCTGACCTCTAGAATTCCTTTATGTCTATCCCATGCATTCTTAAATCCGTGATTGTTTCAGCTCCACCACTTCCTCTGGCAGGGTGTTCCACTTGTCCACCACCGTTCTGTGAAGAAATTCTTTCTCATGTTTCTTCTGAATCGTCCTCCCTCCAACTTCATCCCATGCCCTCTAGTCCTGGAACATCTTTTTCGCTTAAAATAATGTTTTCCTGAACTCTGTTTCTCCCTGCAAGATACTTGTATGTCTCTATCATATCCCTCTCTCCCTCCTCTCCTCCAGGAGTACATGTTCAGTTCCTTCAACCTGTCTTCATAGGACTTGTGATGCAATCCATGCACCATCTTTGTTGCCCTCCTCTGAACCTTCTCTACCCTGTCTATGTCCTTACGTAGGTATGGTCTCCAGAACTGTACACTGTACTCAGGTGGGGCCTCACTAGTGTCTTGTATAGTGGAATTATGACCTCCCTTTTCCTGCTGGTGATGCCCTGCCTATACATCCCAGCATCCTATTTGCTTTACCTGATGCCTTGTCACACTGTTTCCCTACCTTGAGGTCATCAGAGATGACAACCCCAAGATCCCTTTCCTGCTTGGTGCATGCTATCCTCACCCCCAACTGATATATTGTGCCAGGGTTTTTGTGCCCATATGCATTATCTTGCACTTCTTGCATTGAATTTCAACTGCCAAACCCTTGACCATTCTTCAAGTTTCTGCAGGTCCTTCTCATTCTGTCTACACCTCTGGTGTGTCTACTCTGTTACAGAGCTTTGTGTCATCAGCGAACAGTGAAATTCTGCCTTCTAGAGCCCGCGCAATGTCACTGATGAAGATGTTGAATAGGACCGGTCCCAGCACTGATCCCTGTGGTACCCCACTGGTCACTCTTCCCTCTGTGGGTGACAGCCATTTACCACCACCCTCGGTGTCCTGCCACCCAGCCAGTTACCTACCCACCACACTACTGTCCTGTCCACACCCATATTCCCCAGTTTGTGTAATAGTCTTCTATGTGGCACAGTGTCAAGGCCTTGCTGAAGTCCAGAGGGCCATGTCCACTGCCCTCCCTGATCCACCTCCCTAGTCACCCAGTCAAAAATTAAATGAGATTGGTCTGACATGACCTCCCTGGTGAAACCATGCTGCCTTGGGTCCTGTAGTCCATTGACAACCAGATGTTCCACCAATCTCTCCTTCAGAAGTGCTTCCATGATCTTTCCCACTACTGAGGTGAGGCTGACTGGTCTGTAGTTCCTGCTTCCTCTTTGTTCCCACTTTTGTATAAGGGGACTACATCTGCTGTCCTCCAGTCTTTGGGTACCTCCTGTTTCCAGTGATTGGCTAAACAGGATAGCCAGCGGTTCAGACCACCTCTCTTAGTTCTTTAAGGACCCTGGGGTGCACCCCATCTGGCCCATTGCTTTGTCAACTCTTATTACTTCCAGTTCCTTCAGGACCCTTTCTCGTGTAAAGGTTTGTGTCCATTTCTGCACCATTCTCACCCCTTGTACTCCCTTCAGACCCATTACCCCCTCTTTCTCAGTAAAGACTGAGCAGAAATACCTGTTCAATATGTCAGCTTTACTGTTGTCATCCTCCACGACTCCCATCCTCCCCTTCAGTTTCACTATCCCTCCCTTTGTCTTTCTTTTTTCACTTATGTACCTGTAAAAGGTTTTGTCCCTTTAACCACTGATTTTGCAATGTGTTCTTCTGTCTGAGCTTTGGCTTCCTTACTGACTTCCCTGCCTCCCTTTGTTTCTCCTGGTACTTCTCCTATCCCTTCTGCCTGTGTCTTTTGTATTGCCTGAATGCTATCTTTTTGGCTTTCACTTTCTTTGCTACCTCTTTGGAAAACCATAATGGTCTCCTCTTCCTTTCCTCTTGCTAACCTGCTTAATGCATAATTCTGTTGTTCTTATAATCCCCATTTTAAATACGCCCACTGTTCCTCAACCCTGATTCCTGTCCCATTCCCTTAATGCCTCTTTCAAGTATTTCCCATTTTCCCAAAGTCTGCCCCCTAAAATCCAGGATCGTGTTTTTGTGTGGTTTGGTTCTGCTCTTTCTGTGATTTCAAACCACAATGACTGGTGGTGGTCACTGTTACCCAGGTGCTCCCCATTGTTACCCCATCACACTGTCCCTGTTTGTGAGCAGATGGTCCAGTATTGCCTTCTGCCGAAGTTGGTTCCATGACCAGTTGCTTGAGGAAGGCACCCTGAAGGAGTCCAGGATAAATCTGCTCCTAGTTGATGCTGCTGCTGGGATGCTCCAGTCCACGTCTTATTCCTAACCTGCCTCCCTCCCTTGAGGTAGTTCTTTGCACTTACTACTCTGCAGTTGTCCAACTCGCCACTTCTGTAATCAGCTCTTCCCTCTGCCTTCTAGCCTTTTGTCTTTACCCTCCTCCTCTCTCTATCTCCCCTGCCCCCATCTCTTCTGTTTAACCCATGTCAGAGATTTCCTTTCTTTACCTAACCCTTATTCTGTCCTGCTTTGCAACTTTCAAATCGTAGTTCACTATTGTAACTGTACTAACAATGGTTTTAGATGTTCCTTGTTAGTTATTCACAATGTATAACTTGTACTGCCATCATATGTAATGTGTAATCCCTTGTAACTTTTATTTTTTATTGTTGTTTCGATTCTTGAATGTGTCCTTCTGGGAACACCTTATAAATGAATCGCTCAATGGTGTCTTTCCTGGTAAAATAAAAATGTAATTGATTTGAATCTCCCGATGAAGAAGCTGGTTAAGCCTCGAAGCACTGGGGTTATATTCCCAATCTGCTTGCCTTTGCAAAAATCACGAGAGTGGTTTAAATAAATGAATTAAATGCAGTTTTGGTCTGAGAGTACTTTTCTTCTTTGGAGTAGACTGTAGTAAACGTACTGAGGAATGCCAGGGTTTACTGAGAGCACTGTAACTCTTCTTGTTTTCCCTGTTCTCTTTGAGTACTGGTCGGCAGCAGCCCAGACAGCACCGAACTGTCCCAGGACCCACTTCAGTGAATAACACATACTGAGAAACTGGTAAGCAGAAGATCTTTTGATTTACTGACAAGGCTTTATGATTAAGGTATTAGAATGAATCAAGGTGATAAAGCCAAGATAAAATTAATCAATACCAACAGAATCGGTAACAGGTGAACTAACTCAGAGCCACTAATAGACTTAACAGTAGAACCTAATGATACTACTGGTAAAATTGTAGAAATTTTCCATGCTTTAGAAAAGCTGCTTGGCTGGCTCTGTGGCCAAAGACATGGCATCACTCTGGCATGCTAGCGGCTGAGTTCATGCCTCAAGCCCAGAGGTCAGGAGTGGAGTATGGTGATGAAGGAGTCAGAGTGTTTCTTGGATGCATCCCTCCTGGGAAAGGCTCCTGCAGAATGCTGTTACAGTGACTCCTGGCAGTGGCCTTGCAGGATGTTCTTGACACGGGTAAACATACACTGCTGAATGCCACCACTCCAGGATGCCATGAGCGGCTGCACATGGGAAGGTGGGTGGGGACCTGGCACAAAAACAGGAAAATGTCTGCTGACCAGCGGATGTGCCACCCTGTGACCCCACACCATGCAGCTACCAATGCACTGCTTGGATTCCCCTTGCTTCAGCTGTCAGATTGGCTGTGGATGCTACTCCCTTCTTTCTCTCCACAGGGGATATAAGCCTGGGTTGGACAAGATGGCAGAGAATGGTAAGTCTGGTAGAGCTTTGGGAAAAGCTGCTTATGAAGTCAACTTGAAGTACAACAAAAGTACCCCACAAAACATACCAGCAATGAGGTTGGGTCACCTGTCCTCCAGACAGATACATGTCCAGTGTCTGGCTTATCCTTGTCAGGGATCTCCTCCCATGTGGAGATAAATGAGGAAGTAGCATTCCATGGCCAATAAGAGAGCCAGAGTGAGGGGAATCTGAGTGGTACACTATTAGCTGCATGGTGCGGGGCTCACAGGGTGGCCATCATCCAGCTGGTCAGTGGGCATTTTCCTGTTTAGCTTCCAGATAGATAAATTTCCAGTGTGCAGTTTAGACCAAGTAATACATAGGGACAAATGGGAAGTGGCATTAACTGAATGTACTGAGAAACTGTTGGGCATCCAGATACTAGAGGATGAGGTGAGCTACGAAAGTAAGAACACAAATATACGAGCTTCAAGTGGAGCTGGAGCAGTATGATGACACAGAACTGATGAACAAGCTACACAACGAATTAACACAAAAAATAAATAGAACTGAAGTTGAGAGAATTGAAACGAAAAGAATAAACTAAAAGGGGATGAGCAGGACTATACAAATAATACGGTACATAGTACTGAGAGAAGTGGCAAATCACACAGCAGAGGAAGGCTGCCAAGGCATCGGCAAAGTAGGGGTTTTAGCTGGAACAGAAGAGGCCAAAGCAACACCCTTAATGAACCGCAAGAAGGTGCCCCTAATACCTCAAGCCAACCAAGAGACTAAAGTTTTTTGGAGCCATCAGCACAAAAAAAATCACAACAAAAAAAAAAAAAACACAAAACCAGAAGGGCAATTGGGGGAGGGGAGAAAAAGGTATCTCTCCCACATGGTCCCTTAGAGTCAGGAAATAACTATCGCCAACCTCAGTGATCATCAGCTAACAGCAACTCAAGAAAAGTATTGTCATCGGAGTCATTTTATCCCCAATACCACCAGTTAACGTTTAATATTCATATTGATTAGCTGAAATTCTTCAGGAAAATTAATTTGCATAAATATCACACCAAATCAGTGGATAAGGAACAGTCTACTTTTGCCTCTAACTTAACTGAAACACCCAATTCACCTCTGAGCAATCTGAATTACACCATTGCTACTAATATTTTGGATGAACTGTCAGAAACTGATTTACAACAGCTATTGGCTGAAGCCTATCCAGATGCATATTATCAGTTACACTGTTAAAAATGAAAAAAACCCCAGTATTTTCAGGTAATTTATGGCCCAGTGGTGCAGAGGGCTGAGGTGTTGGATACCTTACTTCATATCCATGGCGACCGGGTTAGGGAGCGAGCTCGGGTCATTGGAGAGTCGGTATGGGGGTGGGGGTTTGAGCAGCTGAAAGGCTGCTCTCCTCTCGGAGGAGGCACCCTGTGCCCATCGTAGTTCCACTGCCCCGGGTCCAAGGGTAGTGTAGGTGGGGGTGGAAGTAGTGGGAGGGTGTCCCAGTACTGTAGGCGTCGCTGCCTCCACACACATGCACATGCCTGGGACAAAGGCCAGGAAAAATGGGCTAAAATCTATATATTAAAAATAAAATTTACATTCATACCGAACAGTCAGCTGAGCCAAGTCATCAACACTTATCAACAGTTAGTGCTACAAGATGTGACGAAATTAACACGTGATCAATACTAAACAAACTTTTAAGAACCTAAATACAGCAGAAAGATCAGCACTGGAGGAACTGGAGAATTTACAAGGTACTGTCATTAAACCATCAGGATAAAAATGGAAACATTGTCCTAAGAAAGGAGGACTATGTAAAAGAGGCATTACTCCAACTTGAGAATGTCACAATTTACAAAAGCCTGATCCGGATCCAACTTTAACCTTACAGAACAAACTCAAAGACTTGCTAGTACAGTATTAACAAAAAGGAATATCATTTTTTATTTCAGCAGCACCCGACCATACCTACTTTTTACCATTTACCAAAAGTCAAAAAATCTTATGCCACAGCCAGGCTGCCTAATAGTTTCTGACATTAACTCTTTAACCTCTGTGTGTCCCGTCCTCCCTGCCCTCCCCATAGCTTTCTCTTCAACTCAGGCACATCTGGGTGTCTTCTTATTCTTGCTTTCCCTCCTGTACCTCCCTGCCCACCCCTGCTCCTTGGCCTCCCTCCCCCATGTCAATCGTAGGAAAACCTCTCACCATCTCCCAGCCAGGGTGTTAGTCATGCTACTACTCCTGTCAGGGAACATTCATCCAAACCCTGGCCGGTTCCCAGGAGCTCCCCAACTCGCACACAGGCCTATGCATGGTCTCCATGAATATCTGTAGCCTCCTAAAAGTTTGACTCACTACAATGCCTGGTCACATCAATTAACCCTGATGTTATCACCCTGGTTGAGACTTGGCTGTGAAATCCTCCCTGACTCCCTAGTCTCCCTTCCTGGTTTCACCCCTTTTCCGGTCCGACCGTGTTGGGAGGAGGCGGACTGCGCTATTTATGTCAAGGAATCTCTCCCATTAGCCCTGCCCGCCCCATCCTTGACTCCAGGGCCCAGGCGCCACACTGAAACTAACCCCTGACCCTTTAAAGGGACCCCTTTATCTGACTACTGCATACGTGCCCCCAGGGACCAAATGCAGGCCATTGTCTCTCTTACAGAGTTCCTTACCTCTCTACCTCCTACCGCTGATCAAATTCTGGTGGGTGACTTAAATGTCAACTGGCCCAGCCCTCCTCCTCCTCTACCGAGACTCCTTTTCTGCAATAGACCTAACGCAACTAGTTACCCACCCTACCAGGACTAACCCCAAGAGAGGCTCCAGTACCCTGCTTGATGTGGTACTCACCAACCGCCCTAATCGGATCCCCAATGTACAAGTCCTCCCAGACTCTCTAGCAATCACTCCCCCATTCTATTCCACTGGTCAACCTCAGTCCCAAACCCATAGCACAGTCCACATGCAGGGCGTCTAATACCTGGTGGACTGATAAAACTTAAGGAACTTCTGTCCCAAATTGACTGGTCTCCTATACTGGCAACTCCTGACATCGACACAGCTCTATCCTTCTTTACCCAAACTTTTAATAATGCCTGTGATATCTTTGCCCAGTGTTGACCCATCGTTCTAAAAGGAAGAATGCCCCTAGGTTACCCCAGCTTTGATCCACCAGCTCAAACATAGGGACAACCTATGGCACCGTGCCATTGAGACTGGCGGCCCAATGACAGGTGGTTATATGCTGCCACCGAAACAAGTGCATTCGGCCATCAGAAAGGCCAAGTCTGAGCACTATCGGTCCTCACTCACTGCCTCATGGGAATCCCAGAACCTTCTGGGATAACATTAAACAGTTAAATGGAGGCACACTCCTCCCACCCACCCAGATCAACATTAATGGTGTGATCTCCTCAGACCCAGCCCTCATAGCCAACCACCTCAACACCTCATTCACTGACCTTAGCCCTATCCTCCTACAAATTTTTGACCCTCCTCCCCAGCACCTGCCGTAAATCTTTCAGCCTTATTTTCTCCTCCGCTGTGTTTCTGCCGAAAACTTAGGCGCACCTTGTCACTGCTCTCAAGAGTAATAGTATGGCAGTGACACCTGGATCCGTGTATCCTCGGCTGGTCTTAGACACAGTCCTTACCCGATCACATGCCTCATCAACCACTCTCTTGCCTGGGGAAGGTTCCAACTGCCTGGAAAGTTGCCACTGTCACCCCTATCTTTAAAGGTGGTGATAGGATTGTGGCTGGAAACTATCCACCGATCTCCATTCTCTCTCCTCTCCAAGGTCAGAAAGAACTGGAAGGGGCAGGATCAGTTGTGTTCCAGGACAGTAGCTGCTGCTGTTTTCACAGGGTTCTTGTGGATTTTACTTGGTAGGTTAGTTCTTTTCTTTCTTGCTTCTAAGGGGCTAGCAGGGTATTGTTCTGGGGATCCTGGATGTTTGTAAACTGATTTAGTGGCTGTAAGTGGGGCTCTTTTGTGGATGTTTCACTTTGTAACAGGCTGCGCTGGTAGAGGCCTATTTCTTCTGATTTAAAACCTGTTTGGTGGGATTTGCTTGGGCCTGGTTCTTTAGCTGCAGGGCTTGGAGGGAGACACAGGGCTGATACACTCTCTCTTGTCAGGTGTCTGCCCAAGATCCACCCTCCCAGAAGTCTGCAAATTTATAGGGAAGACCTGCCCTGCAATTGGAGGAAAAGGCTGCTGGTGCAGCTCATGTAGTTCTAGCCACTGGGGTTGAATTTAAAGGCCGGGAGAGAGGAGCTTAGGGAGTTGTTCATTTTCCTTACATGTTTAATGTTTGTACTGCACCTAGTAACAGAGTTACTGGTGTACAGTGGGACTGTCTCTAGGATTAGTGGGTGACCTGATTAGGCAGTAGGGGTATCTTGGAATAGGGGAACCTGGTGGCTCACCCAAGGAAACCTATTTGAAGGGGATGGAACCACACATCATTAGGGCGGCATCTTTGGGAGGGTGGTGGGGTGCACAGGGTGTGGAGCAGCCATGATACTGGACTGGGCTTGGAAGTTTGGTTGGCCCAGTGTGCTACCAGCTAGCACAGCTTAGGGAGGAGGTTGCGGGGATGAGGAGAAAGCTGGGGAAGGGGGTGGTATGGTTGGGAAGGGGCTGGAAATCTCCACAGGGTTGCACCAAGCACTGGGGCGGGGGTATAGGGAAAGGAGTGCAGGAGAATACTCAGGGTCACATAGGGACCCTGGCAGAGGGGGCCCAAAAGGACACTACCAAGGAAGCAGGCAGGTAACTGGGGACCCTCACAAAGGGGGACGGAGGGACAGCATTCTCAGGGAAGTAGGCGGATAGCCAGTGCTGGACAGAAGGAAGCAAGGCAGGAGGTGGATCAGACCTTATACTTAGTAACCTTCAGTTCTCTTCTTCTGCTCAAGGATGAGGGGGATGTAGCCATGACAGAGGTGGTTAGAGACGGAAAGGGTATGGGAGTGGGGGCAGGAGGCAGGGCCAGATAGCAGGAAGAACAGGGGGGACCTGGAATGCAGGAGAATGGGGAGCAGTGAATCGGAGCAGGAGGGCAGGGGAAGAGGGGAAAGCGCAAGGAGAAGGACCAGTTGGGAGGAAGGTAAAGAAGGACCAGAAGTACAAGGAGGATTCAGTAAAGAGAGCTGAGGGTAGGCCAGGGGCACGGAGCAAGGAGGAACTAAATGGAGACAGGAAGGAAGGAGGATGAGCCAGGCTAGTTTAGCAGATGGGGAGAAGGACCAGTTGTGAGCAGGAGGGAATAAACAAGGTACAGAAGGATACTCAGAAGGAGGAGGCATAGGATTGGAGGGAGGGAGTGGCCATGGTAAATAAGGAGCGGGTGGCATGTGCACACAGATAGGGGAGGAACAAGGAGCCAGCTGGGTGGAAGGGCGTTAGAAAGGATGAGGGACATGGAAGGGGGAATGGAGGAAAAGGGTGGTCAGAGTGCTCCTGCTGGGGATTCTATGATCAGGGTATCAAATGGGATAGGGAGGAGAAGCCTGGCCAGTTAGAACAAGATGCTTCCCTGGACTAACGGCACAGGGCTAAGCACGAGGTATATCAGCTGCAAAGAACTGTGGGGGTTCCCAGACATACTGGTCCACCTGGGCACAAATGACATTGAGGAAATAGCAAGCTAGAGATACAGGCAAGATACAGGGAGCTCGCCAGGGTCTGTCATGACATAGGATGCACAGTTTCCTTCTCAGAAATCCTGCACCAGTGCCAAGGGCTAGTGGGGAACACAAAGAAAAAATTAGGAGATAAACCAGTGGCTCAGGGGTGGTGTGAGGCCAGAGGTATGGGTTGATGGGGAGTTGGGGAGACCTGGGAGGATAAGGAGCTGTATGCTAGAGATAGACTACATCTCAATTTGGAGGAGGGAATCCTTAGTTGAAAATAGAGGGTTCATTGGTGAAAAGTGGGTTTAAACTTATGAAGGGTGGGATGGGAGAAAAGGCAGTCAAGGGGATGCCGATAAAGGAGGGACTCTGTCTCCACCCCCTGGGGACCAGGAGGATTGCAGGAAAAGACCAACTGGCAAAGTGCAGACCAGGAGAAAACAGAATCCCCAAGGAACACGAGCAGGGAAATGGAACTATAGGGACAGGGTGGAAGGTAGTCCTGCTAAATGCCAGGAGCTTGGGCAATAAAATGCCTGAGCTCCAGGTGATGTTAACTGAGGGAGCAGTGGATGTGGCAGCGGTCACTGAGACTTGGGCCACTGCAAGACATGACTGGGACCTGAACCTGGAGGGTTACACACGTTCAGGAAGGACAGGGGAGGGAAGGGAGGAGGGTAGCAATGATAGTAAAAACTGCATTGGCATAGGGGAGTAGAGGAGCGGAGGGAACCGTGGAGGCGATTTGGGTCACCTTGATAACAAGGGGGGCAAAGAGAGTAAAAATAGGAGTGGTGTATAGACCCCTGCCCTGGCGGAGGAGCTGGAGGACAGTCTGGTGGCAGATGTTAGGAGACACTGCAGACTGGGCAGAGGAAAGGTGGTGGTGTTAGGGGACTTAAACATGCCAGGAACAGACTGGGAGACTATGACATCCTCTGTGACCAGGAACAGAGGTTGTTGGATGTCTTTCAAGATGCGTTCCTAACTCAGCAGGTGAGGGAACCGACCAGGAGGCACGGTACTGGATGTGGTCCTGGCAGACAGTGACCAGATTGGGGCCTGGAGGTAAGGGACCCATTGGCGGGGAGTGACCATGCCACGGTCTGGTTCTGCCTGGACCTAGGAGGGTAGAAGGCTGCACAAAGGCGGAAGTAACCGACTTCAGGGGTGGATTTTAAGGAAGCGGGAAGGATCCTTAAGGAGCATTTGGATGGGATTGGGTCAGACATGGACGCTGATAGTAGGTGGAAATCATCAGGAGGGGTGCAGGATGATACCAGCACCTGTGCAAGAGTAAGAGGCAATGCGGTGGGCCCAAAAACCCTGTTGGTGGACCAGGGAGGTCCAGGAGGTGGTGCGGGAAAGAAAGCAGCCTATAAGAAATTCAAGTGCTCAAGGAGTGAAAGGGATCGAGGGAGTATGAGCTGATGGCTAGAAGGGCCACTAGAGTGGTGAGGGCGGCTAAGGCAAGGAAGGAGCAGAACCTGGCCAGGGAAATTAGGAGAGGGAAAAAGGGTTCTTTAGATACATTGGGGAAAGACGAAGGGTGAAGGGCAGATTAGCAGGATTAGATCAGGAAGAGATGGGCACAAGACCCAGAGGAGCAGGCTGAGGTACTAAATGAGTACTTCACCTCAGTTTTCACCAGGGAAAATGGGATGCTGCATCATACATGGGAGGAGACAGAGATAATGAGGAGGGGGGGCCCTTACCAATCGGCAGGTCTGGGAGAGGGGGGACAGCACTGGCAGGTGGGGGAGGGCTAAGCAGGGAGAAGAGGTACTGGAAGTGGAAATCACAGCAGAGAGAGTGAGGGAAGCCCTCAGCTCCTTAAGACGGAGAAAGCACTGGGGCCGGATAAATTACATCCTAGAGTGCTGAAGGAACTTGCAGATGTCCTGGCGAAACCCCTGGCAGAGCTTTTCACCATCTCTCTGAGGACAGGGTGGGTGCCCCAAGACTGGAAGGTGGCGCATGTAGTGCCTATCCACAAGGGGAATCAAGGAGGTGGCAGGGAACTACAGGCCTGTCAGCCTGACATCAGTGGTGGGCAAGGTGATGGAGGCATTGTCAAGGAGAGGCTAGGGGGACCTGGATAAGTCAGGGTGCCTGGACGATAGACAGCATGGATTCATCCGGGAAATCATGTCAGACAAACCTGGTGGAGTTCTATGACTGGGTGACAAGTGCCTTGGACCTGGGTAGACCAGTGGATGTCCTCTTTCTAGACTTCAGCAAGGCTTTTGACTCTGTTCCTCACGTGGGCCTGTTGGATAAACTAGGAGAAATGGGGGTGGAAACCAGATGATCCGATGGATGAGGCAATTGGCTCCAGGACCGGACCCAGAGGTCTGAGTTGGTGGGATAGTCTCTTCCCAAGGAGGGTCATTAGTGGGGTCCCACAGGATCAGTCCTTGGGCCCCTTCTGTTCAACGCCACGATCTGACATAAGGACAGGAATCAGGAGTGAGATGAGTCTCTTTGCAGATGACTCGAAACTGGGGGCGGTGGTGGATGGGAGGAGGGAGGGTGGCCCTGCAGGGGACCTGGAGGCTCTGGAAGATGGTCTAGAAAGTGGAAGCTGAGGTTTAATGCAGGAAATGCAAGGTACTCCACCTGGGGCCAGAAACCCAGGCCAGTGTACACCCTGGGGGATACTACAAGTCTCAATGGCTGAGAGGGACCTGGGGTGGTGGTGGATGTCAAGATGAACAACTCTGAGACTTGTGGAGGGCAGCAGCCAAGGCCAACAGGATGCTGGGATGCATCGCTGGGGATCACCTCCAGAAGGAGAGTGATACTCCTCTGTATAACTGCTTGGTGAGGCCGCACCTGGAGTATTGCATGCAGTTTGGAGGCCGACTCAAGAGGGACATTAACCTCCTGGAGAGGGTCCAGAGGAGGGCAACCAAAATGATTTGGGGCTTGGGGACAGGACCTATGAGGAGAGGCTTGAAGAGCTAAATATGTACACTTTGGAAGAGAGAAGGGACCAAGGGGACATGATAGAGGTCTTCAAGTACATGAAGAGGGTAAATAGGGGAGGAACAGTGAGGGTGCTTGAAGGAAGGAGGAGGGGCCACTAGAGGGCATGGGTGGAAGCTGGAGGGGAAGATTCAGGGAGAAAGGAGGAGGTGCTACTTCACTGAGAGGGTGGTAGAGCCATGGAATGCACTACCTAGGGGGCTGGTGGAGGCAGAGACAGTGGAGGGGTTCAAGAGGGGTGGGACAGGTACAGGGGAAGGGTTCAGGAAGCAAAATCAATGCAGCAAGAATATCCGAACTGGGAAGGGAGAAGCCAGAGAGAAGAGGGGACAGCAAGGTCAGCACCCAGGGTGGGGCTGACCAAACGAGCAGACACGAAAGACCATTAGGCCTATTCTGCTGACATTTTAGTATGTTAGTATGTTAGTAAGGCCTTGGAAAAAGTGGTGGCCTCTCAAATCTTGACTACCTCACCTACAATGTCCTTTGTCCTGAGCAGCATGGCTTCCGGCAGACACAGTACCAACACAGCCCTCCTAGAGTTCTCAATTTTCTCCTCCTCCTTAGACACTGGTTCTCTGGCTGGTGCTGTCTTCATTGACCTCTCGAAGCTTTCAACACTGTCTCCCACCCCTCCTTCTTGATGCCCTTAGTCTCTGGTTTTGCTGCTGGGCCTATCTCCTGGTGCACCAGTTATCTGTCTGACTCTCTGGCGTGTAAAATTAATGGGACCTGCTCAGACATCTGTCCCATCTTTTCTGGGTTCCCCAGGGCTCCATTCTGGGCCCTTCCTATTCTCCCTTTACCTTAACACCCTTCCACACTCTTGCTCGGGAACATTCTATTGTACGCTGATGATGCAGTCATCTTTGCCTCAAGTCGTAACCCTATTGCCCTCCAGGACTCGCTGCAGAAGTCCTTCACTGAAGCCGAGGGCTGGTTCAAGGAACATAGATTGGTGATAAATCTTAAAAAACAAAACTATGTTCTTCTCTCATCCCCAAAACAAGTCCTGCAACTTCAAACTCCTCATTCACTCTGGGTCCTCATTCCCTCGAACAAGTTTGCTCCTATACATACCTAGGGATCCATTTTGACCCCTCCTTCTCCTTCCATGGACACATCGCTGCCCTAGCCACTGCCACTAATATCTGATTGGGCATCTTACATCGGTATAAACACTGCCTCCCCGAGGCTCTTGAGCTCATGATCACCTCCTCTATCCTGTCCCTAGTGGACTATGGACTGCCGGTGTATGGTGCTGATCAGACCGCCTCCATAAAATTCACGCTACTCTGAATAAGGCCTGCAGGTTAATTACTGGAGCACCTGGGATGACACACCCTGTCTACTGTTTGCTAAAAGCGCTGGTACTTGATCTCGTGGCGCCTCAAATATCTTACCTGTACCCTACAAAAAGACCACTCCTTGGGCTTTCCCACCAGGATTGACCACCACCATCGCCGCTCTGTCCCACTAGTTCATACTCGGACCTCTGGGAAAACCTCTTGTTATCCCTAGGGCTAGGACCTCTCACGCAAAGAGCCTTCAGCTTTAGGGCCCCTCCTGGTTCAACACACTGCCCCCTCCATCTCCGAAGCTCCAACTATATCGTGCTTCAAACTTCCTTACGTAACCACCTTATTAACACCCGATGCTGTAACTGCCGCTAGTCAAAGCCGTACTCAATACTTATGACAAAGCTTATTACTAAGCTGCTAAGGACAACATAACTCTGGTATTGTTTGCATCCATCCTACCTGTACCAGCTTTTGTATCTATGTCTTAATTTACTGTTATACCTATGTGTTGTACTGCTATACTGTGTATTTTGGTTTGTCTTACTGTGACAAGGTACTTTGTAAATGAGCCTATGGCTCAAAAGTTTTCAAACTGCTGTTTAAATAAAATAAAAAAAAAAATAAACTGAAGCTTTATCCAAATTTGTGGATAGCTATTTAAAACAGATAGTATGCACCCAACCTTCAGTTTTGAAAGACACAAAAGATGTATTGAACAAGTTTAATAATGTAATTTGGCAACAGTCTTATTTTTGGATAACGGTGGATGTTAAAGCATATATGCATCCATTGGACATGATGCAGGGATTACAGCAGTTAGAAATATATTGGTACAATCAGGTGCTGACATGTCTCTGGATTTTCTGGTCACAGCAATGGAATTTATTTTACTACTATTTTAGTTTGTTAAAGCAGCAGTACAATATAAAAAATCTGCACTTTTTGACTGGTTATTCCTGTGCTCTGCTGACCATGTCCCTGGTACTTTTCCACCGGCAATGTATTATCACCCTATAATGTGCTCACCTATCCTTTGTTTATGTTTACATTTCTGCTGCCCACTCCATTGACTATATAGCGGTCGCCATATTTTCTGTGGCGTACAAAGGCTGTAACGGCTCACTTCCTGGTTGGGTAGTACTGTTGCTTTAAACAATTTTATTTGCAGGTAGAGGGAATGGCTATGGGGACTGCGATGTGCCCTTCCTATATTAATCTCTTTATGGGATGGTGGGGGGCACCTGCAGCCCCAGGCCAACCATTTTCAAATAAATTTTATGACTGTTACATTGATGATTTATTGTTTGTCTGGGATGGACCTGAAACTCTTATTTTTTTTTTTGCTTATACTTTTTCTGCCACCTCCTGTACACCTGGGCTGCTCCCTGTGTTCTGGCAACCTCCTCCTCAGGAATCTGGCCATCGTCTGAGTAACCGTGCTCCTTTGAGTCATACCTTAGTCCCTGCGGCTTGCCCCAACTCACCTGCCTGAACAAATCCAGTCTAGGCACCCCAGAGCCAGCACTCATGGATGTCCATCAAGCCGCCTCACCCAAGCGCACACTTCTCTTGCTTTTTCTGTAGTTTTACACCCTGGAGCCAAGGGCGTGCAGTGATGCTGGTAGAGCGGGTGTGCATGCATCCACAGTGCTCCCTCCTGGCGTCTGCCCTGACTCCACCCCAAAGTACAGTGCACCTTGTTCCCCA